>VWZT01005120.1:122794-163678 GCA_013397055.1 Pachycephala philippinensis
TATATGTACGCCTTGCCATGGATTAATCTGTTAAAATTTAATAAAGGTACATTATTTGCTACTTTGAGAATATAAAGCTTTAAAACCTAATAGTGTGCAGAGATAAAAGCATATTATTACAATTAGCAAAGAGTGGTATAAATTTAGGGTATTTAGTGGCAACTCCTAACATTTCAATTATTACTAACTGGAGTATATTATGAAAATAAGTTATATGCAATACAGAACAAAAAGAAATCAATTACTTCTATGAGTATTTCTTTGTTTAAACCCTAAATAATTCAAATCCTAAGGACTGCAGTCATTTTGATTTAGAGCATTTCACCCTGACATACATTTGGCATAAAAAACAGAGGTTTAGTAAATCATCTCTAAAATAACTGGGTATATCAAGACAGAGAGAGAAAGGAACTATGCTGGAGATGAAAAACACTTCAAGAAACTATCAAGGCAAAGAAGAAAAAGCTGGACAGGATGTCAATAAGAAGCAGCTTCATGCCAAGAAGTACAGGAGCACCTTAATCAGTGAAGCAAGAGCAGGAAGGAAAGATGATTCTGGATGAGCTGCAGTGGAGCACATGTGGCCTGTGTCGAATTCTTGGGCTCCATCACCCTCTTAATGACCCACCAGAGAGGAACAAAATGTTCTTTTGCTGAGTGCACACCACAACTGACAGGTGAATGGAGGTCTGCAGCTTTATTTTGAATGTTTACCTGAACATTTAATGGGTTGGAAAAAAAAACATTTGTGGAGTTCTGCATTATTCAGTAATTTCTCTAATTATAAAGTGATTTCAAGCATTGCTATTGTTGCAACCAGTCCTTTCCTATTAGGGCCCATTGTTTAAGAAGCTGTGTGTGAGCACTGAGAACCCCCGCACGCCAAAGTGAGCATCTCCTACGTGTCACTTCCACCCAACCATCACTCCTCCAGCAGGTAATGCACGCATTATCTACGCTGACCTCTCCTTAATTTATAGCACCTCTATGTCATAAAACAATTATCTGCATTTGACACGAGCAGCACTCGCTAGCTTGAAAAGCAATTAAAATTTAGGAGCTGTCTCCTGCAACAAAAAGGCATTCAGAGAAGTAGCACTCCAGAAAAGTTGCGGCACGCCAGCCATCAGTCTGATTCTGCCTCTATCAATCACGCGGGGCCTCGCTAAACAGCGAAGCACCGGCAAGCAAACAGCAAATGTTTACGAGGTGCAGCTGGTGGTACTTACGTTAACAGCAAAAGCGGCATCGGTTAAATTAACATTCTTCATTCTTTCATTGCTCATTATGGTTTGACAGACATACCCGCAGTCCACATAAATGACTTAGAGCAAGAGAGCTGTCTAGCATCCTGCCATGAAACAAGACCACCTAATGGGAGCAGCCACTGTAATTAAAACTCTGAAAACCAAGATTTATACCAGTTTAAGGATGCAGTGGTGGGTATTATGACCTACTTTAAATTTATTAAAGGAATCGTGAAAGCCTGAGCCATTACTCAAGTGAAAAGTTAAGAGCCTACCATTTATGATATTTGTCCGATAAAAGGGACTCGAGCGGTCTTTTGATCTAGGAATCATTTCTGTTGTTTCAGGTCTGGAGATGCAGGGGGAGAGGAAAGAAAAAGATATTACTGAAGTATTAACTAATCAGCTTCCCCAGGAGAATGCTCTCCCTAAGTCTTACTCGTTCAAGTCCACAAGATTTTCTTTGATGGAGAATTGCAGCAACTGGTTCTGCTTAAAAATTTACAGCCACATTTAATCTCTTGGATCAAGAAAAGTTAATTTCATCAACTTAAGGCTGTATTTCATGGAACTGTGTCAGAAATTAATACCATACCACAAAAAGGGGGTGCAAACCCACCAGTATTTTTTAAAAGCACCTCCGAAGCACCAGAATGGGATTTGACCAAGCAAAAGAATCAGCTCAGACGACTGGAACTCAAGACCATTGAGGAGGAATTAACGTAAACATGAGGAAAAGTATGTTTTAAAAAAATAAAAACCACATCGATCTGTAGTTATACATCACCTTTAAAACAGTGTGGGAATGAGACTTAATATTCTTAGCTATTAAAACAGATTAGATCACAAAAGATGATTCAGTGTTTGCAGAAAGTGAGAAGCAGTGAGGAACTTGCCTTGTGGCAGTGCAGTGCTCCACTCCCTGCCAGGCACCATGTGAGGCACACCAGGGCAGGGCTTGCACAACATGGGATACTGGGTGGCCAGGAGACTAGCATAAGCCCAGGAAATACTATGGAGAAGATTAAATCATGAAATCTTGCCCTCTGAAGGTAGGTAAAACCCTCACTTCCGTTTCCCAGGAGTGATCTCCCTACTGGAATTTGCTCTGTTTCATCTCCCTTCCCCTCTGCCGAGAGCAGTAAAAAGTGGAGCTTTTTTGCCTTTTCCCCTTAAGCAGTTAGAAAGCATCATTCCCCTTCCCTTCAATGGCTCAGTGGTTAAAGCACTTGCCTTAAACACAGACATCTGTGCTTCAAACCTCTCCGCTGCCTGAGACCTGAAATCCCACCCGAAATCTGAGATCAGCCCCCAGGAGGCAGCTACAACCACCAGGCTATCAAAGCATGGTACGGGACGTGAGCATGCATGTAGAACTCTTCCCACTTCTCCCAGCAGGGAGGAAAGCAAACCTGCTCCCCACCACAGCACTCCCACACGGGGCAGAAACAGCTCTGCCATCTCCCATCACACATCTGTATGGACATACACACGCTTGTCAGCTCCAGGCATCAAAAAGAACTCCAAAACAGAACACCAAAAAGGCTCTTCACCTTAATAAATATATCACACCAGTAAGATGCATTTAGCAGGTCAGTGCCAATTCTCTAGTACACTGTAGCTCCCATTCCAGTTGCCCAAACTCTCCTCCAGTATGCATTTCTGTCCAGCCTGTTTCCACAGGTATGCCCACACCTGGGTATGATTTAGGGAAAGCCCTCATCCAAGAGCATGTGAACATCACCCAAATGCACAAGTACACTTGAGCCTGTGCCCTGGCCTCATTTAGCTTACTAATATAGATGCAGCTATACAGAATTAAAATTACAGCATGTAAAGCAACCACAGGAACACAGAGCCTAAAGAGGGCTGTAATAGCAAGCACCTGGATGGCCTAAGTCACAAGTGAGGGCTTCACCCCACGCTGCTTTAATTGCAGCTTACAATGATTAAGGTTGGAAAAGACCTCTGAGATCGTGGAGTCCAACCATTAACCCCGCACTGCCAGGTCCAGCACTAAACCATGTCCCTAAGCACCACATGCACACATCTTTCTTTAACACTTCCTCGAATGGTGATTCCACCACTTCCCTGGGCAGCCTGCTCCAATGCCTGCCCACCCTTTCAGTGAAGAAATTTTTCCTAGTAATCAATCTAAACATCCCGTGGCGCAGTTTGAGGCCATTTCCTCTTGCCCTATTGCTTGTTAACTGGGAGAAGACAAACCCCCACCTGGCTACAACCTCCTTTCAGGGAGTTGTAGAGAGCAGTAATGTCCCCCCTGAGCCTCCTTTTCTCCAGGCTAAGCACCCCCAGCTCCTCCTCATAAAACTTGTGCTCTAATTTAATGAGGCCAGGTGAGGAACAAAACTCCTCAAACCCCACAGCTGTTGTGATAGCTGCTCCTTTTCCTGTGGAATATTCCCACTGCTTGCAAGACATACTAGGCAGGGAAGGGAGTTAATTGCATAAGGGCATGTCTGTGTTTAAGAGCTCACCTGCAAGGACCCCCTTGCTCTCTCCCCTGGCCCAGCTGCGTCTCACCCAGAAGACTGGTTTACAACAACCACCTTCCTTACACAGGAGGGCAGAGCAAAAGCCCCCTCGGGAACTTGTTAGCACCAATCTTGTTTTCTTCCTTGGTATCCCCAAACTGCTGGGCCAAGGCTCTGGTTGCCCCAAGGGAGCACACACAGCATCTCCCCAGCAGCTAGGGTGACAGTCTCTTACGCCTAAACGGGATTCCCAGCTAACCGCCACATAAAATATATGCAACTTAATTCACCAAGAAAAGCTTTCTTTTTTTTTTTTTATTTCCCCCAGGAAGATTAGCAAGTGCTAGGAAGTTTCTTGCAATATTTGCCTGAGGGCTGCAGAGAATGGATCCAGAGTGACTTGCTCCCACTCATTTCACTGAAATCCCATCATCAGGGGCTTTGCTGCATGGGAGTATAGTTTTGCTTTACCACAATGAAATGACACGAATATCTATAGATGAATGCCATTTGGGACAAACACGGGGAGAATGGCTGGAAAATACAGAAGTTCGTGTTAGTTTTGCAATATAGCTCATCCATAATTTAATATAGGTAATTCTGTTAGAAGAATGTTGCCTGTCACAGAAAGATATGAAGAAACAGTGCTCTCCATCTGTTTTATTACATTGTTGTGGTTTGCTTTTTTTCCCCAAGAGATAGTTAAGATGAACTTAACCCGAACAACTGACATAGTATAACTCCTCTTGTATATTCCTCAGCCAGAACAGATATACTCTGCTTCCTAAAAACATGTTTACTCAGTGCTGGAACATGGAAATGCTACATATTGTCAATCAGAAGACTAAGCACAGACTTAGATATGAAAACTCTGGAGACTTACGTTTTCTCCAGATGACATGTTCCAATTTCAGGGGTCATGTACTAGAAAGCCATTCCATTTTTTTTTCCTCTCCACATCAGTTTGTAATATTAGAGTTTCCCAAATTCTGCCTTGCTGGCATCTTAGAAGCTCATGGAGATACTACCAAGAATCCTATATGAAGTCAATATATTTCTAATAGTAAAATTAATACTCCAAACTAAGTGGTGGGGTGGGTGGTGGGGAACAAGCAGAACACAGGCCAAGTTGTTAAATCACTTCACTGTTTCTAGCATCACAGGACCTGATCCAAAGTTCCCAAACATAAAACATCCTTTTCACTGATTTTAAGGAATGTTTGATTTAGCTTTAACAGTCCTTTTTTGTCTGCAGAAGAGCTGTTAGGAAGGACCTCAATAACTGCTTCATGGATATTCAAAGCTGATTTAATAATCCAAGTCCTATTCAAACAATTAACTGATTACAGCTACAAGGATCCTCCAGCAAGCAAACTTTATTTCTTACCAAAAATCCTCACACCTACAGCGGCACCTCATCTTCTGTCTTCCATTTGTGACAACTGCACATCATCGCTGTTTAAAAGACAGAAGACACCTGCATTTTAAACTTCTCCAGATTACTCAATTTAGTGAGCCACAAGCACAACAAAACACATTTCAGCTTCTTTCAGAGGCAAAGTACTGAGTACCTCAGCACAGAGCAGGAATCAGCTATTCAAACTGAACCTCATAACCCAAGAGACAAAGCAGCACATGCTGCCTTTTTTTTTTTTTTTTAAACCAAGTGCAAGCTTGTGGAAATGTGTTACCATGTTGCTAATAGCAATCACCAACTGGGATTTCATAAAAGGACAACTAGGCTTAGTCTGCCTCAGAAAGGGACTCATGAAAAAGCAGGCTAAGGAAAGAAAAAGCACTCAATTTTAACAAACAACAAGAGATTATCCCCCGCAGCAGAATCTCAACCTGTGATTACATGTGTTATCACTAATCTGTAACACTGTCCAACATCCCAAGGAAAGCTAGAGATGCACGCCTGCACATTTTTTCCACTGCAATCCCCTGTCACGTAAATGAAAAAGACATTCAAATAATACTCCTGCTGCATTCAGGACACACTCTTAATTTTTTTTTTTATATATGACATATATATAGCTTTATATGTATTTACAGACTTAGAATGACAGCCAAGAAACCTACATGTGGTATTGAACCGAAGAACAGCATCCTATACTAAATGATAGCAAGTCAAGTATCATTTTTGACTCCCTTAATACACAAATTTCACAACTGCAATATGAACAGGTATTTTGCTGCCATGCACACAAAGCTGGATCTAAAAATAGTAATTTGAAAAAATATAAAAATTTTGCAATCATGGCCACTCTCAAAGTGCCTACTTTTTGTATAAAAGGACTGAGCACAACCAGGAATGGGAAACCATCCATCTCTAAGTAGAGAAAGATACAATTTAGAATTTAACATCATCTGGGCCAGTGGTATCTTCCTGAGGATCTATATGTGGGCATGGCAGAAAAGACCAGAGAATATCATGGGAACCTTGCAAGCTACACCGAGAACTGCAACTTTCTCCAGTATAGGCTAAGCCAAGCCAGGCAGGTCAAGAAGAGCAACGACCACGTGAAAACTAAATAATTTGTTGTGTTTCAGACCCACCAACATCCAGTCACCCTCAGGAGTGAGCTGACCTGATGAGCCAACAGAGGCAGCCGAGTAGGGCAGGTTAACTCAGTAAGCCAAACAAGGCTGAATCTACAACAAACCATGCTAGAAAAATATCTCAAAGATTGAGCCTTTAGAGAAATTATCTGGATAGGGAGGTTCTGACAGGCCAGTTGTGCCTGTGGACATTCACAAGCAGCTGAAGACAGCTACTATGCTCTGCCACTCGTAATAGTTACCTGTCAAGTGATGTTTTCATCTCTGCTGCGCTTTGCGAGCCTCTCCTTGCCTGGGTTAGTCAAATCCCTTTCAATGACTTCTCAGGCGAGGCTGGCTGACAAAACTGGATGCTGGAGTGCTCCCACCTCCCCTTTTACTTGCAGCACAGCACCACACAGCTGGGGAAGGCACAGAGGAGTGGCAGTAACATATTCCAAATGCAACAGCAATTTCCAAAATGAGTGGTTCTCTACCAGCTACAATTATAGTTCTCCGGGATACTAGAAATCAGCAAGGTCAAAAGCTATCCAAGTAACAGAAAACAGATGAGTGTGTTCTCAAAATCCACAGCTTATGTTGATGTTGAGGAGTAGGTTAAAAGATACAAATAAATATAAGAATTCATCATAGACATGATGAACCAAGATGGGAAAATGGTTCTCCCTCCCTGCAGAAAGAACATTAAACTAGGATTTCTAATGCTGAAATGCTGCTGGAGGATTGGGAGCCAATTAACAGCCAACTTCTGCATTTCACATGTGATACTGGAAAATCACAATTACAGGATTCTGAACACTGACAAACGACTGTACTGCTGAATCTTGCTGCAAACTGTGGCAGTGTCCTCAGCCATGACACCTGCTTACACTGGAGAGGCCTGACAACAAACAGCATGAAATTCACAAGCATGCTTGGAAATAAGTAAATAAACAAATAAAAATAATAATGAAAAAAAGTCATGATGGCAAAAGACTGACAGAATCGCTCTGGGGTTTCCTGTTGGTGGAATATTCATTCCGCTAGTAAGATATCTACCCATAGATCAGATTAAAAACCTGTCTACTGGAATGAAAATGTAGCTCAACTTATCCAGGATATTAAAGTGTGTAGTGCAGCTGACATCTGATCTGATTACTTTTCATGCAAAGCAAGAACAAAACCCAAACTTTAAAAAGGCAAAATAAAAAGTACTGAGAGAAATCCATGTTGGAGGACTAAATACGATTACAGCAGCAATTTCAGATCAATATCAGTAAGAGATTTTATGGACTGCAAGATGCATATCCAACACAATTCAGAATTGACATGTTTTAGGCTGTACACCAATCGCTTCCCACAATGGAAATGAATTTTGGAGATGCAGAAATCAGAGGTAAGAGATATCTCTGTGGGAAAGATGATACAACACATTCAAATTCTCACACACAGGCTCAGAGAAATCAGCAGCTGACATGAGGAATAAATTGAAAAGAAAAAAAAACAGTCTGAAAATAAGAATTATGTAGTTAACTATACCAAACTGGTAGTTTTTGAAAGAAACTAAAGCAAAATGCCTTTTAAATTCAGGGACCTGACCCAGAGATCTGTTATCACCTACAAAGTGAATGCCTGCACTGAAAGTGTGAAGGGAGGATGTCCACTAACTTTGGAGAGGTGCTAAGCAGGCCAAGTCTATTTAAAAACATCAGCTTTAACAGAGAAATTAAACAGTCATGGCTAAGCTGCTTAACATTTCACACCACAGACAATGGCACGAAAGATACAATAACAGCAGCTTAAGGGAAAGCTGCCAGTGGAAACCAAGTGCAGAAAATGTTGAAACTCTGGGATAAAGAGATGACTGATAAAAAAAAATCCCCAAATTCTTCCAGATCTGGAAAAGCACACAGAGAAAAAACAGGAAAATTAAATTACACTCAAAATATCAACCCAAGATGACTTAAAGAGATATTTATGCTCCTTCCAACAGTAAACAAGAAGTTTCCTCCAGCATCATCTTTACCACCAAAAAAGGAAGCAGAAACCCATTGTTAACCCACAGTCTTCCAGCTCAAAACCTAAAAAAAGCATATCAAAAGGAAAATGCTTTCTCTCTTTTCTGCAACCACAGAAGCAGGATAACCCTCCATGATGACCTTATGCTGTTGTGACAGAGCAAAAGTAAAATATCATGGTCTGCATTTATCCTGCACGGTTAAACTAAACTCAAATTCAAACAAATGGTGTTAAAATAGTTCCTAGTGCCAAATCCAAACACCCATATACCCAACCAGCCCCAACATCCCTTTCTCCCACCAGAAAGGCACTATTATCCCAGACCTCACTCCAAAATGTATGAAAACTTACCCACTAGTGCACCTCAATAACACCCTGAGTGAGGCCCTAGCACAGGCTGCCCAGCAAAGCTGTGGCTGCCCCATCCCTGGAAGTGTTTAAGGTTGGATGGGGCTCTGAGCAACCTGGTCTAGTGGGAGGTGCTCGTGGCAGAAGGGCTGGGCTAGCTGATCTTTAAAGGTCCCTTCAAACCCAAACCAACCTGTGATTCTGATTAGAAGAATGCAATTTACTCATAAACCTATCTTCCCTGAGTAACAACTCAGCCAATGCAGAACTAAAGACTGAAGTGTGCAGGGAAGGGGAACCCATCCAGCATTAAGTATTAACTGAATTTATTTTTGTATTTGAATTTTGAATTTTTTTTTTAACTTTAATTGGCTGCAAAACGCAATGATCAGTCTCATGTCAAACATTTCGAAATAACAGAGAAGAATACAAATACACAAACAATTTATCACCAAGAAGAAACAAACCCTTGGAGCACAGACAGGACATATACTGACATGATCTGGTCACTGGGGGAGGGGTAAGGGTGATGACTTTGAAGTTATTTCCAGCTTACTGTCTGGCAATGAAAGCAAAATCTGAAACTACAGCTGGGCATTTGAATACCTTCAAAACAAATCCCCTGGAAAGGATCAAGTATTAAAATAAGTGAAGTCAATGAATAAACAAGAGTCACGAAAATTGATATTTCCCAGGAAAAAATGAAAGTATTTCAAATCTGTCATATTGATAAGGCCACAACATCTGCCAATATCTAGATGGGTGGCTAAGCCACTGTGGAAAAACGCAGAAATGGCTGATAAAAATAATTCTGTGGTACCTGAGAAGTGATTGTTATTTGGCAAATTGAGACCAGATCACATCAAAGAGTCCTAGCCTTGATGGAGACAGGAAAGAAGCAAGCTTAGAAAACCTAGAATGTAAGGCAATAAATAGATTCACATCAGAGAGATGTACAGGGAGCTGTAGGTACATGGGAGGTTTCTGGTTCACTCCTTCATGCTTTTAATTTGCCCATCTGGGAGAAGGATGGCCTTCAGGAACTTGAGCTGGAGTCAGAACAGACAGCTGGACTCAACATTGGTTGTGGTTCCTAGCTGCTCTTCTGAACACCCAAACAATGGCTCTTTGAAGAAAGAGCAGGAGACTCCAGTATCTATAGCTCACGTTCACACTGGAAGAGAAACTAAGAACGTATCTATTTTAACCTAACTTATTTTAAGCTGTCAACAACAGGGAAAATAAAAAGGGCATTCCTTTGCTTCCTGAAATTTCAGTTTATAATTAGTGAGCGGATACCAGATGAAATTTAGTAACTTTCTCGTAAGATTGATGCAACCCTCAGCATTTCCACGAGTTTCTATTCCTACCAGGATAACTTTGCCAAAACATATTTCGTTTTCATGTTAATGTAAAAATGCCTTTCTTTTTAAAAACCTCCTGGGCTGTTTCCTAACTAAATGGAAGACAACGAGGCCAGATAACATCTCTCATCACTGAACTACATCAAGTAGTACATGAGAAGGGCAGATTTGTCAGTGAAATTACAGATTGTTGTGTTAGAGGAAAGTCAGTTGTGAGGAAGTGTGAACTCTTCAACTTCTCAGATATCGGGTACACATTTTTTTAGGATAAGAAACCAACAAAAATACTTTCTTTTCTGCTTTAAGCCACACCCTCCCCCTTTTTCCCCTCCATTCTTCCTGCACCATAGCTGTAAACTGGAAGACCGGGGCTGAGCTGCAGGTGGGTGCATCCTGCACCATGCAGAGCCCAGCAGCTCACGCTCCACTCCACCTCTGTCGATTGTTATTCAGTAGCATCAGTGACAGGACTCCATTTCCAGCCTGCGATTATTTGTTACTGTTGAAAATTATTTTCAAAAAAGGACAGGTAAAGCGCAGACCCAAGTGTTGCCTGATAAAATGATTGCTTATAAAAATGGATCAAAAGTTGAAAAAAAGTAGTTATCCGTGACAACACAGTGGCCCATTTCTACAATTTATATAAGCCCTTCCAAAGATTTCCCTCTGAGCATCTCATTAAATCTAGGCTCCAAAGCTAGAATTGAGCGCATTTATATATTTCAGCTGTTGAATGCTGTCAGAATTCAAAGATAAACTACTTTTTCCAGACAATTTAGATTTTATAATATTTGTTGTCTTCACCAAAGATGAAAGACAGTTGTTGTTTTAAATCATTGCTTTGTACAATCTGGTTTGCATACATTTAACAGAGAGCCATTTACAGTCCCATCAATGTTTGGAGTGTGGCAAGAGAAAGGTAAGCTGCAACTGGTTACTTATTCTATGATGCAAGAGATGGATTTTCATAAAATCTTGGTTTTCCTGAATTCTTTCCCCAATTTGATTATTTGGAAGCAGGAAGGGTTTTGTTTTGGAGTTCCTCATGCCTCTGTTTTACTGAGGGTATGCTTCAACCCATCCGTTTTTCAGTCCCATAAGCTTTTACTTTAAAGCTTTCTTAGGTACAAAAAAAACCCCACCACATAAAACCAGAGCTCTGCATCTTCCTCTACAAAACAGCACTTCAGGCCAAAACCAACCCATCAACATACCACTTGCACTCATTTAAATAGCAAGTGACAGGCAAATTTAGTTGCTTTTCAAAGGACTTCAAGTCTGCTTCATCTGCTCCATGCACCCAATCCACTTCCCAACTACGGATGTTTTTGAGGCAGCTCCGTGCTGCGCCACTCATGCCTCAAGTCAGGCAAGATGAAAACCAGCCATAGGATACCAAGCATTTTCCTTCTGCCCCTCCAAAGGAAAAAGCAGTGAGAGTGCATACTTGATACTGTCGCAACACAACCCCTGTAATTAGTGTCTATAATGACACTAATGTGGAATGATGATTATATGAAAACAAAGGTGAGGAAAACCCCTCTGTTTCCCACCTCTCACACCACACATTACATTTTTCCAAACAGCAACTTCCCAAGCACTCCGTCCTTGCTTGTACCTGTTCCCTACAATTCCCAGGCACAAATCAGTGTCCAACCACAGGTCACAGAAGACACCTTCCCTCTCTGTATGAGTGGCCTGAAAGCTGGGCTGGTGGCCAAATTCCTAGCAACTGTTTGCTGTTCCTCAGGAGCACGTCTAGGGCTGGACTGAGCAAGGAAAACCTCTTGTGTACCCATCCTTCCAGGACAGCTGCACTGCCTTCTCTGCCCAGCCAGATCCAAGACTGCAGCATCCTGCCTGGGCATCTCCACATCAGCAGCATCTGAGACGTTCAGCAGCTCAAGCAACCCCCTTGTTTGGGCAGGATGAGGACACAGCCATGCCAGTGCCTCTTCTGGCCTGACTGAGCATTCCCTGAGCTGACAGAGTCACAACACCCCAGAGAATGTCTCCCCAGGCCCTTGGAAAGCAATACCAGCAGCTCCCAGCCACTAACGAGCACTTACCCACGAGCCAAAGTGTAATGTTTGATAGCCTGTGAGAGAGAAGAGATTAACTTCTACATTTGACCAGGTGCCACTGAGGGACTTTCTGTACTCAACTGAACCCTTATCTCAGCCAGTTTCGAACATTCTTTCTTGATACTGCACAACTTTGGTACAAACAATTAAAAAAAATCCAAACTCATTAATTTTTAACAATTTCTGTCAAGCCATTCCCAGGCTTTAAAAAAACCTCTTTTCAGCTATAGGAAAAAATATTACTTTCAAGAAGGTTTTAATGTCCACAGGTCTTCAATTTTTATTTATCTTTGCAAATCTGTCAACATTGTGATATGGGTATGGCCTGGATGGCATCTGCAGCTCTTCATCCCCAAGATTTGGCTGTCCACTGAAAAGTTACAGAGCCTTTTTTTGGTGGACAACAGGACTATTAATTTTCCTTTCTAGTTTAGTCTATTTAAATGAAAAAATATTCCAGCTTTAATCTTCCCACTTTTACATTTCTTGGATAGTTACTTCTTTTTCATAGAAAACCTTATTGGTTCATTCACAGAGTCTAATGTGGCACTACACTGCATTTCATATAGTTTTAATTAATAGCTTAACGGAGCTACTTGATTTTTAATAATGTGAGAAGCTACAATTTTTCTTCTTTCATAACTGTTGCTATGATATTTACAGTACATTTGAAGGCAACTTCCAACAGCCTTCTTCCTATGACCTAAATATTATCCTTTCTCTATAAAATTCTAGGAACTGGTTCACTGAAAATAGCTGGAGGAAAGAACAATTTTCCCATTTTTAAAAGGAAAAGAAGTCCAGACATTAAATTACAAAGAGTCTGTCTTTGAAAGAATTATGTCAAAATCTCTTAAAAAAAGAAACCTAAACAAACCAAACCCATGATTCTCTTCAGTGCAATGCATTCATTTCAGCTTGCACATCTGGTGAGAAATTGCTCTCTCCCCATCACATATATCAACAGAAATACGTATTAAATTAGCATTATTTGAATCAGAAAGATCAGTAAAAGATTACCACTCCAGAAACAATGCTCATCTAAAACACTGAAGTCAAAGACTGATAGCCCCTAAGAGCTCCAGTGCTTTTGCTGCAATATCCTTATGCATAAAGCGCAATCCTAGAAAAAAGAACCATACCCAGCAACCAGCCAGGCTTACTGTACATTTACTACCTATGTTTCCACTCAGACTTCATGTCAGACAGATGGGGTGTTCGCAGACCCAGCAGGATCACTCTCAACAAGCACAGCAACGAGAAACCTAAACAACAAGCATCTGTACAAAGTTAAATTATCAAATTAAACACAGGATTTGCAGGACCTCCTCAATGACCTTGCAGATAAGTAGGAGAAACTGAATTGAGAAGTGGCAAACATCACCTGAGAGGAACAGCCTCTTGTTCTTTTATGGGTATTTAGATTTTAGTTAGCACTCTGCACTTATTATTTTCATGTTAAATTCATTTGGGACAAACCACTGTCATAGCTTTATCCGCAATGCACAACTGGCACTGCCTGCTCTGTAAAGCCCATCAAAATAGCAGAGATGGCAGCAGGTGCAGAAAAAGAGGCAGACCCTACAAAAAAAAGTGGCAACAAGCTTAACATGGGTGACGTCACTTTAGAAATCCTGTTTAATTTTGTCTTGATGTTTCTGAGGCAAAGAAAAAAAAAAGGGATGAAAAAATGACACAGAATGGGGGATGAGGGAAGGTCTAAAACCCATTTTAACAAAAGAGAGCCAGCAAAGTGTCCTTTGCTTTGGGAAGACTAGAGGAAAGGACTCCAGAGCAACATCCTCTTCCCAACACAGAGCTTCCCATTAGCCCTTGTTAGGAGAGGTCACCCCCAGGATATCTCTCTATCCACAGCCTCCACACTTTTCTACTGGACTGTGAACCTCATGTAGAACTTGGTCCTTTTCTCTCTTTAAGATATGGTACTTTCAAGGACCTTGCTGCAGCATCCTTGGAACAAGTGCTTCCCCTGGGTCGCTCCTCGAGTAGGATTTAATGCCATGGAACCCTTCCCAGAGTTTCCTCTGGAAGGGATTACAAACTTAGCCATTTCACAGCTTCAAAGGCAGACAGACAGAAAAGTTAATGAATTATCATAGGCAGTGGTGGATTAAGACTCATGAGCTAATGTCTCAGCTGTATGCTCATCCCATTAAAATGCAGAGTCCTGTTTAATATTAGAACCAGCCTCGGCCAGAGATTTACGGTCACCACCATATCTGGAGGTGGATTACGGAGGAAGGCCATGCGTTCATTCCCATTTAATTCCATTATTCCCTCCCACAGACGTTATGCTTGGGACTTCCATTTGTTGAAATAACACCATACAACTCTAGAAAGACCAGTATATGTTACTTTAGTTCTATAAGAGTTCAGTATCACTCATCTCATTACTAGGACTCTGGCTTCACGTACCACCCCAACTCCCAAAAATTAGGTCTGGTTGCTTAACAAACCACAGCCTAAGGTAGAAATACAAGTAGGTGGCACCTGTCATGAAGAATCCTGCCTGATGACTCATTTTGGAGAGAGGCAGCATCACCCTCATAAATATCCCAACAAGCAAATCTATCATTTCGTAACTGGGTCTCACGCAGCCAGTTTTGTAAAGACTTTTGCCAAAAAGTGCCATTAAATTCATGTCAATCCACCACCACCCTGCAGTAGTACATGAGCTTCACCACACCTCCCATATGTTGTTCTACACAGAGTGACCAAAGAGACCACTTCTCACACTTTTGAAAATTATTATGAGTCCCCAGATGGTGGAATAATCAACAGTTTTTTAAAAACCCTTTTTAACAGAAGAGGAAGATTGTTAAAAATTCCACATTCACAACAACACTGTTTAGACCTATGTCTTTGGGCACTCTTCTGCAACCTGTGGGATACCATTATTGTAGGTTAAAGTTAAAACATAAACTCAATTGTAATTGCTACAATGAATATCAGTAATTTAATGAAACAATTAAGTGAGATGATGGGATCTAGTAAAATAGTGTCTTCTGAAAAATACTAGTTATTAAAAAACTTAATGTTTTCCTTTACTTTTTTAATACGATTTAGGGCATTTATTGTCAAAATACTGCAAACATCTATCAACCATCACAGCTTGAGAACATGCTCTTTTTTCCATTTGAAATGTGGGCTTTCAAAGCCTCTGTTTATGCTTCCATTTTGGCAGGTTCTGCAGGATTATTTTATTTCCCCAGTTACCACAGCAGTGAAATTATTCCAATTTAAGAAAAAAATTCCTATGCTTTGGCTTTGGAAGAGAAAGTCCTTCAACCTTCCCATGACATTTTAAATGAACAACCACAAAATTTCCAAGTAATGACTTTAAAATAGGATGCTACAAACAAAACTTCACTTATTGAGGGGAGATGGGGCAAGAAAGGGCATTGAAGACAGAGGTAAATGCAACAACAAATACATATTTAAGGCTGTGGTCCCTCTGCCAGCTGTCTGCAGACCTTTAAAATTACAACCTAAGGGCTCAACTTCTTTAGTTACCTTGAAAATCTTAGCTCGGCTCGATGACATTCTTTTCTTGTCCTAAACTTGTGTCCTACTTAAAAACTACTTGGTTTTGCCCCAGAGACATCTGTATTTCAGTTTTCTGGCTAATGACCACAGGGACTAGGTTGTGTTGTATGACCTCCATTTGTAGCCTGCAAAGTGCTTTGGGCTTGTTTAGAATAGGTGGAAAAAAAAAAAAGGAGGAAGGGGCTGTGTTTAATTGCTACGTCTAGGTTTTCAAAATTCCAATATTTAATTGGATGGTTGGATTTCTTTTTATTCCTATTTTTTTTTCTTTCTTGAGGGAGAAGCCTTTAAGGCATGAAATGGCCTGAATTCACAGAGAACTTGTTCCGCAGCCTTATCAGTTCAAGGTAATTTTCACAAAATGGAACATTCCAAATAGAAGAAACCAGAGTTTCAGCTTTTTTCTTATTCTCTTCCCATACTCCAAGCAACCAGCTCTCTTCCAAGTGGACTGAAAACAAGATTACCTTCGAATGTACATGGACGAGAAGAGGAGGTAACAAAGACTTTAAGAGGCTATGTGATATTCCAGATTTACTGTGCTTCCAGGCTTCTATCTCGAGTCTCAGTTTACAAGTAAAAGATGCTCTCTCAGCGTTCCCACAGCACACTCCTGAGTCATGCTGGACTCTTTTCTCCCTGCCCATCACTCCCAGCCAAGCCTGTGCATGGGGACACCTGCACATCCCTGTCCCCACAGGGCTCACGCAGCTGCTGGCGAGGCACAGTTTGGAAAGCTGTCGGTAATTCCAGTGCCTGCACCTGCCAGCCCCTCTGCATCAGTGCTGTGCTAGCTCTGCAAAACCAACAGGAGCAGAAGCAAGCATCGGGAGGAAGGGAAAGAAGAAAACAGGAAAAATAGACTCTGAAATGCAGGCTAGAAACAGAGCTGCTGAGCAAAACTTCACCTTTCTACAGCCCCTTTTCTGACAGGAGTTATGTTAGTACTCGTTTTCTAATTTCTAGAAACTAAAGCTACTATTTTTTTTTTGCTTTTAAACAACTTAAGCATCTGGTTTCTGAGTTACCAGCTAAGCAATTTTACCAAGGGTATTTATTTTTTTATTTTGCAACTTTAACATATACTTATGCTACATTTTCTGCATATCACTGGGACTTCACAACATACATATTCACTCTGCTTAGATTTATCGAAGTTGAATAGCATTTTGTGTACAGCAAAGCTAACTTTAAGAGTCCTTCATAGGTCAGCAGGTAAAATCCTGCTTTGATAGAAGTAAACAACAGTACACTTAAAGCTCTTTCTGCCTTTAAGGCAGTAACTGAATTATGTATCAGGAAAGAGACAGATCAAAATTACAGAACAGGAATATGTTTTAGTATCAGCCAAATAAATAGAATTTGTTTTGCACAACTCCTCAAACTAAAATACCCATAAAGCAATAAAACCCCACAACTACCACCAGTTTCATATCACTTACAAAAATATTATTAGCTTTGCAGTATAAATGACTTAATTTCTCCAATCACACAGATTCTTGATCAAGTCATTGCAAGTCACCATGTCAGCAAGACAGGTTCCCAGCTGTATCCTCTTAGCTTGCAGGGAATAAGGTAAGTTTTTAACTGCTGTCTTCTGAGCTTAATTCCCTTGGATCGTGCTGCAAGTTACACATGAACTGCCACAGGCAAGAGGATGCTGCTACCTGGCCAGGTAACAGCTAGGATCACCTGAACTGTGTCAGGACCAAAGAATACCCACGGTGTCTCGAAGTCATGCTCCTCTACACACTCGAGATGTTGAACATCCTGCTTCCAATCAGCTTGGGAGGAAACAGAACTCATAGGATTGGATTCTCACTGCCTCTTTTACCAGGGTCTGTGGGCTTTTGGGCCAGGCCACAGTCTCCCTGCTGGCCTCACATTCAGTTGGGAACAGAAATATTTCCTTAACACCTCAAAGGATGAGCTGATGTGCTCATACACTTAGTGATGCCAGCCTGTAAATAAAAGCACTCTAAAAGGTCCTATCATCCAAACGTCTCCTAGTATTTCCTTCCCCACAAACACACATTTTTAAGGCAAATCAGATCAAACACTTCTCCAGACATTACGTTCCATGTTGCATTTTAAGAGATGCTGCTCTTTAAATGCTGTGGTAAGGATAGGAAATGGAAATAACTAGTGTATCATCTTCTGAAACCAAAGGACTAGGAGAGACAGGCCCATATATTGCAGAGACACCAGCCTGCCAAAATACAAATATTTGCAAGTTGCTGTATTTGGGTTCCTCATTAGCTAAATTGGTATCATTTCCTGCAATAAGGAGAGGGGAAAAGTTGGAAGCAGTGATCCTATTAGGTTGTCATACTGGCACGTAACAACATAATGTAACATTTTTGTGAAGACAAAACACTGATGTTAATTCACTCTGCAGACAGAGGCATGAGCCAGAGAAAGTATTTATATACACACTCTCTCATATTGCATTCAAAACAGAAGCTCTGGAAACTGATATTTTTGTTTAAAATGAAGTGTTAAGCTTTTACCCTGCCGAGAACACCGGGAAGGCTCGCTGGAAGCTAGCGGCACCACAGAGGCAGCCAGAACAGAAAGTTTCATGCTGAATTTGTACCAAATGCAGCAGCAGCCCTACATCCAGTGCAACCACAGACTGACACCAGGAGTGGTTTTCTCTAAACCACCTTTTTTTTTTCCCCTCTGAATAATAATTTTCTTTTTCCTTACGTGCAATCTAAATCTGCCCTCCTTCAGCTTCAAGTTGTTACTCCTTGTCCTGCCACTACAGACCTCGGTAAAAAGCCTTACTCCAGCTTTCTGGTAAGCATCCTTAAACACTGAAACACCACAGTTAGATCTCCTCAGAACCTTCCTTGCTCTGAACAACCCCAAGTGTCTCAGACTGTCTTTACAAGAAAACCCTTCCAGCCCTCTGACCATTTTCATGGTGCTCCCCTGGAGCCACTCCAACAGGTCCATGTCTGTCTTGTACCCAGGACCCCACAGCTGGACACAGACCTCCAGAGAGAGCAGAGGGGCAAAATCCCCTCCCTGGACCTGCTGGCCACGCTGTTTTTGGTGCAGCCCAGGACACAATGGGCTTTCTGGGCTGCAAGCACACATTGCTGAGTCACGTCCAGTTTTTCATCGACCAACACCCCCAGGTGCATCACCCAGGCTGCAGTGACACTGGTGATGGCCCTGACCCACGCACTGGACCTCACACTCAGCCTTGCTGAACTCCATGAGGTGAACAATAGGGAGCAGGTCATCAGCACAAAGGGGCCAAGACATAGACACACTAACACCAGCTTAAGCTCAGCACCAACAGTTTCACAACAGGCACACAGACAGGGCAAACTATTTCTTTCTCCTGTCCATGAAGGCACCCTGGGGCAAGGAGCTTAAACTTAGATGTCTGAGGTAAGGGGAGACAAATCCCACCCTGACTGCCTCAAATGCAAACAGCTTTTATTTTAAGAAAGATGATCATTGCTAGAATGTGCTTGAGTCACTCTCGCAATCCAAGGCCACCTCTCAAATTCTCCTCCGGACCTCCAGCTTTAGGACACACTCCCCCAGCCTGTCTGTGCTTCCTACCACTAGACATTACCACCGCCCTGTGCACCCCTGTGACCACCACCTGCTTTACCAGGACAAAGCACCTGCAGCTGGGGCAGAATGCCAGAAAAACATTCCTTTTTTTAAAATGTATTTTTATTTCAGATCTGTCAGCTACAAAACTGTAAGCATCATCTATGTGGAGTGTTTACCAGAGGCAGGAGAGCAAAGGAGCAGGCTCTCACTGATGTACAATTTTGAAGCACATTACTTACCACTAATGATAGCTTTGTTTCTTGTAGAAGTTTAATTTCTTTGCCCATTACAGAGAAACACACACTTTCCCCAGGCAGGTCCCTATAATCTGTGCTCGTGGTACAAATCACAGCCACGTGAAAGACTCTGCTCCATAATAACATTAGTGAGATCAGTCAGAATGACCAGGTGTATCTGCAAGACTTCATTCACGCAGAAATTATTCACTACTGTGGAACATATTTCAGGTACCTTCATTTCTCCAGGTATAGTACCAAACTGATTTGCTCTCAAAAGCCAAGTAGGGCATACACAGGCTTGCTCCTACTGCTGTGAGAGTTTTGGTCAGCAGAAGCCAAACATGAGCTTAACAGGGGGAGGTGCTGGGTTGCAGATGTCATAAAAATTAAAAAAAAAAAAAAAGAAAGAAAGTAGCAAGAATTCTCATTGAGACTTAGTACGGAACTAGCCTGAAAAACGGCTAAAATCTAGTCAGAGCAGGCTGGACAGCGAGTGGGTCACCCTGCCTGAGTGAGGTGAGTGCACCTGAACTAGCCCTGTGCAGCATCTTGCACCAGCTGTACCTCCTTCAGGTGCACACTCGTATATAATACAGCACACTCGTATTTATACATTCTACTGACCCTCAGCCAAAAGCACCAACACACCTGCACTGCTCTGTGCCACTACTCCCCCTCACCAGCCAGCAGTTTCCTGTTGTAATCCTGAATCTTTGCAGGTATTTCTGATCATTTCTTTCAGCTTCACACTATTCGGGGGGGCCTAGAGGGGAGGAGATGAGGGAATAAATCTGCAACCTAAATTGCGGCTGAGTGAAGAGGACACTCCAGTTTGGATTGCTTTTACCACTTAGGAAGCTCCATGGCAGGTGGAGCTGTCATTAATCACACACAGTGACAAGCTGCAACTCTCAATCATGCTTTGTGATCAAATTCTGCACTAATCAGGAGCTTCAGATCAGGCTGGCTGTTCAGCAAGGTTAAAAATTCAGATGATATTTTCCTTAAGCTTCCTCTAACATTTAGTAACAGAATCACAGAGACAAAAAAAAAAAAAAAAAAGCACAAACAACCCCCTGCTGACAAACATCCTACATGTGAAAAGGAGCAGCTACACCACATGCTTGCAGCTAGACTGTTTTCTATCATGCACACAAAGTTCCTAAATGGACCAAAATTTGTCTTGTAGTTTTTAAGGGTAATCAACAATCCTCTTTCAAACCAGTTTTACAGCTGCACTTAGAGAATAAACAGGTTTACTTAAAACTGTCTTTTAAAAAATGCCATGTTCTTATAAACAGAAGTTCCAACAAAAATATTTTTTGTCAAGTCACTATAAAGGGACCTTTATCTGTAATTTCAAGGTAATTAGGTATGTCAGGAATCATGTGTAACACAAAGCACAAATACACAGTTAGCAAGTTACCTGTCAAAAGGTATTTACTTGTCTCAAGAGGGAGAACATGCTGTTCTCAATGGAGGGCCACATTTTAGTGGATGAGCTGCTGGCAGGAGCAGCCCTGTTCAGCTTTTTCATCACAGCTGGTTTACAGAAACTCAGAGTATACAGGTTTTCATAGATCAATAGCTAAGTTTCAGAAATAGCTGAAGTAAAAAGAAAACAGTATCTAGATATCTTCGCTTGGGGGAAGCATTCTCTGACAAAGCCCCTCTGAAGGTGCCTGCCTAGTTGGCTGTGCCAACCAAGAGCCTGCGTGTGCCAAAAGGCTGTGGTAAGCTGAGCCTTCAGAGAGAACAAAACTTTACTAAATAAACAGAGAGGACAAGGGCTCAGAACGGCAACACGGACACAAATGCCATGACACCACTGCTGCCGAAGTAATCTTGTAGGTAGGAACAACACTTAACATGTAACTCTCTCAGTTCTTCTGTCACTGAATTTGGGTCCATCACTGATGCAAAACAGGAGGAGACCAAAGTCTCAAATGCTGTTTTCTCTACCCATCCATGCAAAGGGCATCCTGCCACTGTTGAGCCTCTGTTACCCACACAACTCAAACATGAAGGACAGAAAATTTGCAGCTTAAAGAATTTTTCTTCTAATTCACTGAGAAAGCTCAGGTGAGCAGAGACAAGTTTTAGAACAAACACTGCCAAGGTTTCAACTATTTATTATCTCCAATTTACCTGAAAAGTCAGAAATTGAGTGACTTAAGATTCATTAACAGCTTGCTTACAGAATTTTATTTTGGCTTCTTACTCCTATATAGGCAACATAGTAACATAATTAAAGCACATGATCACAATGATTGCAAAAGGCTGCCTGCCCAGTTGGAGATTTTACCAAGTCACACTAACGAGTTGTAGGTTAAAACCCTCTGCAAGATCTTGAGTGACCACTCACCGACTCTTCTTTCCAAGTAATTAAATTAAAGCCCTCCTCCCATATATCATGTCTCGAGGGGGGGAAAGCAAAACAAAAACATCACAGACAGTAATGTCATGAGATCATTTACCTCATCAGCCAGTAACTGTCAGCTAACACAGCATACAAAGGACTAAAGGGGAAATAAAACCCGCCAGCAACAAAACTGCCAGCACTTCAAAACAACAAAAAATAACAGAGAAAGGACTGTGACTTCATTTAACACAACACTCACCCCTTTGGTTTGCAAAGCCATTGCTGGTCACATCCTGCTGGTTTTGCTCTTTATTTCCAGGTACCAAATTGCATTTAGAGACTTACTTATCATGCTTTCTGTTTGTGCATCCTCAGGAATTACTGACACACATTCACAGATGGAAGGGGAACAGAACAGGACTGCAAAGATAAAGACCTTATACTACAAGCATGGAGAGAAAAAAAATCACAGAAACACAGGGTAGGAAGGAAGACACCAAAGACAAGGCCAGGCTGGATGAAGCTCTGATTTTGAAGCATTTCTTCCAACCCAAACCATTCTATGACTCTGTGAAAGGAACAAGCATACAGCAACACAGAAAATCAGACAGAGATGTGAGGAAATAAACACCTTCAGAAATTCAAGTCTGCTGCAGTGAGTTGATTTTATTTAATTATATTATATTCTTTTTGCCCCATGAAGAGTGACCACTGAATTCCTAAGACCCAGACAGCTTTTTATTCATGCAGGTCTTACTGCTCTAAGACTTGCTGTCCAAGTGGCAGAGGTTTCAAGGGAGAATTGGGAGTAATAAAAGAGCGCTCCGCTTCAGTATTAATGCTGGGTTGGCAGAACTCTGCAAATATTTGGTAAGCCTGTGTTCTCCAAACTGGAGTAGCCTCAGAGTCCTGCTGTGGGAGAGAATTCCAGGGACACAGGGCAGAAGGCAGGAGCCAGCCTGGATGTGTCCTCTTGGAGAGATAAACAGACTCATTTGCACATGCTGCATACACAGCTCTTCCACAAGGGATTTACATCTTACAGGTAGGTGCTGCTACCTTTAATTTTCAAAAAAACCTTAATTCTACTTAAGACATTTAGATTTTCCTTCTATTTTGGGGGAAGTTTGCTACAGATTGTTTTTTTAAGACATGGAAAAGGGATGAACAATGACAAAATCTATGGTACTGCACAAAGCAAGGACAGTAACAATGACATTCCTGAAATGCCCAAGGGAGTTCTAAGCCAACCAGATACCAAGAGATGCCATAAAAGATAGAGGAGCAAAACGACCTAAAATTCATCTCTAGGACAAAGTTTCCTTAGGCCTCCTGTAAACCTTTCTTGGGATCATCAACAATGCAACACCAATGCAAGTTTCTACACGAAGTCCCTGAAATATATGCAGGCTCCCTTCCGCTCTGCAGAACTCCAATTAGTGTCTAATCAATAAGTTTATTTGCCTGCCTAAAAGTATGATCCAACTTCTGGTTTACGCGGGAAGCATTTTTAATGAGGCAGGCTGATGCAGGTACTCTTTCTGGAAGGTAAATTGTTCTTGGAAGCTTTCCATTAAGAGACAGCGGAAACTCCACCACTAACTCTTAATTAAGTGCTCTATTGCTTTGGGTTTGTTTTTAATTATTTTTCTTTGTAGATAAGTCATTAATAATTGAGCATCTGCTTGCCTGAGTCATGACATTGTGAATGTACTGAGAAGAAAACCAGTGGCAGTTGTCCATCCGAGCAGCAGTCAGTAGAGCTTTAAAGTGCTCTAGAAGGCTTCTGTTCCTCCAAACTAATTTTAATCACTTTTCCCCAACCCCCTAAAAATAAGCAGAATGGAGAGGCTTGTGCTTTGGAAACAAACTCACCTTGTCAAGCAATGCACACTGCCACAACTGTGTATTTATTTTTGCCTCTGTACAACAACAGGCATCCACAAACTGCCAAGATGCTTTGAAGATAGATGTGCACACAGTGACATCCCCACGTCAGGCACCTGAGAGAGTTGCACCCACAGGAGCATGTGCTACTGCTGCATGAACAAAAGTGCACCTTGCTCATACTGAACCTCCTCCCTTGCTATCTAGATTAAAAAAACCAAGTATCTCTACTTAGGACCTAAGCATCTAGGCAAGAAAAACATTTCTCCTCTTTAACAACCTACTTCCAGGTATTAGTCTATGCAGAATTGTACATCCAGGACTTGATCACCAAATTACTGCGCAAGAGAAATGGCAATGCTCTCCCTTTGTAAGGGATTTTGGAACCACTGCTTTCCAAAATTAATATTCTTCTAGAAGTAAAACAGTCTCCAACAGACAGAAAAAAAATCTTGTCAGATCCCCTCTTCTGGCCAGCCCTACTAAGCTGTTGACACTAATGATTTTAAATGGCCTCATGGAGACAAGCCTGCAGGTTTGGGTAGGACAGGGGGAAGACGCTGCTTCAGTCACTTCATAGTGGCTGTATCATTTGACACACAGTTAGCCAAAATGCTATCTATTCAACACAGTGTGCAGCTAATCTAATCTAAAGCAGCACGTGGGCACTGCTGTGCTATGGAAACATTCAACAATGCAAACATGATTAGCCACATAGGTGGAGCTTTACATGCAATTGTTTTGGGAGAGAAATTTAACACTGCCACAGTGACAACATGGGCTCCCTCTTCACATCTGTCTTATCAACACTCACTTCAGACTAAGCTTTAACCTTGCCAGCTGCAATTTTCTTCTACTTCTTCCTAAGGTGTGGGCTCATCTTGCATTAATTATGGCAATTTAATAAAGAGAAAAATCATTAATAAAAGCTTTTGCTATTTCTTATGTTTTTAGCCAAACAAGTTGCACTAAAGAGTGCTTAGATTATATTAGGAAGCTATAAAGAACACACATGCTGAGAAGAAGAAATACTTTTGTCACTTAACAACAAACACTAATTGTAACCCACAACTCAAAAACCTCAATCAGACCTAGAAATTAAACAAGTATATTAAATAAAACACTCAGGACTCTGATTCAGGAATGCTCCAGACGTATGGGAGAAGTGAAAGATTTCCTTCCAAAAAGTTTGACTGTGGTAAGGCAAAACCCAAGGATTTCCAGTCTCAGAACTGAAAAGAACTAGTGCTCCTTCTGCAACAGTGTTCACCTGCCACCATTCTGAGATGTGCCCATCTCTGTCAGCTCTCAAAGTTTTCTCAAATTACTTTTGTAAATAGCATCCAAAGGATTGGCTGGCCTTTAGCTCAGTCCACTTCAGCCCAGCTAAGGCAATGATGTTAGTCAATCCCAAATTGCCAGCAATAAGCCTTTTGGCACACCCTCTGCCTATTTCCAGAAGTATGAGCAGCTTTATACAAGGTTCATGTGTGTGCACTTAAGGGCTGTTCCTAAGGTCCAGCCAACCTCTACCCCGAGGGCTGGCTGAACATGCCACAGTCCAGATCTCAATCATCACAAAACAGGTTGTGCTCGCCTTCCCAAAAGGCAAGTCTCCCTGCAGCTGTGAGCAGTCTTGTGCTGCGTACTGACTTGAAAAATATTAAATAAAAAAGATTAGAAGTTCTCAAAGAGGATTTAAATACAGGCAGCAAGTCAGCACTTCACTTCCTACAATCCCTTCCGAGAGAGATTAGGGCACAAGGGCTCAATACCTTGAAAGTAAAATAGCTACAAAGAATGTTGATTTTCTTTCCTAGAACAGTGGCCACAGAAGATAAGAGGCACAAGTACTTATGTTTTAAAACTGAATATGGAAGTATTTAAGAGATACTGCCAGTGAAAGTATTAAAGTGACACCATCAACTTCACACCTAGATTCTCAAAAAAATATCAAAACTTCAAACTAGAATGTGGGCCTCTTTTAATTTATCATTAATTTTGTGAGCATTCAGTGTATGTGTGTAGACCAATAAATACATTTATGAGTATATATAAGCAAGCAAATAGGTGCACACAGAAAAGTTGGTATCAATGATATCTCTGGAATATAAAATTAGGTCCCTGAATTTTCACAAAAACAAATTTCAAAGATATCAGTATCTACTACTTTATTGCTGCTGCTTATTAAAAAAAAAATGGGGGGGGCAGAAATAAAAGGCAGCCTATCCTCTTACAGGTTAAATGGGACATTTGTCTAATACAGGAGGCAACTGTAGTCCCTGAATGTCCAGTGAAAACAGTTGAAAATATCTGCAGAGTTCTGCCAACCCAGCATTAATACTGAAGCAGAGCACTCTTTTATTACTCCCAATCCTCCCTTGAAACCTCTGCCATTTTGACAGCCCCGTTCACTCTCCTTTTATGCCAACAGACCCACAGGAAAGCAGCTTTAGAGAAAAGGTGACCTAAAACATCTTTTCCATTTTGTCCCTCTGCACTTCCATGACGCCCCAGCAGCAGCTCCACTGGCCCCATCCCTCAAACTGTGTCGTGAGAACTCCAACCCCCTTCCTCACTTGTGCCACAAATAAAATAAAGCAGGAATTACACGTTCCCTCTGCCATCAGACTAAGCCTGCGGCAAAGAAGTTCTAAGATACCTTAATCCTTTTGGCTGCTTTCCGTCACGCTGTGCCTCCTCGATGCTCACAGCTCTCCCCTATCACTCTATAATAGTGCCAGCTGGCCCCTCTTAGCCAGCCTTTTTTTTTTTTTTTAAATTAGAAAACTCACAAATTAAAAAAAAAAGGCAGGAAAACAAACCCTTGGATATAATATTTCATTCATGGGTTGGTTCTTACCAAGTTGTGACTCGTATAATTAATCATAATTCACAGCAGCATAGCATAGGAACAATTATTTAAACATTTAAAAACAAAGTAGGTTGCTGGCTCTTTACAATGCTGACATATTTAACACCCAAAACAAATCCTTTTACTGCTGTCTTTAAAACAAAGGCACACATTTTTCTGCGAGTGAGATCTCATTTTGCAGCACTTTCCATCCTCCTGCAGGAAGGCAGCTATTTTCAATATTTCCCAATTATAAAAGTGGTTTTACTGGGTGAAAATAAAATACTTATAGTTGCATACAATTGTGGACAATCCCCTTACGCCACTGAATGGGAATTTTCAAATAAAGGTGAGAGGGGAAGGGGAGATGCAGAAAATTGATAAATATTTCCCTTCTACCCACCATGCAGTATTAGGAAGGGGCAGACTTATTTTTAGCTGATTTTCTTCTACTACCAATAGCTCTTTGAATACATTTCCTAGTGGTTAAACTACCATTGCTCCAGCTTCTATGCTCATACTGGCAACTATTTATTTAGGCATTCTGTCACCATGGGAAGAGCAGATCTCTATTCTTCCTTGCATCACAGAGCTTTCTGGAGCAAGCATGGTTTTTTTATATCCATGAGGGCACAATCATGTAGAAATAAAAAGTTGTGGGAGGGGGTAGAGGGTAGAAAGGGAAGAACACATCATGTACTCCTGCTGATAAACTCAAAGGACTCAGCAAGATTTAAATGACTGTGGAAAAGTCCCAACTTGATATTCCTGGTGCAGAAGTTGAAAGCATAATTTTAGAAGACCAGAAGCACTCTGCTCAATTCCATGGAGTCTAATAATTTCCTCAAAATCAGTTTGGTCTCAGTTTTGGTTTTAATTTACACAGAATAAAGTCAGCTTAAAAAATCCCAGAGATCAAGATGGGAACTGACGAGCCCCTCGTGAATGAGTTTTAAGAATCCCAACTCCAATGGCTTTTATTAGAATAATCCTAATATAAAATCCTTGCAATTACATCCTTCTTCAGTGTTTAAGTTTTTAATGACAGGTACAAAAATCGAAGCCCAGCTGAGTCCAAGTGGTGCCAAAAGGCTGATGCTACCCTAGTGCACACCCTAGAAGAATCTCACTTCTACTTTTCCAGTTACTGGCTGGACCAAGACAGCCACCTTCAGTGTTTTCACAGCACAATGAGAGAACTTATTTAACTGTTCCTATGCCCAGTTCATCTCAAGGACCCGAGCTCAGAAATTCTTATGAGCTGAGTGGGAGGTGATTCTGCCCCTCTACTCCACGTTCTTGAAACCACATCGCCAGTGCTGCATCCAGCTCCGGGGCTCTCAGCACACAAAGGACATTGACCTGCTAGAGCAGGTCCAGAGGAGGCCACAAAAATGACTGGAGGGATGGAACACCTCTCCTGTGAAAGCAGAGTTAGGTTGTTTATCCCGGAGAAGACAAGGCCCCAGGGAGAACTTACTGTGGCCGTTCAGTAGTTGAAGGGGGCCTATAAAAAGGATGGGAACAAACTTTTTAGCAGGGCCCGTTGCAATAGGACAAGAAGCAATCATTTTAAACTAAGAGAGTTGATTTAGATTAGATATAAAGAAGAAGTTTTTTACAATCAGGGTGGTGAAACACTAGCACATATTTCCCTGAGAGGTGGTAGGTACCCATCCTTGGAAACATTCAAGGTCAGGTTGCATGGGACTCTGAGAAACCTGATGTAGTTGTAGACATCTTTGCCCATGGCAGGTGGATTGGACTAGACTTTAAAGGTCCCTTCCAACCCAAACTATTCTGTGATTCCTTGAACTACATTCAGTATGAATATATCTAATTTGAATCTTTGTATTTCAACCATTGGCCATGGACCTGACAGCTCAGCATTCAAACATTCAGCTCTGCATAACCAAAGATGCTCTGGTTAAGTGCTGGCCATCAATCACAGCAAAATAAAAATACTCATATGGAAATAATGCAAGAAACCTTCTCTTAGGCAGGAATATTAACCTTAACACAGCTCTTGGCTTTGCTGATAGGCCTTGCTAAACGAACCATGTTTCCAGCATGCCTGAAAAAACTTCTCAGCCAGAGACCAGAAGGTCCAAGCAAGTTGCAGCCTGCAGCTGATCCAGATGATTCCCCATGACAACAAGGGGTAAAAATCTATCTCTGTACACTTCAGCGATCCCTGAATGGCTTGAGATATGACATCATCCTGAGTTCAGTTAGACACAGATGACTCTCCCAGAGAGTTATGACATCCCATCGCTCTTCATGCTACCCCAAGTTACTCATCAATCTGCTTTACCACAGGTTCTGAAATTAACTTGCACCTTGTCTAAAGTCATTGGAAGTACTTTAGGATTTTAGAGTGAGGTTGTAATACCCTGAAAATAGGAAGTTCAGCATCAAAAATAGCTATTTGTAATCTTCCAAACTTGCCAGCGGTATGCAGCTAATGGTGCACTGGAGACCAAGTATAACCAACTCCTTCAGCCTGGTTTTGCTGATTGTATTTCTCTAGATAAAGAAACTTCTTAAAAAAAGTATCACTAAATGTATATGCCAGTCATATTTCTAACAGAAGTAAGAGTTTGGTGACAAAACTTGGAGTAAGTTTATTAGAAGCACACTTCAGATGAGATTAATTAAGAGTATACAAGAAAGCACCAATTCTGTGCCAAGTTTACCAGGACAATATAAAGGAATACACCCCTGGCCACAGATGGTACAGACATCTATTGCAGGCAGGAGACACTGATCAACAAGTGCTTCAAAGAGAGCAGCAAGCTTATTTGCCTGCTACCTAGGATGAAGAAACAATATTCAGGTATGAGTAAAAATGTCTTCTTCCTTGACATTCTGGATGTTAAAAACGTTAAGAAGCTTCTGCTACATCACCTCATCAGTGTCTTTTGCAGTCCTTTCTCTGCTAAAAACCTCTGAGGCCCTTGGCTTGGGATCACTGTACCAATCTCCTCATTTGAGTCCTGCTTGGTGAAGCAAGAAGAGATAACGGTGGCGTGACTCGTGTTTTACTGTTACCCAAAAAAAATTGCTGAGATACCTAGAAGACATATGGAACTGTAAAGTGCTAACATCTGATTAAAACACAGTTCAATGAATAACGCGGTTTCTTTCCTGTACCTTACTCATAAAAAATTTAAAAATCAATAGAGAAACCTCCTTGATACAGAGGGGGAAGAACTCCACCGCACCTAATCGTTCTCCAAGAATTAAGGCATTTGCCGAAACAGCTCCTCTGCCACCTTCAAACACATGTAGAAGCCTCCTCTGTTGCAGGGATTTGGCTTATGACTATGACACAAACCAGTGCCTTGCTCCTCAGGTCGGTAGCATGGAAATGCTTCAGACACAGCCATTACCTCTCTCAACAGCAACATGAGAATTTCTTCTACAGTCGGTTTTCACTAATGGTATTCACAGCCTCAGAGTCAGCAAAGGATTTGGCAAGACTTGCCCCAATTTCACTTTGTACCTTCTGGAAAAGCCGTGCCTAACAGGAGAGGCAGCTGCAGCTCCGAAGGGAGAGCGGCTCCAAACACGAGCGTGGCTGAGCTGCACCACTCACCCCCCAGTGCAAGAGGGTGAGGGGAAGGCCAGACCCTGGCCCAGGCTTGGCAGCACAGGAGGGTCTGCAACACCTCTGACATCTTCCAAAAAATCAAACCTGGATCACAGAGCAACTGGGCTGTGACAGACAACACAAGGTTGCTGCCGTCCTGGTGGGCTGCAGGTAGCTGGTTCTCCCCTGTTATGAAGGAAAGCTTGAACAATGCCTTTAAATTCAGATCAAGCCAAAGAATGCTTAGCAGTTGGGCCTGGTCCCAATAACTCGTTTCCTTTTCTTTCCCTGTTCTCAAATTTGCCAATAAGTATCACAATAGAATCTAATTAATGTTCACTAATGAGTGGGATACCAATTGCTAATCCAAAAGAATTTGGTTATGTGCAAGTAAGCAAACAAGTTAATGTAGCATAAGCTGTGTTTTGTTCATTTATTGACAAATGTAGTTTGCTTTTAATTATGATACTTCCTAGCAGACTACTTTGCCTGTCTATTTTGCTGAAGTTTGCTGAACTCGCATTGCTATTATGCTTTACTTCAGAGCTACTATTAGAAACACTCCCAACAAACAACAAAACAAAACAAACACAACAAAAAAACCAAACAAACCTCCATCCCAAAACCAACTGATACAGCAAATACTGGCTGCCTTCTCTCACAAGAAATGAAGTAGTAAAAGACCACAAGGAAACTGCTTGACTGATGCTCCAAATTTTGTTTCTGAACTTCCACTGTGGGGAAGGATCCACCACTGATACTTCATTGTGCTGGAGAAGTTTCCATTTCAGGAATCTTTCCAGTGGGACTAACAGCCCTTTGCAGAGCAGATTTGGTATCTACCTGTGCAGCTGATTTTCTTTTCAAGCTAAAGATGTCCAGCTGTGTTCAAAGGGAAATCCCTTTCTGTAAAAGAACACATTTCACCATTTTCCTCTGACTTAAGTAAAGATTTGACGGGTTTAAGTTTTTAAATAGTTTAAGCAAGCTCTCCATCAGTGGGAGTTTCCCTATTGCTGCCCTGCTTAAAATATTGCTTTACTATTGGAACTTGCCAGAAATGCCCTAAGCCAGTAACACACAACATTTCTGAAAACATTCAGCACTTTCTTTTACAAGTGTGTAACAGGCTTTTCTGGACTGTCCAACATGTTTTTAAGGGATACCTTCTTAGAGTGTTGAACTACAAATTTTAGTTTGTTGATTTTTTGGGTTTTTTTACATCAAAAGCAAGGAGTTCAATCTGTAACCACAAACTTTTATAGGACAGTGTAAACCCTGACCTTTTCTTGCTTTGAAAGCACAAACCTTTGCCTCTTAGTAGGTGATGTAGGTGAAAGCTTACATGGACAAATTATTAACATTAGATGTTGGGTGCACTTTTTCAAGATTATGAGGCAGGCAGCTGGTAACTATAGGGGACCAGCCCAACTCCAGGGTTTGGCTTCTATTCTATGAAAAGATTGTGGTCTAGACTCTGGAGCTACCAAACATGCACATAATTTGGCACATACAGCTTTGCTGGTTGGGTGAGGCGTCACTGCCAGATGAAAGAAGTAGGTCACTTCAAGAAATGCTGCCCTATGACAGCCTCTCAGTCTAGTTCTCAAGTGGCAGTCAAACACAAGGAGCCAAAGAGGGAAATGGGACTCCGTGACCTCTCAATCCTCAGGTCAGAGCAAGTCCTGCCAGACCACAGCAGGGTTGGCTTGGTTACAGGGAGTAAAAGAAGGTGGCCCATCCATTCTGTTAGAAAGAGCATGTTCCCCCAAAAGGGTGAAATACTTTTAAATGTTTTCTCCCATAACCACCATGCAGAGCTTGAAGACTTGTTTAACACCTGTATAACTATGTTCATGACTGATGGGGAGAAACCCCATCAAGTCGAGAACTAGGAGAGAAGGCAGTTAAAGGAAATAACTAATAAAGTAAGGTAATTTGCAACATATTCCCAGGGTCAACCTCTATGAAAATACAGCTGGAAGACAGCTGGACAGTAATTTTCTTCTCAGATGGTTTTAAAATATGGAAATAAAACAATTCAAGTAATGCAAAGGCTTGACAGGCCTCAGCAACAAGATTAGTTATGAATAATGTCTTCGATTGCCACATCTTCCTTTCTCGAAGCTTTTCAGAATTGCGTAAGAAATACTGCAGCCTATCTTTAACTGGAAGTCACTTATTCCACGCAGAAAGGAAGCATTTTGCTCTCTGTAATTGTTCTTCTAGTCTCCACAAGCCAAGTTCTTCCTTCTTCCGAAAGGAGTAGTGTCTCCACTTGGGCCATCCATGCTGCATCCCTCTATCAGCAGCTGGCAGCCACAGGTGCTGGGCAAGGACTGGTGCATCACTAAAGCAGCAGCGCAGCAGGTACCTGGCAGCTGTCACAGCAGATCATCCTCTTAATTCTCCTTTAGGTGCAAACAGGAAAAGCTCAGTCATCTCCTTCCTGCACATCCCACTTTCCTTTCGAGGATGTTTCCCTTCTGGACAGTACTTCAGATTTCCAATACTCTATTTCTCCGACAGTCCCACTTGTACCCCTTATCTCTGCAGCACTATCACCTACAGCTGCTCTGAGGTCTGAGCCCCAGCTCTGTGCTCCAAGGATCCCCTCGTGCTGAGGAGGTTCAGTCCTACCCAACAGCCTTCGCTTTTCTGTGCTACTGAGAAAGAGACACCTGACAGCTGCTGCTGGTGTCTGGGTGTCAGGCACCCAGAATGGTGTAAAGGGCTTTTCCTACCTCCTGACTCAGTTTTTACAAGCAAAATCCCCACCTATGGGCAATACAGAATCATCCCCACAGCCACCCAGCAGCAACAGGATGAGGACTACTCATCAAGACAGCTTCTGACAGACCATGGCCCTGCACACAAGTCCATCAGCTCCATTCATCACTGTGCCAGGCTCCTGCACAGCACTGGTGCCAGAGGTGTGACTTTGCACTGCACTGCAGATGAGTCGCCCACATCCTTCCAGGTTACCAGAACACTGCTGACTCCTTGCAAGAGTCATCTCTCATTTAAGGAATCGAGCAGTTTGGAGTTGCTGCCCCAATTTGACTACTCACACTAGCAGAAATTATCTAAGACACCCAAACCATTTAGGACCCTGTGGCTCTAATCTGTGCTAACATCCTATCCCCAAGCCAAAGACCATGAGCTCCCTTTCAGCATGACGACAGTTCCAAGGCAACCTTCATCGCAGCCTCCTTTGCCAAGCTCAGAAAAGCTTGCCTCACTCACAGCTTTGAAATAATTTTTTTGCCTGCTAGGGCACAATTCCATAGTTTTTTTGCTACATCTTTGCATACTGTGTTCAGCAGCTCCCTGGCAAGGTCTCTGGGACTTGTCAGCCATCACAGAGGCACACTGAGGGCATTGCTACAGGAGCCTACCACATCGTACAGCCCAGTGTACAACTGAAATAAAGAACAAGCATTTCACAAAATAAAATAGCAAAATTCCAGTGCTAAAAGCCACAGGCATTGTTGTGGCAGCATGTGACAAAGAAGATTTTTCAATCCTTTTGAGGTGAAGGACCACTTGGCTTTTGGAGAATAAAAAAAAAAATTATAAAACATTGTCTTGTCTCTGTCTATTCTATGATGACTAGGATGGACAGGCACACTAGAACTGAATTTCATCTTTACAAGGCCAACCAAGTCCTTGGCAGTGGGGCAGATGTGGTTTTATTATCACCTCTACAACCTGCTCAAAGCACAGGCAAAGCTTCACCTCCCCACCGCAGCCAAGAGCCACCAACCCACCCCTGAGGGCAGGTCACCTTCCAGACTGCCCAGGCACAAACAAACAGGGCTGCCCTACAGGACAACAGATCACTGGAGCCTAGAGAGAAATGTGCAAGGCGCAATTTCTGCCACCAGAACTGGGAGTACATTTGATCTGAGCGCCTCAGGCAAATCCCTTCTCTTCCCTGCATCTCAGCTTCCCCGTTCCTAGAGCTCTGCAAAGCCTGACATGAGGCACTGCAGAAATGCAGAAAGTCACGGAGCAGAAATGCAGAAAGCCACCAAACAGAATGGAAAGATGATGGCCAAAAAGACATGATCGCCTCAGATTTTCCGAAGATGGTTATTTATTCATTCTCACAGTGTTTCAGGAGTGCTGAAAGTCTGATGCTGAGAAGCCTTAACTGTGATAAAGGTCCAACGGTTGCCAACTGAGTATTTGCTTTAATCACATTTGATGTTGTTCTTAAAGCTGCCTGCCAGCTTCTGGAGTCATTCGATTATATACAAGTATTACTTCAAAGCAAACAAGCAATGGATACATTTTTATTTGTTTGTTTCAGTGTTTATAAGTGATATTTTCTTAGAATTTACAGCGTGGAGGAAATGTACTTAGGCTTGGATCTAATTTTCATGAAAATTGAATAAAAACAGAAAAATACCAGCCACCAAAATAATTTCTACCCCCCAGTAATTAAGTTCCCACGAAGGGAGGGAAAAAAAAAAAAAAGAGAAACAAAACCTTGCTATTCAGCCAACTTTGTTTAAGATATATTTCATAAATCAGCCGTGTTCAGCTTAAATCAGCACAAATGAACAGAGAAGCAGAAGCCTTGAGGCAACTGTTCAGACACCTGAGAAATGACAGCCAGAAGCCAAAGCCAGAGAGGGAAGTTGGGTTTGAGGGGTTTTTATCAAGTTTTTTTAAAGAAATTCAACTTGACTCATTATAAAGGCAACACAGGAAAATAGGTGGGATGGGGATGAGGCATACAAACGCAGATGAGCACTGCTCAGCTGGGGGAATCCAGCACACACAGATGTGTAGACCTGGAGGACTCAAACACAAGCCCGTCAGCACTAAAGATACCACTGCTCTGGCCTGAGCTGACAGAAACCTCGGGGACTGCACAGCTTGTCAGACAGAGAGGGCATGCTGTACACTGAGTCATACTGCTTATTCTTCTCCTCCTCTCCATGATCTGCTCCTGAGAGTAAAACCAGAAAGAGACAAAACTTAGCGTCTAATCCTGAGCACAGTAAGGGAACAGCCAGACTTCAGCAAACCACCATGTCCCGCTGATGCAAAGGCTGGTAAAGAAAGGAAACCTGTGGAACTGCAGGACCCTTGATATACACGAGAAATGAGAATTTCTTGACATTAGCCTAGTTCCAAAAATAGAATAAGAGCCAATTCAGATTCCCCAAAATGTCCTAATCCGTAAAATCACTCAGAAGAGCCACTGATCTTTGTAAAAGGGAAACCCCCAACCTTAAAAACATCAAAGAACCTGTATTGAAATAAACAGAGTAGATCAAGTAATTTCATCTCAAGGAGAGCTATCCAGACTTTCAGTCCTTCAGCTAAATTCATATGGGCACCATTCTGGAAAGGTCACAGAAAACCCTGGAACAACTGCTCAGTGAGGCAGAGAAAACAAAACCAAGAAACCTTCAGTGTGTTAGCTTGAGGAATAATGCAGTTTTGAAGTGCCACTATCAAATCAACAGTATTGCTTCCTTACTCTGCGCTGGGTACCCAAATCCACAGGAAATACTGGAGACTCAGAGAAGGCTCAGAGGACCATAACAACAGTATTTTGGATGTGGAAAAGCTTATTTGAAGGCAGACTGAAGACTGGATAGCAGACTTGAGAGATGAAATAAAAATGTAAAATCATGACTAGCAGAGAGAAGTCATAACTTCAGTTTCTCTCTTCTTGGTCGCATAACAAAGGGAAATTCAATAAAAGCTACAAGTTATAGAAGAGATAAAAGTAAGGTAGTCTCAAAAATGTCTAACCAGCCTGCAGAGCTTGAAGCCAGAAGTTGTCAGGGCCAAAAAAAGCAAAAATTGCCCCAAAGCACATACATATAATTAAGAACATCAATAGATTTAAGGATGTGCGATAAAACAAATCTTGGTACAAGGTATTTAACATTAGGGATAACCCCTGAAAGGTATTGTGAGACAAATATAATTACGACAGCCCAAATCAAAATATCATTTCTCCTTTTATAAATGGTTGGCCTTGGGAACTGCTGGAAGTAGGTACTTCATTACATGGACTGAAAGTCTGGTAGCTCCATGGTCAGCCTGTTTTTAAGCTTCATCTGGACACAACACATTTAGCCCTTAAAAAGCAGTGGATATTTTCTGCTGAAAAACACCGAGTTAAATATATTTTTTTAAAAAATGAGTATCACAGAAATTTAAATTCAAGCAAAAAACCATATTATCATATTTCCCATCTTTCTGAGGTCACAACTGGACCAATAAGATCCATGTGATAAACAAGTTCTTCATTCCTAATGTATATCAGTTAACCACCTTAGCTGCTCAAGAAGGTACAAAAGCTGTAATATTAAAAATTATGTCCTCAAAACATATCCAGTTCCCCAGAGCAGAACTTACTTTCTGTTTCCTAAAATAACAGCCTTAAACCTTGCCAAATTCCCATAATACTTGTAATAACAAACAATACATGCAATCACCACCATATAAAGTTAGTTACTTTCAGTGCAGAGGCTACAAATCAACCTATGTAAAAAATTCTTGGGTTGAGTTTTTTGGTAGGGTTTTTTTGGTTGTTTTGCTTTCTTTTTGTTGATTTATTGGTTCTTACATTATTTTGAGGGTTTTTACATTGGCTATACCAAATATCCATCCACACAAGTGGTTTTCCATTTGCAGTTTTTCAAATTGATCAAAAAAGAAGTTTAGATTAGACACTAAGAAGAGGTTCTTCACTGAGAGGGTGGTTGAGCAGTGGAACAGGCTTCCCCAGGGAAGTTGTCACAGCACCAAGCCTGACCAGAGTCCAAGACACTCACCTTCCACACCATTAGTGGGCTCTGCTGCTCCCTAAGGAGTGTGCTGGGCAGATAAAACATTGGAAACAGCTGGTTTGGTAATCAAAAACACATGGATTTTCTCCCATTCTGTTCAAAGCTGAATGTCCTGAAAGTATCCAAGTTTCTTCCCCAGGCACATGCTGCCACCTCCTCAGTTTATTAGCGGACAGGCTGCCTCAAAGCATAAATAAACAAAAACAGTGAACTTGGTTTTGATTTTTTGCTTGCTTTATTTTGGAGTTCACAAAATGCAAAGCCAGTCTTTTCCTGCTCAAAAATAGTTTCCAAGCAAGGCAGTCACCTGGTTCCAATGCAAGCATTTCTTCTCCTCCCCCCCCTCCAGAGGTGCCTTTGGCGTCAGTGTTTGACATCAGACTGAGCAAAGCAGCAAGGTAAGCAAAAGGTGACGAGCAGTTCTTTTTAATATGAAAGGCTTCTGCTGAGGCACATTAAAATACCAATTCAAATATAGAATAATAAGCATCTTTATAAGATTTCAGTCTGGTACTGGCTACTTCTGTCAAAAAAACACTATTGACTATGTGGTCCTACTAACAAAGAGCAAATTAACTCAGAACTTTGCCACAGACCTATATGCCACAATGAAAATATGTTGAAGTTACAGATGTCTTTGAACATACTTTGGCAGCAAAGGAATTGTTTCTGATACAAAAACAATAGTGCTGGTAAGTTAGCACCAAGATACAAACAGCAGTCAGGTCAAATCCTTAAGTCACTCTGTAGGAAACCTAGACATGAGCTTGTTTTAGCTCAGAGTTACCCTGAGACCTCATATGGTCCTTACTAATGAAATGAGAAGAAGCAGTAGCATCTACTCCCAACATAACAGCAGGGAAAGCAGATTGCACGGTTCTTTTGCTAATATGAGTTACTATCATGTTGCGGGAGCTTTGCACTGTTGCAATAATTGCAGATTTAACAGACTTTTTCATCCTTCTCACCTTCAAATTCTCTCTCCTTCAGAACAGCTTAGTGCTGCCATCTACTTCTTTTTTACCCTAACAGGTTTGGGGTTTTTTATCCTGGCAAAGTTCTTAGGAGACTAACTCACCCACTAAGACAACACTCCCTCACTTAGGTCTTTAGAGTTGGGGCCCCACATTTATGTGTGGTCCAGCTCATCATCACAGGCAAAACTAAAACCAAAGGAAACAAAATACAGAATCACATCCAAAGTCCTTTTAACACTAATTTACACCTGAGCCCTCAAATATTAATAAAATCCCACAACTCCCTCAACTCTTAACCACAAGGTATCTTTTACAACCCCTGGGGATATTAAGCTACTAAATTCCATGATGACAAGGTGGCAAAGACATAGGTCTTTATCAAATCATCTGGACAGTTCTAGAAAGCAAATTTATCTAGCTAAAAATGTTAGTCAAACTTTTAGTCCTAGAGAATTAATAAAATTCTTTTATAGGTCATTTATTTGCACAGACACTAACACTGCTGGAAAAAAATATATTTCCTGGCTAAAGGATATATCATCTGAATAAGGAGGCTGAAAAACATTGAGGTAGTTTAGTAGGAGACTGCCTGCTGCTGGTCAGGCAGCACTAGTCTTGATTAATCCTCCACCTCACTTTTTCATTGCAATCATTTGAAGGTCTGAGCAACTGCTTCCACACAGCTCCGCAACCACCATTTGTTGAGGGTCTGCACCCTATTTTGCATAGAAGAGTGTTCAGACCAGAGCACCACGAAACCCTTGGAACAAGGGGAAGCCAGAGCACCTTCTGCCTCCCCACTATCAGCACACAAAACAGACAGTGCATCCATCCTTACTGCAGCCATCTGCCCAGAGGCTGTGCTCCAAAGAACTATGCTCTTGCCTTGTATCTTTGCCTCCCTTGTCCCAAACAAGATCACTGTCCTCTGTGGATAAGGGCCAGATTCTCAAAGTCTCAAAATCTCCACTCAAATCATTCAGAGCACATCCCACACACACGCAGAGAGTGTCCTGCACAGAGAAAGGCTTTTACCACTGCTCTGCCTACACATCCCAGCACGGGCTGTTCAGAGCCCTGCCCAGGTTTGCAGCTCGGTCTCACATGACCCCAGGCCTCTGCTTAGGCTGCAAACAAGTCATAGGGGCTCTGCTGGAGAGAATATATTTATCCATAGGGAATCGAAGGGAATTAATCACATTATATGTGCTGTATCAGGCTCACGAAGGTCACACATCTGAACTAGGGCAGCCCGACCTTCAGCACAGATGTCAGCTTCATGAGGAAGCACCCTGAAAACTGGCCAGAAAAGGTATTTTCAGGAGCAGATTTTTTTTTCCTTTCTGTAGACCTTTATTTCATAACGGAAGACAGATGAGGAAAAAAAAAAAGCAAAAACCAAAATCAAAACACAGTTTTTAAAATAAAAATTCATTTCCTAGCTGTCATCCTTGGATTTTGCATATCATGCCTTAGCATTAACTGCTGCCAAACACAAGATGTCAGGTCCATCTGGCAGATGTACACTTCCCCAGCTGCCAAGTGCTTCCTTTAGATCCAGGGGCTTTGCTATTAACTATATTCGCAAATTCCAGCCTCCTAAATGAGCAGGGCTTCTGAACAGCAGCCTCTGCTTCAGAGTGCCCTGGAAAGGGGGAGCAAGGCTGCACTGCAATCATCCCGAGCATCTGCGGCACTTGTGTGGCAGGGAGGGCAGTTCCCTGGTAACCAATGGCTATACCAGCTGTGGGAGAGCTTTAAGGAATTCCTTTCTCCCCAGATTATCCCCAAGTAAAATTAGAAAGTATTTAGGAAGCAGAGGGGAAACCCAACCATTCAAGCCGACATCCTTACTTATTTACATATAAATACAGCCAGGAAATAAGCATATGTATTTATATATAAACAAAAAAGCTATCTGTACAATGTTTCATACATTGCTTTCCCGTCCAATATTTACTACTTTATTCATGACTTAAAGAAAAAAACTTTTTCCCCAAGAAACTGGTGATAAAATGCCCTCTGGTGGGCGTGACTGTGGACCTCTACATCAACAACCACCTCCAAAATAGTTTGGAGCCTTCGATATATTCCTGGGGTTACTATTTTTAATGGAGTGAGACAAAGCACATACTTGCCTTCCAGAAGAAACAGAAACACCCCTGACTAGCAAGCCTGTTTCACTGCTAAGTATCTCTGGATTAGAATCATCTCAAAGTTTAAAAAAAATCCTATTAAAATAATTTTAGGAATCATGACATGTTTTAATGTTCATTTTACCTCTCTAGGATATATTTTCATCTTAAAAAATAAGGAATCAACAGAAACAGAAAAGTGGCATTAAGTTCTGCTTTGCCTCAGCATAACAGAATCTTTGTCGACTGAAATGGAGAAAGGAGGGGTGGAGAAGAACAGCATTTTCAGAGCTTATGAATCATTTTTGTCCTGTTAAAGCACCAGGCACAACTAGGGAGGCAGCTCTAACTGTACAGGCAAAAAATAACAGCCCTTGTTCCAGAAGAGCTTATTGCCTAAACAGAAAAAGCAAAGTTGGAAGAAAAATCCTTCAAATATAAACTGAAGTTAACAGGATGCGTTTTATCCTTCAGATGCTCAATAATTGTGGGTGGTGCTTTCATTAATCTGAAACGAGATAAATCTAAAAAAAGAGAGCTGAAGGTTTAAGATGCAGTGACAGAAGAGACAATGCAGCAACTTGGGGGCAGAGAGCGTGTACAGCTACTCTGAGAATATATATATGTAAAGCAGACTGCTTTGGCAAGCCAGCCACACTGGAAGAGGAGAGCTACCAGGCAGATGGGACTGCACGAGCCTGACCCTGATGCAGCCAAAAAAAGCTGCAGTTACACACAGAACTCAAGTTGACCCCACATAGTTTCTAGGGAAT
>VWZT01005120.1:163710-174040 GCA_013397055.1 Pachycephala philippinensis
TTTTTGTGCAACAGCAAAGCTTCAGAGTGGCAGCTAAATAAAAAGGCAGAATAGAACAGTGAGGTCACATGAAGGAAAATGGAAGAACTCCACTGCTTTCCAGAGTTCCCTGGAAAGTCTTTGTGCTTCCATTTCATACAGAATATGGCACTTTCCTGGTTCATCAGGATGGTTAGATATTTGTTTCCAGCTTCCACAGCACAATTTGCAGTTAACTGTTGCTTTATGCCAAAACTATTTGCAACTTTCCTCTATACATGGAATGTGAAGCATTTCTGTCTTTTTATAGATGTTTCTGGGCAACAAAACTTTGTTCATGAAGTTGTTCTGGGGTATAAAAAAATTATATGATTTAACACTCATGCCCTCAGAAAGAAAAACAAAAAACTGTCAAAACCCACTCATTTATTTGACACATGCCTTTATCCAAGTTCTCCATCCTTGCTCTGTATAGAGCTCCTTCCCTCTCTAGTGGCAGACAGGTCAGATACCAATGCTTAGAGCCTGCTCTGGGCCTGGCTAAGATCAGTTTTTAGTTTAAAATTCTTTTTTTGCTAACAGGCCATACAGAGATTCAGAGTTACATTTACCATTTCTTTCTGAAGACAGAGGCCATGGGTATCACAGAGCAACGCTGTCACTTGGTGTTCTCCTGTATGAGCTTTATGATCATCATTCTTGTAAGCATCTCTGGACATTAAGTTGACTGCAGATACAGTGAAACACATTTATTAGATAGAGCAAGCCAAGATTAAATGGTCTATTTATGTGTGTAATAGTTATACACACAATGCCCAGGCATTAATCCTAAATTTTTGCCTAAAATTAAAAGTAACATTACCTAGGTAAAGCGAGCACTGATATTTCTTGAATCTTATCCTGGTGGTTGATCTTGGGTTTTTTTAATCTTTCAGTTTTCTAATCAAGAAGATGTCCCTGATTGTTGTTAAATTTCCAATCTTTTTCATATAAAAATAAGGGGTTCATGCTTTGTTTCTAAGGTAAAACTACCCTCTTAAGCCAACCCTAAAGTGGCTATAGTCAAATTCAAGAGATTACTGGTCTACTGAAAGCCATGAACTGACAGATTTTACATGGCAATATTTAGACAGGAAAAGACTTAAAATAAGTCATATATGATGTCATTTTAGTAAATATCTTGAGGAAATCTGAGCCTGTTCATGTTTTCCTATAGTTGAGTAACTGCCTGATAAACAGTGCAGCCTACAAATAGGAAGAAAAGGTTAACAAGGACTTCCACTCTGCAGGGCAGCCCCCAGCTTCTCCAGGTGAGTGCCTGATGATGCCCTGGTTAACCATCACCTCAAGCAGGAGATGCCTGGGCTCAAGCTGCACCTGCACTTCCATCATAAATTAGTGTTTAAGCTTCTCAACCTGACCCAGCCGGGTGTCATTTGTGATCTCCAGCCCAGGCTACCTTAACTCTGCCATCAGAGCACTGCAGCTGTATGCAGTTCTTTGAATAAAGATGCCAGCGTGGCACAAAGGTTGGGTTTGTTTTTTTTTTACTTGTATTAGTCTTGAAATACTATACTTCAATAACTTAGCTGCTGCAACAACAATATTTGTCTAAGAATGGTTTTTAGAAGGCTTGAAGGATGCTGCTGTGAACTGTTCAAGTGTGATATTGAAACAGTGAATTCAAGGAAAACTTGCTTCAATTTCTTTTTTAGCAAGACGATACCCTACACACACACACAAATGGACTTTCAAAATTTCTCTTTGAGACAGGGGAAAAACAAATAAACCGGAATAAAGAGTATTATGGCAATCACAATTCTCCTCTTCATCTTTGGCTGCAGTTTTGTATCCAAGTACCACTTTTCAAGTCAATCTCCCATTTTATGGACTTCACGCAAGCCTTATTATTTCCTTAATTCCTATACCATTTCATCCTCTGTTTTTACCTCCTACAAATAACTCAAACATCAGACACAACTTCCCATTGCCTTTAAGTTCCCAGAGAGACAAGGTTGTGATGTTGCAGAACTCTAACTGCCCAGAAGTTTAATCATAAAACTATGAACTTTTCTTCCAAAAAGGAAAAACGTACTAGGAAATAGGCTCTACTTTTGGAGAATCAATAAACTTAAATAATGGGAAGAACATTTATCTAATGGTTTCAGGGTACCAAATGTAACTTCATTTGACTGTACAGATCTGGACCAAGGACAAATTTGGCCCATTTTATATAATAAACAACTGAAGGGAAAGAAGGAAAGGTATTGAAGCACCTGGACTGTACAAACCAGACACTAGCAAGTATTTCCTTCCCCCTCTTACATTTGCTGTCATCTACTGAGATTTGCAGACTTTTTCTTCAACCTCAAGACCTTCACAGCTGAATTTCACAAGTGATTTGTTCCTCAGGGTAGAGGAAGCACTGTGCAACATCAGATACATATTGGAATATGTCAGCTCCACAGGTGTTAACTAGATCAGGATTTGGTCCACAGTTCAGCGGCTCTTGTGACAATTCACACATCAAGATCAACTGAGAGGTTCCCCAGGAGGTCCCACGCAGCCACAACCCACGCTCTTATGTGCTACAGGCAGCTTTTAATCACATCTCATTACATTTGTTCGCAGTCTTAAGGCTCAGACCTCAGAAAGCAAGCGGGTGGTTTTTACTTTCAGTCTCATACAAAGACCATAAGGAATAAAGCATTGGCACAGACAGCCAAAGCCCCATGAATTCGAGAATGGGCATTCAATCCAGCCTGCAGAAAATCCAGACCAGCATCAGTGTAAAAGCGGTAAGAGTTAACTCACCAAAGATCAAACCCAACTTTCATTTACGCCTATGCAACATTGATTTCTGTTAACTACATGTGTGTAACCGGGGGCAACATTTGATCTGAAGCCTAGTACCTTGATGCCCAGCTATTGTAAAACAGAAGCAAAAAGGTAACTACAAACATTTGACTGATGTTGCCTGCAAGCAGGGCATTGCAGACAGCTCCACCAGCAATTCATATTGACAAAATTGAGATGGGGCAAACCTCACTACTAGAAGTAATTGCACAAATATTTGGAGTGTTCCTCAAAAAAAAAAAAAAAGAAAAAGAAAATATGACACTGGGGAAAGGCAACACAAAGCCACAGACCAAGAAATAAGCTACTACATGCAAATACATGCAAGCTTCTCCCAAGTTAATTCTCCTCTTAATGGAATATTGATTGGTATGCTCAATGTTTAGAAATGTGAAACAATGTGGGGGAGAGAAGGATAGGAAGACACTCAGAGCAGTGACTTTTGTTTAAATGATACATACTTTCCTCATATGATCAGCCAAAAATAGCATAATGAAGAGGGCAGTGCAGTACATTTAACATTTTGCCTTGCATTTTATTAGCAAGTCTGTCAGAGATGACCTGGGAGTGTAAGTCACACACTTTTTGTGCCCTTCTACAGGAAGGAGGCACAGCATTTTTCATAACCTCTCAACACATGATGTCCTTAGTGTATCTGGTATTTCTCTACTCCAAGTAGCATGGATTACAAAGTGCCTCTGGTAGTACAGAGGCTTTTCAGATGTAATCTATTAAGCTGTTTGCACAACTGGGGAGCAACCCACTGTTTGGGGGGAAAGCAGAGCAGTCCACCGTCATGAGGAACATCTGGCTAAGCTTTGTTGCACCTACTCCAATCCCCAACTGACAAGAGAGGATGAAAAAGAAACAAGCTGTGTCTTTGAAGCAGATATTTATATGATCCAGTTTTTAAATAAAACCCTTAAATTATAACCAGTATCACATAATCAAGCAGCCACTTCTTCCAGCCTTCCAGAAATTTCTACCTACTCCAGTGACTACCAGTAAAATTTCACAAAAAGCGTTTTTTCTACCCTTTTCCTTCTTTCATTCATGGAGTTCTCAGAGATATCTCTTATAGCCTCCAACTCGTTTTACTAAAAAGCCATTCAATAAGAGGGCAAAAGTAAAAAACCGAAACCTCAACCAGAAGAACCAACTTCCACTGCCATCAGAGTTCCTAGCCCTGATAATCCAAGCAACAACAACATGCGAAAAAGCTCTGCTGAGCCATCCCATAGTAAGGATACACTTAGGAATACGGGCATTGTCAAGGAGCCATTTCATTCATACACCTATATTTTTGTGCTCTACTGCTTGTACTAAAACATAAGAAACTTCATGCAGAATTAGCAGCCTCTCTGCCACTGCTTTTCCAAACTTTATGAAGGGTTAATGAATAAACTCAAAAAGATACTATATTGCTTAACTTGATTCTGTAGCATTTCATGTAGTTTCAAAAGTATTTTCCAGACATTTATATACCCAACAACATTTTGTAATATGAAGTGTTCCAATTTGGCATTGTTCCACCCTTGGCAGGCAAGAGACAATAAAAATCAAGAGAAAGTGAAAAATGAAGTTCCTGAAGTATACAATATGTTAGGAATCATTTAATGAATTCAGGTGCTCAACAAGCTACAAATCAATCAAACTTTGCAATACATATAGATTTCAAAGCACAGGTAAACACAGCTGCATCCACTTTAAAGTTATTCCATGTTGTGTGATTATTGTGATGAACTTCCTGAACTCTTTCACCTCTCCTTTTGATCTGGGGTTTACCTGTGGCTGGAAAAACTAACAGCATTTAAATTCTTCTCCCTCTAATTAAGGGGAAAAGCACTTTTAAGCCTCAGACTGAGAAAATAAACCTTTCTTTGAGTAACTGCAGCATGCTGCGATCTGCAAATCCACCATTGCTTTTGCAGACCAAAAACAAAATCCTACAACAAGGTCTGACAAAGCATATCTTAGAGCAGAATTATCCAATTTAAATATTAATTACTCATCAGCATGGACTTTAAGAAGTGTCTGAAGCAAAAGGCTTTAAATCACACTTTAAACCCACACTTTAAATCTGCACTGTCATGCAGATCTTGGTTTTGGGGCTGAGGTTTTTAGATTTGTCTGGGGGGCTTTTAAAAAAAAAAAAAAACACAAACAAAAACAACAGGAATGAAGACTGATAATGAGTCTCTCTCCAAGATTCAAAAATATGAAGAGATGTATGAATAGAGTCCAGCTCAACAAATTAGGCACATCTTGAATTTGAGTCCTGGTTCCAGACACTGTTACTGCCTCAGACACCTCTGTATCAACTTGAAGGATCCTTCACAGTATCTCTCAGCTACACTGACAGTCCAAGAAGCACTCCTGCCACGGCACATTTAACAGGTTTTAGTTAACAGCAATGTTGCAGAGGAATTTTATCAGTGGCAGATTTTCTTGCAAACTGCTGCACTGAACGAGTTCCAAGGCACACCTTGAGATGTAATCTGGTTCCCAATCAAACTGCATACTACGTAGAGTTGAGCTCTAAAACTGGAGACTGACCCAAGAAAAACCAAACCCGAACAGAAATCCCAGCACTTAACATCACACATCACATAGCATATTGTAGTGGATGGCAGGGAATTAAACAAAAACACAAATCACAGAGAGCTACAAAAGGAACACTGAGTTCATTTTAAAATAAGTCTTTGTCTATAGTTTCAGACTGTTTCACAGAATCAGTATTATTACTGCAAGCCAGCACTATACATTACCTGAAATTTAAGACCACAAAAAACCCTGTGTTTTTCTGATGTTAATGCCAATTATGGCCAAAATCCAAGTTGAGAATATTTGAAAACCTAAACCTAAGCATCATAAAAAAAAAAAAAAAAAAAGAAAGCAGCACATAAAAATTTGACAAAACGGTCCCATGTTCCACATATCCTAATCCACAACATAAAATTATTTATGGAAGAGTGTGACTAGGAATTCAGTTACTGTCATTTATCAGATGGTCAAGACAGCACAGAGGTAACAGGCTGCATAACAACAGCACCGGGAAGGCTTCTGGGCACCGCTTGTACCAGGTCTGGTTTCACTGTACCAGGTAAACGATGCATATTCACACCCTGGCAAGCTCTGTTGACTTGCAAAAACCTGACAGAAAGGCGTTCCCATAAGAGATTTCTAATCTATTTCCTTTTAATGTCTTTCTTTATAGCTGAGGAGGAGCTCTTTGTACTTCTGGTAACAAAGGAAACACAGAAGTGACAGAAGCATGTCAAAGCTGTTTATGTTTCATACAGCCTCACGCTCGGAGTTGCTGTTGTCAGCTTACTTCTTGGGAAGAGGATCTTCAGCTTTCGCATAGGAGCTCCACCTTCTACTACAAGGAACTTTATGGAAGAGTTAACTGCAGAGAGGGGTGTTGAAACCATTCCCCACACTGGGTAAGCCAACTTAAAACTAGAAGAGAAATTTTTTAAAAATGTGACTAATAAAAGGGTTAATGCAGTTACTCAGTTAACCTGCAGGTATATTCAAGCCAACATTATCTAATTTGTATGTTTATGGGCTTTAGGATACAGGTTTTACACTTTCTTCTGCAGAGAGGTGAGTACATCAAAGAAGCGATTAGATACACAAATAAATCACAGAATCTAATGATACTATGTCGTATTTAAGGTCACTGAATCAGCACACTGTGCAAAATTGAAGGTCTGGAGAGAAAACACAAAAAGCAGAAAGACCAAGTAAGTCAGTAACTCATGCTGAGATTTTTAGCTAGCTAAAAGTCTCGACTGCAGCACAAAGAATTAGTGATCTGAAAATGATGTAGACTTCAGTGCTGCACTATGAAGCTGAGGCTCTGCAAACAGAGCAGCTTTGGGATCAGGCCCTCAGCTGCCTGGGCTCTCTGGGTCCATAGCCTACAGCAGATGGAGTTTAGTGGACAAGTCATTACAAGAACTTGAGTAAGGCCATGCTCAACCTAAAGAAGGGATGATAAAAAACTCAACAAAAATAATAAAGAGAGACCAAAACTTCAATGTGCAACAGAAAACGCCAAATGAGTTTTAAGATTAAAAAATAAATCGCACAGAAGAGGTGTGTTGCAAGTTACAAGGGTTAAACAAGATGGGACAGCCTAGAATTTCTCTCCCCATTACCAGATCATGGGGTACTTTTCCCACCCTAATGCCGTGCGTGAGTTTCCACCACAGCACACAGAGGCAGGAAGGGAAGGAAAAAAGAATTTTTTTGGGCCCCTTAATTTTTTTTTTCTTGTTGGCTGTGCTTCAGAAGAACTGGGTCCATCAGGTATCGGAACTAAATTAAAAGGTCAGGAAAACAAGTAGGCATGGACAAGACTGAATTGCAGATGAGCACAGAGAAGGAGAGACACAGCACCGGGATAAGCGCCAACAACTGCAAATAGTCACGGTCCCAATTCTGGTGGCTGCCAGCGCAGCCCAAACCCGAGCAGCTCCCAGGGACACCAGGGATCGCAGCCTGGGAGAGGAGGACGCGTGGGAGCAGAGCAACAGCACCGGAGAGACTCTCACAGCAAACCTGGGCATAATGAATTCTCCTCGCAAACAGGCACTAAAAGTGATAGCACCAGATACAGCGCTGAGTAAACCCAAAAATCACATCTAACTCCTAGGTCCGTGCCTTCCTCTCCTTTCATTGAGAAGATTTCCAGTCAACATACACACTATATACTTTTTATTATTGTTTGAAGAAGAGCAGCAGCACTGGCAGCATGCTAATCTAGAAGCCGAGACAAAACAGAGCTGGTTACTTTCTTCCCTCAAGATTTCTGCTTCGAAAAAACAAATGAACAAGGGTTTGTTCCTGCACACCACCACTTTTTGTTTCGTTTCAGCAAGACTTTGACAAAATCTAATTCACTGTACCATGTATCTAATATATTGGGTACCTGAAGTATGACCATCACTCATTAGAAACGTAATTAAAAAGTGACAAAACTAGATCCCCCTCCCCAGCATGCAGATGAAAACCAGTAACCCTGCCTCTATTTGTAACCATGACAACTATAGAATATTTTATTTCAGTAATATAATTCATACTGAACATTTGCTCATAGGTTTTGTTGTTAAGGGAAAGGTTGACACACTGTGCACACATTTCACAAGCTACTGGAGACAACAAATGCAGGGAAGTCGGGCAGTTTGAGACCAAGAGCCCAGTTTGAATTTCAGAGTTCATTTAAGACCCTTTATTGTAAGCAGAATAAGCACGAACAAAAATTCATCCAAATTAAGTGTTACAGGTCATTACTTGCAAGACAACTGCTTGGTATGACAGGATGTTTTCCCACTTCTAAATAAATCAGAGTGATACCCTCATATTTTCAAACAGTTAGTTACTCAAACACCAAATGTTAATTTTCAATTAAAATACCTTAGGCATTATCAGGAAATATCAATATGGATGTTATGAAAAAAAAACAGCAACACAAAACAAGGCAATGAAAAGCATAGTTTACATATGCAGACCAAGTCTTATTCTGGATGGGTCTCTAAATTATTTGCATAGATCCTGTATTTCATCTTAAATTGAAGACAACTTCCAGAAATACACACAATAAGAACAGGTTATAAGAACAAACAAACAAAAAACCACAATCCTGAACACTATTCAGAGAAGATTAAACAATCCCGAGCATAACTAAAGTTTGACGCAGATAAATGTCAGAGTAAAATATTGCTGTACTTGATTTTTCTCCACATGGGGAAAAAAAAATAAAGCCATTAGCAGTTTAAACCAGAATACAACAATAATAGACACACTGTTGCTTTGGTTTGGAGGCAAACAATAATAAAAAAAGAATAAAGCTTGCTGGAACACTATCCCTTTTCTCACACAGATCATATCTTTCAAGGAGGATTTAAAGTTTCAGCAGATTGCTAATTATAAGAAACAATAATACTGCTATCTGCAGTCACCTTAAAGCTACAGTAGTTTGGGTTTTTAAAAGTACCTCAAAAGAAGAGCCTGATAAACATGTTTAAATCGGTGCAAGAGACTCACACGTGCCTACACACACACACTTGCTCAGCTGTTTTCAAGACTATCAGGAAAAAGAAAGTTTCTTCATTTATTGGAAATATGCTCTATATAATCTTCCATTTAAACAAGCAATAAGCCTGCAGCAAACATGCATGGCTTTTTCCTTCATTGATGGAAAAGTGATTAAATCCCCCTTAATCTAGTTACCAGAATGCTGTATTTTTTTCTATGCAGTTTTCATATACAGTAACAAAAGATAAGCAGCTAACTACATGACCAGGGCTCCATAATTTTGGGTTGTGGTGGGGAGATAAATCTGTCTCCAGCGTTCAAGGAATATTTTCAGTTTAATAAATGAGACCAGAGGAGGAAAAACAAAATAATCTTGGAGACGATGAGCACGCACTGTTTATGAAGTGTACGACAAGCACCACCATCCATCCCCAGAAGTCCCTTCCTCCAGACCTCTCTCCACCCTCCGGGGAGGCACAGGGACCTGAACCCAAAAGCCCGGGGACCACAGACCTGCATCCTCACACGACAAGGACAGCTCGCCACATCCACTCAATGTCAAAACACAAAGTAGCTTTTCCCTCCCAGCCTAAGCCAGACCTTCCGAAAACCGGTACCCAAGGGATGCACCTCTGTGCTCCGAACGGCACCAGGCAGCACTTGTGCTCGGAGACAAGTTACAGGAAAACAACAGTCAGGGGAAAAAAAAAAAAANAAAAAAAAAAAAAAAAAAAAAAAAAAAAAGGAAAGCATCAATGGAAAAGCACAGCAGCAGCCAAACAAACCTCACACCGGCGAGGACATGTCATCGCCACGGGAATCGAACGAAGTGCCTTAATATATACACACACACATATACATATTTAAGCAATACTGTGCCGAGAAGTTGCTCGTATGCATCACGCGTGGGGATGTGCAGAAGCAAGAAGGGGGAACGGGAAGGCATGCCAGGCACAGGGAGAGGACGGGGCTGGCCGAGGCGCTGGGGAAGCAGGCAGGGAGGGAAGCAGGCTGCCTGCGGGGTGCGCGTCGATCCATGCCAGGCAGCTCCGCGGCGGCTCCGGGCGCGGGCCCGGGGATGGGATGGACGATCCACCGGGACAGCCACCCCCAGGGGGATGAGGGTCCGCGGGGACACCGCCACCCCGGGACTGGGGCGGGGGGGAGGAATTGCGCGGCCGCCGCCGCTCCCCGAGCGAGCGCCTGAAGTTGTGGGTGCACGGCGGGGGCGGAGACCCCCACGCCAAGATGAAACACCCCCGGAAAAAACCCCAAACCATCACGGCAACGTTCGGAGGGCCCGCTGGCCCCCGCACGGCACCCCCCAGGCAGCGGGAGGCACGCAGGAAGTTTTTAATGCGGGCAGCGAGCGCAGGCGCAGGGCAGCCCCAGCCCCGCGATGCCCGGCGCGGCGGACGGGCGGGCGGCGGCGGGGGCTCGGCGGGCGCGG
>VWZT01005120.1:174405-187451 GCA_013397055.1 Pachycephala philippinensis
GCTCCCGCTGCCTGCGGGAAAGTAGCGGCTACTTGGAAAGAAATATTGCCCCGCTTTGTGAAATCACCGCTCCCCGAGGGCGTGATCCCGGGCCTCTCCGAGTCCGCAGGAGTGTTGGAGTACGTTGGGACCATTCTTACCCAACAACGCGATTTTTTTTTTTTTTTTTTTNTCCATCGCGTTTGGAGTCACTAGAGATTTTCCGCGTGGAAATCTGCATCTGTCTCTCTCTTCTGTATAATCTTGTATCTGCGCGTGCTGCTTTGTAGGGATCTCTCTGATGTGCACACAAGCTGCATATGCTGTAGTTTTAAACATAGAACACTTTGTCTTTTATATTTCCTGTAAGCATAAAAATAAGCTTAATCAAATTCTTTTCTCCTTACTTTGCTGTTAAAAAAATGCGTCTATGCTCAAACGTGTTGGAAGTATGGCAGTTGTGCCAAAATGCCAGCAAAGGGAAGGGAGGGAAGCACACAACCCACAGAAATAGGCAAATCCATGTTTTTATTGGAAAAGGGACACATGCTGCCCAATGCCTGGAGGAAGCAGGGTGCAGCACTAACAGAGCAATTTCATTTTCTCTCTGCCCAACCTCATAAACAAATGAAAATTATTGCAGTGGACTAAAACATTTCTAAACCCAGCCACCATCATTAATATTAGAATGCTTTTAGCTGAATATGGCCTCATGCTGGAACAGGCAGGCTCCATACATTTTTGTCTTTAACATATCGTGGATTAACATTGAAACCTCCAGTCCCGTACATCACAGTGGAGTGTGAGGGTCAGAAGTTCAGAACAGTTTAAAGCTGAATTATTTAGCACGTGCACACACGACACACTCCTCTGATTTCCACGCAGGTTTTTTGCCCCCTTGGTTTTCTCCCTTTTGAACGGGAGAGCCCTGCCCAGTGTTATTTGCCCTGGTGCGCTGTTATTTGCCCAGCATATATGGTTGACCCAGAATCTGAGGAAGCCGATGAGAAGAAGTCTCAATGGGACTGTTGACCTAACAAGTAGCATGTCAGTCTCCCGGTGGCATTTGAATGTTCTCGCAGCGAATGCTTCGAGACAGGAGAGAGCATAAAGCAGAGATTCTTTGGAATCCTTAATTAGACACAGTGATTTTGGAGTACTGGCTTCTGCTGCTATCCTCCAGTGCCTAGTACTTTGTTTTGTGACCTTGAGGTTAAGGATACCAACCAGCCCTGTTTATTTTTAATAAAATCTTACAGTTATGTGAGACAGTTCTAGGTTTTATGTATTTTTAGCATAAGTGCTTCCATCTTATCTGCCTCACAGGTTTATAGTAAGGATTTAGCTAATATTTGGACAGCACTTTTAAGCTATGAAGCTCTGTATGTTTATTACACTGACCATTTTCTGCATTTTTCATTTTAGTAAGGTACTTTTGTACTCTTTCACTTCAGGAAGATAGAGTTCAAATCTTGACTTCAGTTTTCCCATCAAATTTTGTCAAATACCTGATTTACAAATGCTGGCATAGGGTCAGATTTTGCATTCAGTTACAGGTAATGAATTTCAAAGAAATTCTTGATCCTCGGTGACTCTACTCTAGATCTAAACCAGTTCAACTCAGAATTAGCATCACAATTTCATATTCATGAAGAATAAGCATTTGATTACATTGAATATACCATTATACTTTAATTTTCTTGCTCCAATTTTATTTTAGTAACTTCAGTAATTTAAGAAGAAACTGCTTCATTTTATTACTTTTTAAATTCCTTTTTTTCCCTGCTCTGATTCTGAGGAAAAAGCTGGTGGGTTTTGTAGAAAGGGCAGAGGGGCTGAAAAGTTATTTGGGGGCATCGTGTTCCTGGTGAAGTAACAGTCTGCAAGTTTTTTAAAAATTGAGATTAATACCTGGGTCTGGAGAAATTCTCCAGTGCTTGGCATGCTATTCCTGTCATTGGAAAAGATCCACTGCCACTCACATCCTTCCTCAACATTCCGGAAATCCTGTCCTCCTCTTATTTAGCTTGTGTTTTAAGGGATGCAAACCTATGCCCACATAAAATCACTGAAAATATGGATCCTTCAAATGCTAATGAAATGAAAGATCCATTTTCAGAAAAACAAATATTCTGGGGTGAGGGGTTTATTTGGATGGGGCTGTGGGTTTTCTTGATAGGATCTGTTACAGGGTTGTGCTTGACAGGCTGAAGATTGTTTGTGAGAATCCCAGTTTTGGATTAGGCAGCTGATAGCCTGCAAGACTTTGGTGGCTGGTAAAGCTTGCTCCTCTGAAAGAAGAGATTTCCTCTTTTAGCAATAGATCACTATGTTACAAGGCGTGTATTAGAATGAGAATAATACAACTTCCCCTGTCTTTGCTGATCATATCAAAACTAATGGCATCTTGAATTGTTAGAGCATCAAGTCCATCTTCTGATAAAATATTAGAAGACACGCAGATCTATTCATCTTATTGGAGATTTCACTTTAGTCTGAAAAATATTTGATGGCAATGCCATTAGATTAGCTGTGGGCATGTATCACAGGGGCCAGCATAGTAGTTGGGTAATAGGATTTTGGAAAGGGGTTCCCATAAATATTTCCCACTTCATGGTAAAACTTATCCCCTAGGTTGATACATGCTTAAGGGAGTGAAATTCTTATTTATTTTAAGGGATTTAAAATATAGTTCTTTAGACTGTTACAAAAAAAAAAATCCTAATTTTTTTTTTACGCAGGTTGAGGCATTTCAAAGATAGTGAAATTTCATCTCCAAAATCGTTGCATGGGATTTTTGTAAGCCATAGCCAAAGAGGAATGTCTGCTACCCAAACTTTAACTGGAAGGCTTAACTTCTGCTTTCAGCTAATGAAGATCTCCTTAATTGCAGGTTTACTACATAGATCTAATGTCAATGCATTAATTTTCTGCTGTCTGAAAATGTTAATAGATCTGGTGGAATATATAGAAAATACGGTAATAGATATTTTGTATATTCACAGGGTTTAGGGGTTCTGAAAAAGTCAGTGGAGATTTGAAAGATATCTTAGGGGTTTTTTTTAATCATCTATTTTTATTTATTTGAAGTATAAAGACTATTTGCTGCTACTTTAACATTCATATGTACATATCTGTTACAATTATCCTTAGCATTTAACAGAAAGGTAATGCCGTAAGGAAGCAGGAAACAACATTTAAAGTAATTTTTATATGTGCAGCTTGAGTTAATTGCCAAAATATGAATTTAAGATGGATTAAAACTGCTAACCTGTGGAAATTATTGAAAAACATCATTGACTTCTATGGGCACACCATGTTAAATGAAATACCTCCTTCCCTGAGCAAATCTTTTATCTCCTGCTGGGTAGCCAAAGCTGCTATCAGGGGTGGGAAGGCAGAGCTGGCAGGTACAATGTCCTGTCACTGGGAGCTGGTTAGAAAAGGATTCTGTCCTTCATGCAACCCAAAGCATGCCCACCTCCATGTCATTTACAGGGTACTCATCAAGGCAGGCAACTATTGTGAAAAGAATCAACTTTCAGACAAGAAGAGGAGTGTCAGATCATCACTGTTTGGTTGATAACCTAGAGAGGGACTGAAATTATCGTACCAAGAGATGAGGAAGATATGTGATCAACTCCTTAATATCTGACCATATTCCTGTATTTTTTTCACAAGAGGATTATATTCTAACTCCTCAGCTTTACATATCCCTGATTTCCTCAGGCATTTTGCTTTTTAACCTGACCACAAACTGTTTGCAGACACACACACGGCTCTGCGGGCAGAGGTTATGAAGTCATTTGCTTGGAATTGGTGAAATAAAGATTTGTGTGATTTTAGGTGTATGAGCCAAAACGTCCTTGTCCCTGACTTGTCAAGGGAATGAGAAGAGTCTGATCCTCTAAGAGCAAGCAGTATATTGAGTTGATTTCTCTTAGCTATGACAGAACCATTTGCTAAAACTTCCCCCAGAAGACAGAAGTGGGTTCTGCTGGAGTTGTGATTGTGATTTCTGATGGGCAGTAATAAAAGTAAGATCTATTTAACTGTACTGGCCGAGTCTAGAGCGCTGTCTTGAATTATTTGAAAATCTCTAACAGTTAGGGATAGCAGAGAAGTCAGGTTTTTGTTGGACTTTTTGAAAGTTTATGAAGGTTCTGTTTAACAACTTTATTTCCAGTCACCTCTAGTCCCACTCAGTCACATGGAGAGGCATTTTCATTGCCATTGAAGTCATTGCATCAGCTGCTTGAGTTTTATCAGAGTAACTCCACTACATTGGTTTATGAGGGAGGACGTGGGAGGAATTGGACTTTCAAGGTGATTTTTGAGGGAGTTGTGTTGTTTGATTTGTTTGTCTAAAAGTAACAATGTGTTTCCACCTATTCCTCATAATTATACAAGGAAAACTAAAATACATGCCATTTTGAACTGAATATCTGTATTAAATTGGTTTGACTCCTATTTTCTGCCATCTGTGGCATAACTAGAACAGAGAGTGAGAACAAAAAATAAAAATGACTCAGTCACATTTCCTTTAGGAGAGGCATCATGCCCCCCATTCTTGTCAATTCCAACTCTGAATATTCTGTGATTCTGGTAATTTTAATTGTAAATAATTCATTTCAGCTCTGAATGAAGCAGTGTTATGACACCCTGGGCATGGAGAAGAGATGTTGCTGTTCTGTCGTTTAATAGAGGGACCCAAATATATGCTATAATATTTTGGTTCAGCAGCTACGCCTAATTTTTCTGTATACTTAGATGGCCTCCAAAACAATCTCAGCGCAATGCTGAGATGTAATTCAGCTTAATTAAATACTGAATTTTTCCTGTAAATGTTAAGTACCTCATAAACCTGACTGTGGAAGGAACCAGAAGCAGGTTCACAGAGAGGAAAATGAGACAAGTAGATGCTGCTGAAGCCTCTCACAAGCCTTAGTGGCCACCTGCATTAGTTGCCACTGATAATACAGGGAATCATATCCAGGCTCTGGAGTGAGATGGAGACAGTCTCCACAGTCTTTGTTTTCCTTCTATCCAGACTGACCAGAGAAGGTCCCTTCAGACCCATAGAAAAGTTGATAGAGGAAGGTTGATGGTATGTTGGTCTTTCCTAGGGATAGAGCTGAGGTACAGCCAGGCATGCCAGCATACCTTGGAGCCTGGAGACACTCAGAGGTCTCACGTACCTATAGACACCTATTTTGGAAGGCCTGATTTACCCCAAGTTTACATATGAGGCAGGTGTTTGAGACAAACAGATTGTCCCTTCAGTACCTTACAGGCATTGGGGGCCTTCATCCCCACAACACCCGGGAAGGATGTGGCATCATTGCTCTGACTATAACAAGAAATTTTCCTTATACTTAATGTCTTCTAAAAGTCAGTTTAAAATGACAATGGTGTTTTTTATTTGGTTAATGCTTTTCACAGATTCTGAACATTATATAAAACTCTTTTTTTAATGGATTCCTTTATGAATCAAGTTTTGAGCAAAGGCCAAATGTTTCTATCACTTATCAAATAAATTATACGGAATCACGTTTACACACAGCCGAGGTTAATAGTGAACAAATGGAAGAATAAGTAATAAAGGGGCAAATTATTATTGCTGAGTGACCTGAAGTGCTTAATCATAGAATCATAGATCGGTTTGTGTTGGAAGGTGCCTTAAAGATGATCTAGTTCCAGTTCATCTGCCATGGGCAGGGAACCTTCCCTTAGATCAAGCTCCGCAAAGCCCCATCCCTGGCCTTGAATAGTTCCAGAGATGGGGCAGCCACAGCTTCTCTGGGCAGCCTGTGCCAGTGCATCACCACCCTCACAGTGAAGAATACCTTTCTTATATCTAATTTAAACTTATCCTGCTTCAGTTTTTGAGGATGTCAAAATAAAATGAAAAAAATCTGAACATTAGGTTAGTGCAAGGCAGTGTAATAAAGCATGAAGAGAAGAAGCTATGCAGGGCAGGGGCTCTTTTTGGAAAACAAGGACTTTGCAAAAGATTTTGGATTCTTTTTGGATAAACACCTCAAAATGAAATCTCACTGTAATTCTGCAGCTAAAAGGGCAATGCAGTCCTGAGATGTAAAAAAGAGTAATATGAAGCAGATAAGAGGATTTGATGTTGCTCACATGCACAACAGTGGTAAGGCTACTGTTAGGAACCGTGTCCAGTTTTGGTGTTTGCAGTTCAAAAGCAATGTGGCAATAGTAAGGGAAGTTCAAAGGAAAGGTATGAAAAAGGATTCGGAAAACAAGCATAACAACATGAGGCATAAGCAGCTCAACTTATTTAGCTCATCAGGGAAGGAGCTGAGAAGTGACTTGGTCACTGCAGGTAGGAACTGACCCATGGAAAAGATACCCAAGAGTGAGGAGCCACTTTATCTACCTGACAAAGGCATTACAGGACCCAGCGTTTGCCAGCTTAAGTCAGACAAATCCACTCTTGAAAGAAGAAATGTTTTCCTAGCCTGCAGAGCCCTAAATAATAACACTGTTTGCCCTGTAAAAGCTGTCACAGGTAGCGATGTTTAAGAGGATGCTAAATATGTATTCTTAAATACTTCCTTTCATATGCTTTGTGGGAAAATCTGTACATCTTTCTGTGCATGTGTGAGTGGGAGCCCTGTCAGAATGGTGGTGGTGGTTCCTTGTCTCACACTCTGAGAACCTGTTATTCCTCCTATTCCTCAGCCCCTTGTGAGGCTCCAGGGACCAGCACTGCCAGGGTTGCTCTCACCATCCTCGTAACACCTGCAGTTTCAAAAGAGAATAATTATTAGCAAATAATCACTCTCTCGTTTTGTGGCTTTAGTGAGGTCTTGCAGACTGTCAGGAAGGATTTATTTTTTCTCTTGGATGAAACTGGCCACATATTATCTTGGTTATTTGGGAATTGTTTCATTTTCCTGCGTTCATCTGGAGCATCAGAGATGAATGGGTGGCCTTGGATGGCATTTTACCACTGTTCTGCACTGCTGCAGACTCACCCTCCTCTCATCATAGGTGCCTCAGTGCTGTATTTTCCTTTCATATTTATGGTAAAATTAATTCCAGTAGTTAAACTGATTAGGTCTTTTGCCTCATGTCAGATTGGCAGATGTCCTGAAGGTTACATGGCTTCTCCAGTGCATAAGGCACACTGTTCATACTGGGATCACCTAGATGTTTCTCATTTAGTCCGTTTGTGCTTTTGCAGACATCTTGAGATTGTTGACAGGTTCTTTTTGTTTCATACATAAATGTACTCTACCAAGGACTAAACTGCTATGTTTTAATTTGGGGTTTTAAAATAGGGATAAAACATATTGCTTGGAGATATATAGATCAGGCTCTCAGCTCTGTTTTTAAATGCTGTGAAACTTTCTATGAATGTTTTGTATAGTCAATAAGGATATGATTAACAATGTTGTGATGAATATTCTGCACAAAATTTTTGCATTCAGAGGCTTTTGTATCCAAAAAGAGTGATGTGATGATCTTTCTGCCTTCTTTCTTTGAACAGTCTATAGAATTTCCCCTGGTAATTCTTGCATGGAGCATAAATCTTACAGATGAGCTAATGAGAACATTTACAAACAAACAAATGCAAACACTCAAATCTTGCTTCTCTTACAGTATTTCCTGGGAACTCTATTGCATTCCTGTCTCGGTTATTTGGAGTAATAATTAGCCAGGTTGATTTTCATAATGTTCTCTAGGACTAATCACAGCCCCGTGAGCGTAGACTAAAATCCTGGCACCGGCTGAGCTGTATGAGGGTTTGGTTATGAATAACCCTATTCAGTTATATCCCTTGTGCAGAGCATGGGTTAGTAAGCTGGGGTATGTACACAGCTACACGCATGTAAATAGTGAGAACCGTACCAGGGAAGTAGAATTCCTCCTTATTTAGGAGAGAAAACATTAGCGAGAGGAATTTTTTTTTCCTGCCTACCCCTTTTGAAGCTTTGTTTCTCGGTAGCCAGAGGGAGAAAAAAACACATTATATGAGTAAATTGTCTGGAGAATGTAACCAGGGCCCCAGTAAACACCGAGAATGAAAACCCATGCGAGTGTGTATTCAAGCAAGTATGTGCAAAGATGGTGTTTTCTGTGAGAGCTCTCTTGGATGAAAATTCTGTTCTGTAACTAAATAACTGGGGGGAAGTTGGGGTTTGGCTGAACTGCCTTGTGTTGGGATTTTCACCGAGGTCCCCTGACTTCCCGCTTTCATTTCTCTTCCCCTCTGCCCTGGCATAATGTGTGAGGTTGTGCCCAAGACCCTGAAAAAATTCAGATGAAATCTGAGATCCCTGATGACCAACACTGATTTTCAAATGATCAGACTCAGGCTGTATGATTTTGAAATGGTAGAGTTGGGATATTTTAAATTCTATTCTGTCAAGGAATGATTAGGACATTAATTTGGGCCATATTAGTACATCTCCCCTGTGTTGATGGGAGGATAGACCCCCTTTCATGTTTAATCTAAAGAGGGATTGATGACTGCCGAGGTTGTCTCACATAGGGACATCTGCCACTGAAATAACTGATGAGCTCAGAGAGTGAAAATGTTTAGGCTGCACTCTCTAAATGTGGATTCCTTCTGTGCCGAAGGCAATGAAAGCCCTTAGGTAGCAGCTCTGTAGATTTTTCTCATTGTGGGCAAAAATAAGGGTTTTTTTTATTGTTTGTTAGCCCAAGGCTTCTTTCTTGAAGTTGCTACGGGTTGTTGATGCTGATTTCACGTTTCATAAACAGCCAAGTCATGTTCAAGAAGCAGAAAACTGACCTCAGAGATGACATAACCACTGGAGGCAGAGGGAAATGGCAGCATTGCCGCTGAACGATGGTGAAAGAAAAGGGCACCTTTCCTGAGAGTTTGCCAGCAACTTTTTCTTGATGTGTGAGTTTAGTACTCGTGTGTTAGAAGAACAGTAAAGTACCTTTGAATTAGAACAGACTAGAAAAGTTGCTTAATGTGCTTTTTTCACTCTCGTACTTTTAACCCACCACTGCAAAATTCCTTCTACCTGTAACGAATAATTTAATTTGGAAAGGCAAATAAGAGCTCATTAGCTGATGCACTGCTGCAAAGTAAGTGAGCAGGTTTTATGCCTAGGGACAGACTTTCACAGCCATTTTGAAATGGCACAATACAATGCAATAAATCCCATGGCCTGTTCAGCGAGGAAGAGGGAAACACCCTCCTTCCTGTTTTTTCTTGGATGCAAGTTTTCTGCATCTTAAAACCCTTTATATTTGAATATTGGGGAAGTAGATATATTCCAGGGGATCATATACAGATGAATTAAGCATGAATGCTGTCAACAAGGACTGTTGTGTTTTCCATTACATTCTCTATGCACTGTGGCTGGACAGACTCACCCTATCTGAGAGTTCTCCATCATACTCCTCAAAAAAAGAGGCAGTAATATTTCTGCAAAGTATTTTTCTTTGTATCTTGTTCTGTGTCTGGATATTTTGGGAGATGTTACGTTTCCTTCTGTCTTGAAAAGATGGTTTGTTTCTAGTCTCACTGGTTTAGAGTGAGTGTTTAATATAAACCTGTCTCTTTACTTCTGTAATAGACGTTAGAAGAAACAGACAATAATAACACATCTAATAGACATTGTAGGAACTTCTTTACTGTGACGGTGGTGAGGCCCTGGTACAGGTTGCCCAGAGAAACTGTGGATGCCCCATCCCTAGAAGTATTCAAGGCCAGGTTGGATGGGAATTTAAACAACCTGGGCTACTGCAAGGTGTCCCTGCCCATGGCACAGGGAGGTTGGAATAAGATGACCTTTAAGGTCCCTTCCAACCCAAACTATTCTATGACTGTATGATTATTTTCTACAAGGAATCTGTCTTTTATCCCAAATATCTTAGTGATTTTCAGAAGTAATCTAAGTGATTTTTGTAACGCCCACCTTAGTTTCTGGCAACGATTGCATGTAGATGTAAAACCCAGGCAGAAAACTCTCAATAGTGACTGGAAATCACAGGTCAGGACTCTCAGTATTTTACAGCATCAGGTCAGTAAGTTATCAGTAAAAATTTCAGTGCTCAAAGGATAGATCTAGAAGGTATCCAGAGGCTCAGAAATCATATTAGTGTCTTCTAAAAGTTGCCTTTAATTTAAGTTCTGATTCAGTAATGCTTAAAATATTCAAACTACAGTGACTTATTACTCATTGACAGTGGCTGAAATTGTGGCAGTTTCCACCTTCAGTGGTTGTTTTACTGTTTCCCCAAGTCCATGTGAGCAAAGCAGATTTATGACTTGCGAATCAAATATTAGCATGGAGCACATCAGGCACTTGGTGCAGCTTGGAGCAGGTTTTCTTCCACTTGGGAAGGCAGACAGGTATCATGGCAGGCATGACTGTGCTCACAGGTGTCGTCCCTTTGGCTTGAATGGAGAGTTTTGTGTGTGAGCAGGTGTTTGCTGGCTGGAGCCCACGGAAGAACCTCTGGGAACCTTTTTTTCATATACTCCTGTGGCTGTAGGCTTGCAGACCCTCACTCAGCATTAAGAAATAACTGTAATAACCTCTCATATTCCTGAAAATGGAGCATGTTTGGCTTCTCTGGCAGGCGTCATGATTGGCAGCATTTCCAGGCTTGTGACAGCATCACCTCTGCACTTGGGGCCAGCACAGGCAAATAGCAGGCGCCGGCTTCAAAACAGCCTGAGGGAGCTCTGCTCATGATTTGTGCTGGCCAGCTCTCGATGCAGGACATTCACAGCACCAAGTGTGCTGAATGCCAGGAGTCTGAGTTCAGAAAGGGCTCGGGTGAATTCCCAGAGGCAAAACGTCAGCGGAGAGATGCTGAACACAGAGGCACCGTCGCTGGCCTAAGAAATCCGTCTGCTGCAATTAGCTGGAGGGAGGGAAGGCGTGCTACTGAGCTATTCCTGCACAGCTCCCTGTTTTATGTTCTTCTCTAGGCATCCTCCCTTGGCCCCTGCCAGGCAGGGTACAGCCAGACTTCTGATTTTAGATGGTAACCTAAACCTGAGGGAGGCTTTTAGTGGTTGGACTCTTCTGGGGAAAATGTAACTTTTCAAGCCAGTTGTGGATGCCCCATCCGTGGAAGTGTTCAAGGCCAGGTTGGATGGAGCCCTGAGCAGCTTGATCTAGTGGAAGGTGCCCCTTTCCCATGACAAGGGATTGGAACTAGATATCCTTTAAGGTCCCTTCCATCCCAAACCATTCAATGATTTTATGACTCTCTAGCCTTTCCACCAGCATTCCTCAAGGACAGTACAGGCTGTCTGGAGGTGCAGGTGAGGCAGTAGGGCTGCACTGCAGGGACATGGGATGCAGACACTTCATCAAGAGACGTCAGGGAGTGAGGGTTGTTCCTAGCTGGGATGCTTGGCAGCTCTAGAGAAACGCTATTTCATGGAGCCAACTCGTACTTCTGGGAGAGCACTATCACCACCCCTAAAGACATCTCATTAATTCTTAGTGGCAGAGATGGCCCCTTCAGAAAGAGACACTGTCATTTTCTTGCAGATCCCCTCTAGCACAAAGTGTGACTTTTCTAGAGGTTTTGAAGCATAAGAAACTGAGGCTTAATTCCACCTATATAAGGCTATCAAAACTTATTCCAGAAAAAAACAGTAGGGACTATCTTGAGTCTTATCCTTACTTTGAGGTCATACCTTCAATGTACTTTTAACTGTGGAAGAAAAAACCCTTTCGGTTTATTTCCCTTTCTCTGAGAAACTCAGCATATGAATAACTTACCTAAATTACTGCGGAAATGCATCTAGGGACATACTAGAATAACTGCCTTGAATGTGATTTGATTGGAGTTACACAGTGATTCTAGTTTAAAAAGACAACTTTAGCACAGTTGGCAAAGAAAAAAATATCACCGACTTTGATATTTGTCCTATGTCAAAATCTTATTTCCATTCTCTTCTGCTCCTCCGTGACTTCTTCCCTTGCACCTTGGCATCACACGATTTCCAAGTAATCCCCACCATTTTCAAAAACTGTTTTAAAATGGGAATGCTCAACTCACTATTGAATTGTGCACTCACAATTTGTGGCTGAATCTGCAGACCTTAACAGAGATAAAATCCGTATTGACTCCGGGCCCTTTGATGGCATATGGCAAATGTCACTTGAGTTATTAACAGCCAAACAATAATGGGCTCTGTTCTGTATTTGAGGAAGCCTTTACCAATGAATTGGAGGAGATTTCTTCCTAATCCCATATGCCTATTAGTTTATATTCTGATCCACACAGTTTGCTAACCTTTATGATTTTTATACTAGCTAAAATGAGTGCAGAAGCTGTTACTCAGCCTATAAATGGCTAATAATTTTTGAAATTTAGGATTAGAAATGTACATTAATATGTTGAATTTAAATCTAATCCTCTGTTCACTCATCAGTGCAGACTATTTCAGGATATTTGTTACTACACAGAAAAAAATCTTTGTCTCTCTCAGAACTGGCATTTATATTTCCTACTCGTGTGCACCATTGACTGTTTTAAAGAGCAATATCTTGTTAGGCGCTAGGGATGAAACCTAATCCTTTTGTCCTGGGAAGCTGGGATTCCTTTGTGTCAGAAACCCTCAGCCAGAAAAGCACAGGTTTGTCACTTGACTTTCAGGAGTAATCCTTTGGTCTTCAGCTACTCATGTGGAGTTAGGCACATGGGTTAGCCTGTCCAGGGCTGGAGTCCCAAAATTATTTCCTTCCAGCTCTGCTTCTCACAGGACAGTGGTGTTGGTAAAAATGAGGTGCTAACACAATGCTTTCTCCAACATGAAGCAGAGGGAAAGGAAACGTTTTGACATTAGGGTCAGTGAAAACTACTGTGTTATCTTTTCCTTGTGACATTAATTATTTATCAAGACTCCAAATCAGGCTCATCAAGGTTTTTCCCTTTAACACAGCCATTCCCTCCCTGCCTGGTTTCAAGGTTGCTGTCCTGGGAACTGCATTAGCTGTGGCTCTGAGCTGTTCACTTGTTCACCCAAAACTTTGGGTTTTTTCTGACTGGTGGCAAGCTGGATACATTTCCATAAAACAGGGGTGTTT
>VWZT01005120.1:197128-259481 GCA_013397055.1 Pachycephala philippinensis
GACACTAATGGGTTCACGGTGTGTTTTTTCCATACTAAATAAAGGTGTTCAGGGACTGAGGACCTTTGCAAACCTCATCACCTCCCATTTTCCTGGGTACCTGCTTCTTTCACCTGCCTTCTCCAGAATAAGAATGGACAATTGTATCAATCTTCTCCTTTCTCCTGTGAAAATCCCAAGTCCTTTTAAAACAAAATGTTATGCTGCACACACAGCTCACCTTAATAACAAGAAAGAGAAGATGAATGATACCTGAGAAGTATTTATCATGTCACTGGTAGTGCTATTGGTGAGCAAGGGGCACTACAAAACTACCTTGACTAGAACAGAATTAAAATGTGCCAATTTCCCTTTGTTTAGGGAAACGGGGGAGCATGAGGGAGCTGCTGGGGAGTGTTTTAATAATCTGTTTGCAAACAACTGTTAGAATTGCAGGTACATATTTAGTAGCTTTAATTCAGTCTTTGAATCTCCCAGGATTCGTGGGTCAGTTAATAAGGTACTCTGCGTTTATCTTCAGAATTAAACCAGAATACTGAGGTTTAGAATATACTTTTGTATAGAATGGTCCCAGTCTGGCACTCAGCTCACTGGAATTGGACCTTCAGGGTTACACAGACCTTGACGAGTGTTGCTGTGTAGATCTTTACTGATGATCTCTGTGCTACAAACCCAGGGTTTCAGTCCCAAATGTCAGTATTGTCCAAATCTTCCTTTCTTTCTGCAGGTGGCCAGCACTCTGCTTTCTGTTTTTCTGGCTTCTCCATCCAGAGATGGCCCTGTGGGTATAAAGCCTGTAAAGCTTTTTTTGGAAATGAACACCGTTATGCAAATTGTTGCTTGAAAGAGAGCACAGACCTACGCAGTGTAGGTTCAGGCTGAGCTCTCACTGAGATCAACTGTAATGCTTGTCTAAATACCAGGAGGGTTTGCAGAACCGGACAGGTATGCTGCATTTATTGATATAAGCTTTTGGAGACCAAAAGGTGAATTTCAGCACGTCAAATGGCAGTGGAACCATTTCTGTCTGTCGCTAATTCTTGTTTGGATTTAAATTATTTCTGTTTACCTTGCTCAAGTCCCTTCTCAACCTGCTGCAGCCCTCAGGTTAGCTGATCACTAGGAAGTGGTCCCTTGTATCTGACCACTAGGAAGGACAGACTTTTTGGAGCGGATCCAGAGAAGCCATGAAGATGCTCAGAGGGATAGAGCACCTCCCCTATGAGGAAAGGCTGAAAGCGTTGGGATTGTTCAGCCTGGAGAAGAGAAGACTTCAGGGCGACCTTATAGAATCTGCCAGTACCTAAAGGGAGCTGACAAGAAATCTGCAGAGGGACTTTTTACAAGAGCATGGAGTGGTCAGACAAGGAGGGATGGCTGTAAAATGACAGAGGGCAGGTTTAGATTAGATGTTAGGAAGAAATTCTTTACTGTGAGGGTGTGAGGCACCAGAACAGGGTGGCCACAGAAGCTGTGGGTGCCCCATCCCTGGAAGTGTTCAAGGCCAGGTTGGATGGGGCTTGGAGCAACCTGATCTAGTGGAAGGTGTCCCTGCCCATGGCAGGGGGTTGGAATGATATGATCTTTAAGACTCCTTCCAACCCAAACCATTCTGTGATTCTATGTGAAAAATTACATCTCCAGGTAAGAGGATTCTTAGCCTCATAGGACAAAAAGGACATAAAAAGTTTTTGATGTTATTAAACTAAGCAGCCTTAGTCATCATGTGGCCAGAAAGCACCAGCAGGAATTGGGTTTTGAAAGAAAACAAGGTTAATAAAGAATGCTTGAGGTAGGACATACAAAAGGGTAGAGGTTATACGAATTAGAGGTACCTGTAATCTTGTATCAGTGCACTCAGAGGAAAGGACTGGCTTTTGTATTTCTTCAGCCGAAGTAGTTAAAAAAGTAGAGCATCAGTCAGTCTTGTTCTGTGGTATAGCTGCAGTAGGCTGGAAATCATGTTTGTATCCTAAAGGTGCTGCCCAGTGACTTCTCATGAAACCACGTCTGCTTAAAATGATGAAGAGAATAATGTTGTTTCGGGAAATGCAAAAATTTGGTGAAACAAAACCTTAAAATATTGTGCTTCTGGCCCCATTAATCTACATATTATCTCTTCTCAGAGTCAGAATCTTTATTAACACTCCAGGTGATAATTTTATCTGGACAGAAAGAGTTGTCATGAAACAGGCTGTCCTGTTTAGGGTACAGGATCTGAAAGGGTAAAGGCCAGGACTATGTTGGCCAGAGAATGTCTGAAGCATGGATAGGCACTGCTATTGGATTCTCCTTAGCAATCTGTAATTAGTTATTCACCTCTAAAACAAGCTTACAAAGGGCAGTTCCTGAATATTGCAACAGGTTTTCAGCAAAAATATTCAAGTAGTTTTTAGGACATTGGGTGGCTGCATGTAGGAAAACTTCTGTGAGGGTGGAGTAGGTCTGGTTTTTGTGGACTTGCTGGATGTATTGCCATTTACAGTAGTTGATACAGCTGATTTCCATGGTTACCACACAGAAGGATTATTCACCTTGTTTATAATTTTGGTTGCATGTTTAGAGAAAGAGAGAGAGAGGGATAAAAAGCATATTTGAGAAGTGTAGCCTGTACTTAACTCATAGGGGTCTTGTAAGGTTGAATTAGCCAATATTTTCTGCTTTGCTTTGGAGATGTAAAAACTACTTATGCTTTATTACTGTTATTTTATATTTTTTTATGTGGACAAATCTTGCCAGGTTTAAGAAATCACATTTCTTAAATAGCTTAACCTTTTAGACCTGCAGGAAGAATTTTATATTGTGGAAAAACCTTTGCTTCTAAGGAGAGTACCAGACAGATGATCCAGCAATTAAGGTGCTGAGCTGCACCTCAAAAGATCTCAGTTAAGTTTCTGGCTGTGAGGACTCTTTCTTCACAGAAAGTCACTTTATCTCGGGCTCTGTTTACCCTCAGTGAAGGGTAACATTTTCTTTTCTCACCTGGTCTTCTTAGATTGTAAACTCAGAGCCCAGAGACCACCCCTGACTACCTGCTCACATCTAGTGTGGCTGTACTAAGAACCTGATCTTAACTGTGACGAATGAACAATTTAAGGATGAGGTAACTATTTTGCTTGAGGTATTCAGCTTCCTTCAGTGGACAGTGAATAAGACAAAGGAGATGTCATTGTAAATTAGCTACTTTTTCTGACTTAAGCACTACAAACATTCACAGTCAACAGGCTGCAGTTTTATTACGGAGTCATGGGAGCTATTTTACTCTGGAATCTTTAAATTAACCAAGGTGTTAACTAGGCTAGTAAAGATAATGACTCTTTTAGGCTTACTGAAACTCTGTGCAGACTGGGAAGCCAAACCCTCTGCTTGCAAGTGCTCGTGAAGCAACAGCGTCATCACTTTCCACCATCCAGACAACTGGCTCAGTATCCTGATATTAAAGGATAGATTCCCACTTTAAAGCCTTAAGCAAAGCGGAGAAAGGATGTTTCAATTACCCTGATTCATCTTTAAATTGAGATTCAGAAGATTAATGAAAGCTTTTGTAGATGTGAATGGAAAGGTGTGTAGAGAATTAAGCTTTTTTCCAATCCCTTTTGTGACAGAGTTATGTTAGAGGGACACAAACCATTATCCTATCTTGGAGATGCTGGGCAGGATTGATATGAAACTTTAGGAATATGGTCTGTCCCAGTTCCACAGGGCTTGCTTATGCTGAGGTCTAAAAGGTAAAATATAGTCAGAATATAAGCCAGCAGCTCAGGGTACAAATTTTAGGCACATGGGATAAATTGGAAAACACTTGAACTCCCTTTGCGATGAGGAAAGGTTAAAAGTATCACACAAATCCAAGCTGAATGCTGGAGGCCTTTTCTTCCTTTTTCTCCTAGGCAGATCTCTGGTAAAAATGGTTTTTCTGCCACCAGAGAGCTCCAGCAAGAATGTACTCTAAAAGCTGGTCTGGTTGAATATATTATTTCTTGTAAATATTTTAAAAACATGTTTTTATTTGGTCTTAGTAAAGTAATGTGAAAGTACTAAGTGCTTTGTGTCTCTGGTATCTAACCTTGCCTCCAGACTGTGCCGACCAGGTCTACAAAACAAAGAGAAATACATCCATGTGATCCCTATAAAGAGCATGAATGTATTATCCCTGATGCAAGTTATTCCAACAGAGAAAATCTTTTTTTCTCATGTTGGTAGAAATAACATTATATGTGGCACTCCTAGTAAGAGTTTCTGAGATAGCTATGCTGTGTAAAAAGGTGAGAAGGATGAATAATTAGGTCTAGGCAAAGAAGAAGTCTTTAAAAACATTCCTCTTAGAGCTGCATCAAAGACGCGACATCCCATTTTAATTTGTCAGTAAACTGGACAACTGGATGCCAAGGGATCACTCTCACAGGACGTGGGTAGTCCAGCTGCCTTTCTCTGCACACATTGCAGTGAAATTTCTTGTTTTCTCCCTGCTGCAGATGCATTTGAGTCTTTGTTTCAATTACATTATTTAAAATTAATCGTGCTTTTGAAGTTCTGTAGACAAGAAACAGAGAATAATCTGCAAACCCCATGAATGACGATATTAATATTCTGCATAAATATTCCCAGGCTTGTGCTGAGGAGGAGAAGGTACCTGATCAGAGGGTTTTCTTGGACTGGAAAAAGAATTCCAGGCCTCTGAGCAGTGGAGTGGTGACTGAGCACTTGGCTTTGATGACTTTAGTTGTATCTCAGGAAAGAGGTGCCAGAAGGCAAGGCAGGGCTGAGGGCAAACAGAGGCTGGTTGGGGTCCTCTTGTTCTAACTGGAGGCTGACTCCTCTCATTTGCCATGCAAAGCTATGGTTTTATAGGTAGTGCCAGGGCTTTTGGGGCAGCAGAGCAGTGGAAAGCGTGGCTGTGCCTGGTTGGTATGGCTGCAGTGAGGTCACTGGTGCTCCCCTCTGGCAGCCCAGCTCCCCTTGTCCATCAGCTCAGCCAGCTGTACCTCCTTGGGCACAGAGGTGTAGAGGCAATTCCAGCTCATGCTGGATGCCTGTGGTCTGTTACCTGTGTTTTAGTCCAAACTTTCACACTAAGGGTCCCCTTATAAACACTGAATTAGGTGGACTCTTTCAGAACTTCATGGGTGATGGCTCTGGAAGTAGAAAGTCTTCATGACTCACTGAGTATTGTCTGTGAGGAATGATTGAAGCCATCTACTCGCGATCCCACTAATCCCTGCCATGTCCCCGAGACGGGACATCAGAATTCCTGTGATGGCTGTATCAAATGCCATGCTCAAGTCCTGCACGAGCAGTTATTTTTCAGAGTTACGATAAAGGAAAATGTAGGTTATTATGAGAAATGGATATAAATTTAATAACAAGGTCTGATATAAGCAGGAAGGTTTTTTACATTGTCTGTTCTCCTAAGATTACGGACAGCCTCTGTAATGTGATGTGCCAGCAAAGCAGAAAAATGTTCTGTGCTATTACAGCCTGGTGTTGGGAGTGTGGATCTTCCCTTTTCAGTCATTCAAGTGTAGTGGAGAGATATTTGTGTGCAAATAGCAGAAACAAGCAAACAAACACAAATTCAATAGCTGGGAAAATCTTTTGGATACTGTAACTGTTTTCCCAGAGAAGCTGGTTAAATGTGTCAAATAAAATGCTCCAAAAATCTAACTGTCCTTTTTGAGTTAATTCAGGAATTTCACTGATTTAAATAGAAAGCTCTATAGGTAGGACATGGCCTCTTAATATAGGGCTTGAGCAGTTTGCTATCTAACACTCTGTGAATGTTTGTGGCTGTGATGAAGTTATTGACAGCAAGAGAAACAGATCCTGTTGGAGTGTTTGTATGATTCGGTGTTTCTTGAGGAAGAAATACTGTTGAAGTAAGAGGGACTAGCACTCTTTTTGTGAAAAGGTTGATTTACATTTAAATCAGTAGCCTTTGCGCTGATGATTGCTACAAAACATAAATGTAGTGGTTCTGCTGAGTGTAGAATTATTTAGCAAAATCTTTCAAGGCTGTGTGGTACCAGACCAGTGTTTCTGGTTTGAATTCAATGGATTCTGCAACAGAACACAGCTGGGTTAAATACAGGAACGAATCAACCCCGAGAACACCACCACAAAATGATGACCAGACTTCAAGCAAAGAGATTAGATGGGAGACCTTTGATAAATATGTGGAGAGACTTCCCTTGCTGTTGTACAGTGAGTTGGGTTTTGTGACCACCTGAAAGAAACAATGACAGAACATTATGCAATTTCATAACAGAGGAACATCCCAGGATATCTCAAAAGAACGTGAAGACAGCAAGGTGAGGTACCCACTACTCAGAACTGGCAGCACTGTCTCTTAAGGTCCTTGTTTTTATTATGTCATGCTCTCTCTCAGCGGAACCCATTTTTCAGAGTGTGCCAGGAAGGGCACAAGTCACTGAATTGAGGAGTCTGGTCCATAAATGTGTCGTCAGTGCGCAGGGTAAGGTCCCCATCTCATTTACTGAACACTAGTCAAATATTGTTTCAGAGTGTTTTCCCTGCCTTGTAGAGGGATGCTTGTCACCATCGTGTCTGAGTGCCTGATGTATGTTGACAATTTTACCCTTTCCACGTCCCAGCGAGCGCAGGATGTGGTATTAAGAGTATTTCGTATATGAAGGACACAGACAGTGAGAAGGGAAGTGATTTATGTGAGTCCATTCAGGAAGCCTGCAGCAAAATTGGAAAAAAAATACCACCACGGCTGTGTTTACATTAGCAAGTAGTGGGGCACTGCAGGAGTGGGCTGTAACACTGACAGCAGTGGTGCTGAAGGCCTGGCATCCACACTAAAATTGGTTTGGTGGCTTTACTTTGGACTGGATCTACTCTCACCCAGGGAAATGAACTCTTGTTGGCAGCTGGAGTGCACCTGGTGCACATTCTTTGGTTTAATCCAACCATCCATGAGTCCAGTTTGCCTCCTGTGAGACTGCTCATGTTATGAGCCTACAGGTTTACTTCTTTACTTATCAGATTTACTTCTAGCACACAGTCCTGAATGGAGCTAAAGCAGTTCTGCAGAAACACCTTCTGTCTCCTTCCACACTCAGTTCCTCTACAGTATTTAAGGTGAAAGAAACCCTGGAGGCACCTCCCACAGTGTCTGTGACGTGACGTGTAAAAACAGGCGATTACTTGCAGATTATTGATACTGTCCTTGGCTCACTTTTCTCTCATTTAAAACCTTTCTCTCAGTGAGCTTGCTGCCTCACATGGCTTCAGCTATCTGCTTTGCATCAATGACTTACAAATCTACCTGTTCTCTCCTGACCTCTCTGCCTCCATCAAGCCCAGCACCTTGTCACGATTCTCTCTGAAATTTCCCTCTGAATGTCTTGCCCTCCATTTAAACTTCATGTGGCAAAAACATCATAGCTCAGTGAGCTGCTTGAAGTCATTACAGTGGGAGCCCAGACAGCCATTAAACATAATAAAATTTTACATATGTCTTAGGTTAGTGGTAGAAAGAAAAATGTTTCAGCTAATTGAGCTAATTTTTTATTAGGTATTTTACTACAGTATTGTATTATATAAGTGTACTTCAGTAACTGTTCTCAAAGTGTTTCTAAATGATAGAACCAAGTTTATCTGATATAATGTTTCATTCAGTTTTTGGAATAAATTTCTTGGACATCACAAAAGTCAAACATCCATTCTCATACTTCTGGATCCCTCTGTCGTGTTTGACACTGCTGGCCACAAGCTACATTTGCTTGTCTCAGGGAGGCTGTGAGCCCCAGGGTAATGAGCTTAAATGGTGTGAGACCTACTGCAAGGCTCAGTTGCAGCAGACACTGACAGGAAACGGCAGTGCTGTCAGGAGACCTCTCACTGATATGATCCCACACAGATTCCTCTCTCTCAATAGTGCTATTAGTGATTTAAGTAGCTCTGATTCTGGGATCTGGGGTGACTAAATCCTCATTCCTGCAATGCTGACCGAGGTTATGTTGCCATAAAAAGGCTGTGGATAGCTTTTCACCAGAGAGCAGGGCCATTAAATGACTAAAATGGAGTTATGTATCTTGATGCTGTCAGTGGTAAAAGGTATGTCTGGGGCAATGGCAGCTGTTCTGTGACTCATGGTGAGACTGGAATGGAGATCAGGAAGGAGGGAAGGACCCTGAAGAGGTAGTGCTATGTCCTGGGGCAGCACCTATACCCAGCCACCCAACTGTCCTGCCAGAACCTCCAAACCCACCTCCCTACTGCCAGTACTGGGAGTTGTGCGGAAGGTGTTGTATTTCAGGAATTAATGATGCTGCACAGACCTTGTCAGCTCCATTGGCCACTGTATTTAGGGCCCAAGAAATCCACTTGTTACTAATATATTCTGTAAGTTACAATATATTTGGGACAGTAAAACTCTGTATGGATCCAGGGGTGGATGGAATGTATCGATCTTGACTGAGAGACAGTTGCATGTTGTGATAGCTGGTGACCCACACAGCAGTTTCCTGAGCAGCCTGTGCCTTGCTGCTGTGCTGCACACCCAGGGTGGCCTCCAGGCTGTGTTGTGCTGCATGAACCCCTGGTCCCAGGACACCCTCAGCCAGATCACTGTGAGTGATCCCACAGGCAGCTCCCCCTGGTACCAGCAATTACACTGCTTGCTCAGCCTTGCCTTTATCAAAAAGTATAGTGAGAAGCTGTCATGCAAAAGTCCTTTGTGAATAGCATGGTTTTCTATTAAGAAAATTACATATTAGCTGAAATGATCAAAATGGTGATATTTATTTTCCTGGATGGGATCCACTCTGCACAGTGGGCCATGGCAAAATCCGGCCAGGGTTTGTGGGATGCTGCACAAACACGGACTGCTAGGACAAAGGGGATGTAAGATTTATTTGTTATCTGTACTCCTCTTCTTATTCTGTCTTATTAAAGCAGTTATTGATCTGTCTTACCCAGCAGCCTGATGATCATTGAAGAGATGGCCATGGGAATGTGAGCTGTCACCCACATCGTGCAGTGGCAGGATTGTCAGTTTTGGACAACTTCTGTAATGAAAGATTTCAGGCGATTTTTCCCAGTTCCTGAATAAAATCTCCCTAGACCCTCACAACATGGCCAGTTAAAGCAGTTTCACTTTATCTCATGAGGCAGGACAGGGTGCTGTTCCCCACCAGTCCCCAGGAGACCTGCTTTGTCCAAGCATCCCAGGCAAGGCATGTCTCTGGGTACTTCTGTTTGTCAGTCCCTCAACTGGCTGGTCTTTGCCTCAGCAAGAGAATGTCTGCTGTGATTAGCACAGAGAAGAGTGTAAAAATCTCTGATTTGGCAGAAGTCCTCCTTGATTGATTTCCAGATCACAAAAGACAACCAGCTGCCAAGCCTCGGGAGCACTCCAAGTAAGTATTCACACAAGCAGACACCACACGTTTGACAGATGTTAGTCACATTGCTTAATGCTCCACTGGATGCTACAGATGTGAGCGTGGTATAAGAACCTACAGAGGAAAAAAGAGGATAGAAAAAAACCACCAAATGACAATTTCCCTTAAAAGATCATTTCCACACTTCCTCGTCTAGATTCTCAATGCAGGTTCTGTTGTATAATTAATAGCATATCACCTTTATTCCCATACCAGTCTTACACCTTACAGGCTGTCATCTGAAAACACAGGCACAGATTTTGTGCTGTGCTAGGTTTCAGCTAGGAAAAGGTTATGGGAGAATGTTGGAGTCAGGTAGAGAATTTTAATTCCAAATTATTGACCTATATATTCATATATATATATATATATATGCAATAAGGCTAAGCTGACCCATAGTCCTGTTTAAACCTTTTCCTGCTAGAGGCATCCATACCCATAGTGAATTCCCTTACCTACAGGTGGGGAGGTGAAGGAAGGCAGGAGCAGATTGTGTCTGCTGTGGTTAACAGAGCCATATGCCAAGAAGGCTCAGCACAGGAAATGGGTCTGTGTGGTGGGCTGACCCTGGATGGACACCAGGTGCCCACCAAAGTCACTCCATCACTGCTCTCTTCAGCTGAGCAGGGCAGGGAAAAATATAACAAAAAGTTTGTGAATGAAGGGCAGGGAGTGTTGTGGGCAAAACAGACTCAGCTTGGGGAAATTGCTTTAATTTATTGCCAATCAAACCAGAGTAGGATAATGAGAAATAAAACCAAACCTTAAAGCACCTTCACACCCCTCCCTTCTTTCGAGGCTTCACTCCCCATTTTCTCTACCTTCTTCCCCCGGGCAGCTCAAGAGGACTGGGAATGGGGCTGTGGTCAGTTCATCGCACATTGTCTCTGTGGCTCCTTCTCCTCAGGGGGGAACTCCTCACACTCTTGCCCTGCTCCAGTGTGGGGTCCCTCCCACAGGAGACAGTCTTCTACGAACTCCTCTGAGTCCTTTCCAAAGGCTGCAGTTCTTGATGAGCTGCTCCATGGGCTGCAGTTGTGCAGGAACAGGCTGCTCCAGCACTTGTCCCCCACAGGGTCACAGGTCCTGCCAGCAACCCTGCTCCAGCATGGTCTTTCTCCAAGGGGCCACAGGTCCTGCCAGGAGCCTGCTCCAGCACGGGCTTTCCATGGGGTCACAGCCTCCTTTGGGAATCCCCCTGCTGTATTGTGGGATCCTCCACAGGCTGCAGGTGGAGCTCTGCTCCCCCATGGACCCCACGGGCTGCAGGGGAATCTCTGCTCTGGCACCTGGACTGCCTCCTGCCCCTCCTTCTGCACTGATGTGGGTGTGTGCAGGGCTGTTGCTCTCACACATTCTCACTTCTCTCTCTGGCTGTAACTGAGTAGTTGTTTTTGTCCTCTTTCTTAACTCTGTTATCCCAGAGGTGCTGCCATCATTTCTGATGGGCTCAGCCTTGGATCCATCCTGGAGCTCACTGGGACTGTCTCTGTTGGACATGGAAGAATCTTCCAGCAGCTTCCCATAGAAGCCACCTCTGTAAAACTCCCACTAGCAAAAGCTTTGCCATGCAAACCAAATATAACCGGTACCCTGGGATTTCTTTGAAGCTCCACACCACCATTTATATTGCTGAAGTCATGAGAAGACACCGTCTTTCCTGAAAACAGCTCTTGGCATTCTCCAGTGGCACTTGCCATACCTGAAGACAAGCACGAGCTGTGAACCCATTCACGCAGGACAGAGATTTCAGATGTTGGTATCCAGCTGTCTCCTGCATCCTTTTCTTTTTTAGCTCAGAACAAGGGCTCTAACAACATAGCCCAGGATGTCTGGCAGGAAGGATGACTGATGTTGCATGTTCAAAAGATTAACAGGTTTGGGAACGTAAGTTCTGTTGTACAAGTATTCCTTGGGGCTGAACATATCCCTAAATTTTTTACCTCGTACCATCATTACAAAACACAGTGAAATCTCACTGTTAAATGTTTTGCTCTGTTATCTGCATTACATAAGGCTCTGGAATAAAATCTCAAAGAATTCAGCTTGCTTGTGTGTACGGAGCAGTAAACAGATACAAATTCAAAAGGAAAAGGAGAAAAAAAATGCCCTCAAGAAAAGTATGAATGAGCTTGAAAAGGGCAAATAAATAGCAGAGACATTTATATTGGTCTCTCCTTCTGCTCTGAACAAAACAATTATGAGATAAGAGAGGCAAGAATGGGAGGAAATTCTTTCATTTTTCATGTTGGAAGTCCGAAGGATCCAATAGCCTGTTTATGAAGAGCAATAAAAAAGATACATGAACTCGGTAAAGATGTTGTTACAAATATATTGGCCTGTTTGGAAAGGCCAGGAGTTTGGGTTTTTGGAGACTTTTTTGTTGGAGTTTTTTTGGTAGTGTTGTTGCTTTTTATAAAGAGCTATCAGCTAAGGTTTTAAGGGTGGAGATTTTTTGTTGATAGAGCAATAACTGACAAGAATTGTTTGTTATAACTAGCAGAGAGGACTAATGCTTTTATTTAGGATTTGGAAACAGTATGAAAAAAGGCAGATGGGAACAAGAATTTAATGAAGCTTACATAAGCAAATATAACCTTGGCCAGCTTTTAAACAAGGTTTAAACCAGCTATTCCTTGTTTCTAATGTAAAGGTTTAAAAACCAGAATGCATTTGCCTGGTACAGTAAAAAATGGAGACTGATACTCAGAAGGGAGATTTATCACTTTCTCTGCTTTCTAGTCTGAAATGTGTGTTCTTTTGTAATGGTGTGGGGAAGACCATCTTTCTACCAGTTAAGAGATGATGTTCACAGCATTATGGCACTTTAAAACCAATAAAATTAATGTACATATATTTTTTCCTGATTTTTTTCCCCTCTCTTGTTTAAATATAACAAAATAATGTATTCCAGTACAGAAATGTGAATTTGTTACCAGCCTACTACTGACTGCATTATCCTGTGGAAGAAAATCCAAGCTTAGGAACAATACTAAGGTCTCTGCTACTCTGCCACTGTTCCCTCTACCAAGAAGCTTTTTTTACTTAGCAAAATCTAGCAGTCTAAATGATGTAAGTGCTGCTATAACTTTTACTAGTGCTGTATTTCTCTATCATAATTAGACATAAAAAATGTTTAGACCAGAAACCTCTCCAAGTCAAGAAATAAAAAATTAAATAATTCCATAATCTTTAAAAATTATTATTGGTGTAATAACCCCTCTGGGGATTAACTACCATTGCAAAGCCTGTGATTAAAGTTTCTTAGTCCTTATCATTGTTGAGTTCTGTTTTCAGTGGTTTATAAGTTTCCCAGACTGTAATAGTTTGGATTAAAACTTTCCAAAAATGTGAAAAGTGCCTGTGTTTAGCTGAATATTTTAGGAAGCTTTAAAAAAAAATGAATCAGCACGTTTTAAAACTGGGTCAGGGAAAATATGTTTTTCTGCCAATATTAAAACAAAAATCTTACAGTTGTGTTATTAGCAAGTTTTTCCCTGTTCTGCTTTTAGCTGTTAATTCAGGCAAGGACTTGAAGCCTGGCAGATAGATTGCCTGTGTGTCAGGGAAGTGCTGTCCTTGCATACAGCTACCTCCATTTGGCCAAACTATTAGTTTCTGAAAAATATTTATATGCCTTTTTTTTGTCACAGGAGAACTATTCTAGGTCCTAAAGATTTCAATCCCAGTGAGCAAGCTGGGTGAGAATGTGGGGCAAGCTGGGGTTTGCTGCAGCATGAATGGCTGGGACATGAAGCTCAGCAGGAAGAGGAAAACAGACATAGCCATAGTGGTTGGGATTGGGAGCTCAGAGGTGGGTCTGTGCTTTGAAAATACAGAAGAGAAGTAGAAGAATCCTGGTGAAAAAAAGGGGAGGATATGTGAGCAGTACCTGGAATCAGCAGAGGAGCACTGGGGGAGGTGTTTCGTGGAATCGTGGAATCACGGAATGGTTTGGGTTGGGTTGGGTTGGAAGGGAGCTCAAAAATCATTTCAGTCCAGCACCCCCACCATGGGCAAGGACACCTCCCACCAGGCCAGGTTGCTCCAAGCCCCTTTGTGCAAGGACAGCCTGTTACACCTGCAGGGCAGGGTCAGGGCACACGGAGTACTGCTGTTAGTTTTATTGTATTTTTTATCATAGGCCCTGGTACAGTTTTGGCCTCCATAAATCATCACACTCCCAAACGCAGCTCAGGCATGGTCCAGTGTTAGCCTGTGTCAGGGACTGTTTGCAAGAGGCATTTTTGTGAGGGCCCCTGCTGTGGGGTGGTGGGGAAGGTGTGCTGTTTTGAAATGAACCATGCAATTCCACCTGTCTTTAGTTGTAAATCGTACTGGAAAAAAAAAAAAAAAAACCTCATTTATTGCCCTTCATCTGCACCTAGAGGATGAAAAACAGGGGCTACTGTCTCAAAAAGTCAGCTACTCTCTTGCCTCTGCTGGCAGGCTCAACAGAGCAGATCTCAAGGTTTCTGCCAGGCTGGAAGAGAGTACAGGAGGCAACGTGCTGCTGTGTTGTTTTACAGTTCTTTTAAACACTCGAGTTCACGAATGCTTCAGAAGTTACATACCAAAAAAAAAAGCAACCTACAGGAAAAGAATATTTGGCTGCAAAAGGGAGCTGATGTGGCAGGAGAGAGGGAAGGAGGCCGTGCCAAGCCAGACTGTCTGGGCTGGCTCTGACTCTGCCATTTAGTCAGAGTTGCCCTAGGACAGCAGAGTTAGGCAAATGCTTGTGCTTTTGTGAGCTGCAGCCCTCAGGCGACATCCTGAGGAGTCTGATGGGTGTGCTGGCCACAAGCTCTTTACTCTTGGAGCAGACCTGGGCCCAGGGAGCTCCCTGGGCTCCATGCTTTTTGTTGGGATCGCTGGCACGGGCTCACAACCTCCTGGCAGGGCTTACTTCAGGCACTGAGTGAATGGACCACAAAATGGGTGGCCAATAAATAAGAGAGTGGGTTGGTACTTGGTTACTAACTGGCTTGGCAACCTCTGCAAAGCCCTTCCCATGCTGAACATACATCAACAATTGATTGTGTATGCACATGTAAATAACGTGGTTGGGAACTGACCCAAAGAGGTGCTACCCAAGGAATCTTTTGGCTCATTATACTATTGAAATGCTCTTGAGGAGAGATGCTATATTTCAAAATTTCTGAGCAGTCCAAATGGGTGTTTCTCTAGTTTAAGGAGAACTAGATTGCCAAAGAGGTGGTGGCCTGGGATGGATTGCATGGTGCGAATCTGTATTTTGTAAACTTTATTAACTGTAAGGTGTTTCCACATAGAAGCTTGTGAAGCCGGGGATGGACTTCAGCTTTGCTTAAGGACAAGTTATTTGTTTTTTTCTTTTCCTTTACAAAAATCCCAGCAGATATTCCAGTCAAGCTGTGGGTTAATCTGTTCCATGTATACCCAAAGACAGAACCTTTTCCATTTTGGTATGCGTGTTTGTTTTGTGGATATTTTGTGACAAAATTTGCTACGGTCCCCAAGAACAGTGCAGAATCAAATAAAAGTTGACAGAGGACATGAAGCAAGGAGGCAGGAAGAGAGACCTTGTGGCTTGCAGTGATGGGTGCAAATGAAAGGGTTTGGACAGCAGGTCTGTGCTTCAAGAGGAAAGACCTTACCTTTCCTTCACTTTCGTTAGATGTTTGTGAGCAAGATAACATTGTTGTAGACAAGGCTGGAATATAAGCAAAGCAAAGGAACTACTTTTATTTGTGATGATGATTGAATAGGTCTTTTTATTTCCAACAAAGTGGAAGAAAATCAACACAGATACAGAATGGTTTTGTGTATTGGTAACATATGTGTACTAGAAGTGCCAGTATTGCTTTGGGTTGATTTTACCTATTGGGGTTTAGCTCTCCTTTGACAAAATGGGGACAGCAATGTCATTCCCATCTGTTTTATCTATTTGGATTTTTAATTATAAATTATTAACTCAGATCTTGGGTGCCTGTTGTGTGTGCGCATGTGCATGCCTGTGCGAACAAATCTGACCATCTTTTGCATCAAATCAGAAATCAGAAGACTTCTGAATTATTTAAGATTAAAGTACAGTAGCAATATTTTTTAAAATGTAGTTGTGCATAGAAAGGACTACAGTGCCAGAAGTGACAGCAGAAGAATTAATGCTTTCTCCAGGCCCTTTTTATCTTCAAAATGATTGACAAAGTAATTTTCTTCTTGTACTTTAATAAAAGTGTATACATTATACACCCCAACAAATCCTCACCGGGCCAATTACACATCATATGACTTATCTTGTCACAGCACCTAATATCCAAACAATAAATTAAAAGGTATGCTTTATATGCAAATTTGCATATGAGGATGTTTTCCAGTCCCCAGACTCAATTGTCTTATGAACACTACAACATACAAGAGAAAGAAACAAGCTGGCTAGGATTTGTGACTAATAAAACCTGCCTGGTGGAATGAACTGCATCTGTATGACTTACAAGGGTGTGCTGTATAAGTAACATTTGTTTTACATATTGAAATTATATTGGGAAATGAAATACTGAGCAAATATTGAAGCGCTTCCTTTCACACAAGATATTCTGCACACATGCAAAGCTATATATATGCAACACAATATATTTGATACCTTTTCATACCACTCTGCAATGTAAAGGGACCTTTCTATAAATAAGAATCTCACTTGTTTGTCATTTTCAAGTGAGGATTTTGAGGATTTTAAGGATTTTAAGGGGAGGTGGAAATACCAAAATTTGCTTGCATCCTGGTGGCACCTGCTGGACTTTCAGAAAGCTTTGATTAGATCTGAATGCATGGTTTCCAAGAATTATTCTGGTCTAAAGGCACAGGCATGGTGCTAGGTTTTCCTCAATGAGGGCTATCAGCCTGGTTTGTCCTAAATGAAACTGTTTAATGACATGGAAGCAAAAAGGGGACATTCATCTTTATTTCCACTGTCCTAAACACATTCATTCTTGGCATCTAATGCAACATGTGCAGCATTCCTCCCATCTTCTGCTGTGGAGTGACCCATGCATTGCAGAGAGCAACTTCATTGAAGGAATGACCTCCCGATGGACGGGGAGGTGATGGATTATGTCATGGTTCTGCACCTCTGCAAGCTTGGGCATTGCAAGAGCCTGAGGGGAAGAAAGCTGTTCAAAATAATGGATTTGAGATGGCTGTGCTGGAGGGAAATGGGGGAAAGACTGTGGCCTGTGAAAAACAGTCCATTTCCCTTTCCCCTGTTTGGCAGTGAATTATTCCACTGTTCCTCCCCTGAGCTCCTGGTGAAACTGCAGTTTAGCCCTTTGTGAGCCTGTGAGTAGAATTAACCACTTAGGTGCAGTCCTGTTGGTCAGATAGCTTGCCTAAAACTCAATAAATTGTTGACCAAATTTTTGGTGTATGCATGATAGAATTTTGAAAGTATACAGCCATTTGGTACTGGAGTTTAGACTTTGCTGAGGGAACATCGAAGCCCAGCTATCATATTCCACTCCATATCAATAAGCACTCTAGAAGGTTGGCCACAACAGATTAGTCTTCTTATTCTTGCCCCTTTAATTGATCCAGTCTGCTAGTTCAGACTCAAAATGGGTTTAAGTCACTGAGCCTTGCAGTTGTTTTAGGCTGGTGAGATGCGTTCTTCTGGGTCTAAATATTTTATTGAAACTACTGCTCTCACAGAAACAACTTCAGGGCCTAATCATTTCCGTGCAGAAGGACCTAGAAATAATTAGTTAAAATTAATTGGCCTGGACACTTAGTTGCCCAACATTTTGTTGTTTACTCAAAACTGGAACAGATACAGGCTGAACTTGAGTGATGCATATGAGACCTCTCTTTTCATGAATCATGGATCAGTGTTGCTTGATCTCCATTTTCACAGAGCCAGCAAAGGGAAATGTGGCCAACTAGTAAGCCTCCTTCAAGGTGCAGAGGAATGTGTGATGCTGGCGTTAAAGAAGAAAATAAATAAATGAGGAGTTTTGGGTTTATTTGCCACTAAAGAGAAGAAAAAAATTGAAAGGAAAAATGTTAATAAACCTAGTCTTTTTGCAAGCATTTTAAAGGCTGGTGGTGTTTCTACCTATCTTTAGACACCAATCTTCGGAGCTTGAGGTGAATATCAGAAGCCTCTTTTGCTGATCAGTAGGGAGTTAGAAATTCCTTCAAAGGATGAATCTGCACAGCAGCTGAATTGAGGTGCTCTTCAGAAACGCCAGTCTTTCTCCAGCATCAATAGTGAGAGGCTTGGATTACCAGCCTTGTAGCTTGGGCACATCCAGCAAGGTGTCTGACTTCATGACAAGTGAATATCACCAAAGACTTCAAGTTTTTAAGACCAGGCTTAAAGAGGAGCTCTGGACCCACATTTCCTGTTTGTAATGCCAGCCACTGGATCAGAACAACAATCCATGTCAGGTCATACAGACACTAATTTATGACTTTAACTTCCAGCATCTGAGGGCAGTGAATAGAGTTAAGTGTGTTGCTAACTCTGCACTGTGGCACTTTCCTACTGCACCATTGACTTCAACCAGCAGTCAGCACTTCACAGCCTGTTATGTGATGGTGAAATCTCATTCCATTGTGCTTGGCAAGGATAACATATTTTTGTTTATTGTGAGAGCACTGTAGAGTTTATGATGTCTTTTGCACTTCATTTTCTTGCTTTTAAGGTTTGATATTTTTAGCCAAGCTTCCTAAGGAAATGAGACTGATGCCATCGTGCTGTCTGTCATCTCCCTCCTTGTATCTTCTGAACCTGGGGACCAATTTCAGCTCTGTTTGACAGAGGAGTAAAGGTTTCAAAGATACTACATTCCTAAAAATTTTGTGAAAATCAATGGCTTGGTAGATGTTTATATATCATTGCTCCAGCTAAAGTCATGTCAGGGGCCATTCAACCATTTTTTTTGTTCTGTCTGGCAACAGCCAACTGGCCATTCCCTGTGCAGAAATACTGAACTAATCACAGCCCAAGTCAACTTTCACCTGCCTGTTTGGCAAGCAAAATTGAGAAAGAGGGTCTGAAGGTGGCTCTGGGAAATTGAGAGGGATTTTTGATTATAAGAAATGGTGGGGAGTTGTGGTAGTGGTATGGTTCGGGAGACAAGGAGGAACAGCAAATATTCTGATGGGAGGGATTTTGGAAACATGTCACTGTGAAATTCATTAATGAACTTCTCATTCTTCCATGTTTTATATTGTGTAATTAACTGAAGTTATAGTATACTGATGGCTTAAAAACAGGGCAGGAAGGGCAATCACTGGAATAGAATGGGATGCAAAATTCTAACAGCTGCACATTTGTAAAAAAGAAAAAGAAAAAATTTAAGAATGTATTACAAGCAAAATTTTACAATGATCTACTGGTCTATCATCTTTTCATTAGCCGTAGATGAAATTAATTAGCAAATGATCCATATGGAAAATAATTCCTATTAGGTTTTGCTTATCCTTTTGCCTCCAGTAATGAACTCCTGTAAGTTTTCTAGCAGCGGCGTGTTGGGATCAGAGGAACAGCAGCACAGAACCTGCTAAATTATTAGTCTGTTCCAGTATCCACACTCCAAAAGCCATCATAATGAGATACGTCTAGGGAGGATGCAGCTAATCTCCTAATGAATAACTGTAACAACCAGACCTTTTGGGAGATTTCTGTTTAACCCCAAACAGTCAGCGATGTGCTTGCGCCCTGCAGCAAGAGGGCTTATGTCCATAATGAATCTATATTTCAGTTATTTAGCTGTGGACAATCTCATTAATAATATAAATACAATAACTCAATGTTCGGGTTAAAAAAAGGAGAAGAAAGTGTAGGAAAGAAATTTTTACTGCTCAGTGAGCACAAGGGTGGAAAAACTGGAGTTTGCAGATGTGACAAAAACACCAGTATCTAATAAAATTGCTTTTATTAGCTTAATTTGCCACATATAGTGCAAATATTTAACTTGAATGAGGCATGAATTAGTAGAAAAATATATGCTGTGCCATTTAAGGTGCTATACTTGAATAAAATAATGTATATCTTTTCATATGCAGTCCTTGAAGTCATACTACATACATCTTTAATTTCTTCAATTAAGAAAAAAATGAACAAATGGAGTTAGATTTTAATTATTCATAGTTCATTTGAGAAAAATCTTTGTAAATGAGAGGAAGGAGAGTTGTGCTATCTATCACAATGAGAAGAAGAAGAGATAGAAAATTCACTGTATGAACTATTTGACGATACAAAAGCTTCTGCCTTCACTAGGTACTGCAGTCTGACATGTAAGGGAGAAGCATCACAGGAAGGACTATTTAGGACCCGTATCATGGAGACTGCACCCCAAAATACCCAACTGCTCCTTGGCAAGTAACCACACTGCACATTTGCTAGAGTCCTACTGAGAGATGTTTGTGCTGGCATGTCCTTTAATCTTATTTTTGTAAAGATGGGAATATAGGGAACTGCTCTTCAGACTTAGGATCCATTCAGACCATCTTTGTCTTTGTCAAGGGCCAAAGCCAGCTGAGTCAATGTTCCCTCGTGTGGGAATGCTGCAGGAGAGGTGTTCAAGGAAGTCTAAAATTGCAAGAGTTTGATTTAAACCTTGGAATAGTTAATCTTTCTAGCATACTTTGTCAGGTTGTTAAAAGAAGGGATATTTTTATTGTCAGTAAGAAAGCTGGTTCCTCTTTGGGTTTTACTGGACTATTGATCCCGTGACTGCTTTGCTGCAGGGAGTTGCACAGTCTTATCATGTACTGGATGAAAAATTATTACTTTCTATCAGCTTTGAATTGATTATCTTTCATTTTCATTGAATGTCTCCTTGGCAAAGGAGAACAGAGCTAGCAATCTGCCTTTTTGAGAAATTCATTATTTTATATGCTTTTGTGTAGGCTTTCTAGGTCTTCTAATTTGCAAAGTCAACAATCCCAATCTTTTCATTCTGATTTTACATATGTGACCTCTGTGCTCTTAATGATTTTCAACCTGTCTCTGAACATGTAATTTTTAATAACTTTTTTGAGATAACAGGGTCTGTTTGGATACAAGATTATAATGGCACATCATTATTTCATATACTGGTATTATGAATTTTCTTGTTACTAAATTGCATTTGCTTGTTTAATTGCAAGTGCAGTCTTTGTTACACGGTCACAATTGCAACTAATCTCTTTCCTAATATAGTTTAAAGCAGTGTATGCTGTATGTGTAACTCATTTTCTTTCAGTTTGGTATGCATTACTTTCCATTTTTCAGTGGTGAACTTTTTTGGTGTTCATTAAGCTGAGACCTGTATATGTTGAATTTCTTTGAGAATTCCTGAAATGGTAGCCAGATTGCAGTTGTGTAAATAATATATTGTCATTTGCAAATTGAGATACTTCACTGCTCATCTCCTGTTCCAGGTGTTAACAGGTGTGTTAAATAATGACAGTGCCAATGTAAAATCTAAAGGCATCTGCTGTTAAATTTTTAACTTGGCTATTAATTCTAACTTCGTCTTCTGTCTCTTAGCCATTTCTTAATTCACACCGGTACTTTGCCTCTGTATGACTTTCTAAGCTCAGGAGTACCATGTTGTTGGCAACCCTGACAAAAACTTTGTGTAATCAAAGGAATGTTTTCTCCTTTACCTGCTAATTTATCAACACATTCAAAGAATATTAATAGTGAGGCATACTTCCTCTCTGCAGAATTTGTGCTAATTAGATATTGTTTTATCTTGATTTATATAGAAACATACTATTCTACAAGCAATTATTATTTTAAAAAATTATCAAGATATACCAGTGTAGAAGTCCAGCCTTTTCTAAATATAGGTGCAGTGTCTGCAATCCCACAAAACAGAGTAGCTATCTTGAAAGAGAGGTTGTATATTTTTCTATCAGCTCAGCTACTTTATTCCTAAAATCCTTGGAAGACTTGAACTATAACCTCCTTTGTCCAGAAAGTCAATCAGTACAAAGAGAGAATCAGTATGAAAAGGGGTTTACAACAATGGTTCCTAAAAAGCAAAATGCACCTAAAATACAGCTGAGGCCTTGAGTAAAGCCCAGGACAACAAAATCTATTCCTGACGAGATGAGTGTGATCATTTCTCGGATACATCCAGTGCATCAGCCGCCTTTAGGAAGGGTGATTGTGGCATCTCCTGTGGGAGCAGCTGGGAATGAAACCCCGTGCAAAATGCACAAATCCACTTAGGAGCCAACACAGCTGGAGCACGTGCACTGCTGCCCTGCAGGCTGCCAGGCTCCTACCCTCTGCCAAGGAGAATTCGGGAAACTGGTGCCAACAGCACAGCACCAACCTGTTTCCTTGGGAGAATATTTTCTCCTCACCTTCCCTGAACCAGGCAGCTGAGGTTAGCAATAAAGTTCCATCTGTATGGAGCATCCTGTTGGCTGTTTTTTGCCAGAAATGCTCTGACCTCCCCTTCAGCTCAGATTTTCTAATCTGTTTGACCTCCTGCACTGGTGTTTGTCCTGGAGAGGCCCAAGAGCTAAAGTTGTAGTTTCTGTGAACTGTGTTCTTGAGGAATGTTTTAAGATGACCTACTGGACCCTGATATTTGGTCTAATCAAAAGATTTTTTGTTGAATTACTTTTTAATCTTTCTTTTTGTATTTTAATTAATGTATGTGGTGCCTAGAGCAAAGGAGGCCAGGCTCTTCCAATTAAATTAAAATTAATAGTAATAAAAGATACAGAAGAAGACCGGAATTAAATCAGAAGTGTAAGGATTGAAAAATATCACATTCTTGGCTTTTTCTTACCATATGTAGGAGTGCAAAGTCCATGTCCAACTTAAAATATATTCTGGAACTCTGTCAATTTTCTGCTAATGGAAAATTGCAGGACTCACAAACTCTGTGGTGGTCCCATAGCCACATTAAACTAGATAATAATGGCTTTCTCCAGCTGAGCTAGCCACTAGAAGGAAGGTACAGCTGTGTTTTAAATTTACCACATTGTGTGTATTTTCTTGGAGTTCTGGGTTTTTTTTCCCTGAAGACTTCATTTTTGACAGAAATTATGCTGTTTTCAATCCAAAGGCCACCCTCATGTGCCTCAGAAGAGCCTCTCTGCCATGAGTGGATCATCTTGTATGAATAAGAACATCTATTACAAACAATTATTTGTCATATTGCATCTTAAATGTATTGAAGAAACCATTGTTCCTATTTTGAAGAGACTTGAAGTAAAGTAGTGGGACAAAAGACTATATAAATATAAAAAACCTTCTGTGTGAAGTGTGTGTGGTGGGGGATTATTGCTCCCTTTTACACAGACTTTGACTTGCACAGACATGCAAACACACAAATGATCACTCACACTGTCATAAACCAGTGGCAATGAGATGCTGAAAAAGACACAAAGAAAAATTAGTAACGTCACAAAAAAACCCATAAGGTTTTCAGAACAGCATACTGTGAAAATTGTTTTTCAATAATGTAAATTATGAGTCCTCATGCCCCAAAGTAAAAGGAAATGTTCATTTTTTAGTCAGCGCAATAGAAGTTTTGCACATCTTAAGTAAAAGATGGTGGTGACAGGAGTTACAAAACAGTAACTTATTTTTAAAGTGTTCATATCTCACTGTCTGAAATGATAATATACATCTGTTTTTAGGAATATGGATGTAACTCTTTTTTAAAATTTGCTGAAAGTATCACACAAAGCGAAGTGTGTCTGTGTGTGTGTGCTTTCCAGAAAAAGGTACAGCAGTCTGTGTCCTGAAAGACCATATTCCTTTGTGAGGAACATAAATCTCAAATCACTACTTCTCAAAGCAATGTTCCTCCAGAGTATGGCACTGAGCCCTGCACGCACTGGAGCCTGAGAAGCTGGAGTTGGGGAATGCCTGGAGCAGAGGCAGATGCAGTAGGAGTTGTTTGTAGGTCCTCTATGCTCCAACTGATATTGCAGCTGTTGGTTTTAGATTTATCTAACTCCATCACAGACTGAGAAAACAAAATACAAAGATAATAACATACTTTTGGCCTCCTTTATATGTTTTCTATGTGCACACCTCTGAATTTTTTCTGCCTTATTTACGTCCTCTTTCTTTCTTCAAAGCCTTCTTAAAGTCCTTTCATGCTGTCTTAGCAACACAAACGTGGGATTTTCTGTCTCTGTAGCTCTTGTCATTTAAAACATCCTTCCTATATCTCTTTGTCTTCTTGTTGCTTCATCTAATTGTAAAAACATGTATTTTCTCCAGGCTCAGAAAAGCCCATTGTTCAGCCACCCAGGACAACTTAACAACCAGCCTGGACAAATGTAATTTAATTACTTCTTGCTCAGTGGTTAAGGTGCTGAACTGCGTTTAAAGATCCTGCGTGTTCTCCAACCTCATGCTGAAAAGAAAACTAGCTTCCACCTCAGTTTCTTTTAAGTGCTGCCTAATAGCAGGAAAAGAAAGGCTGGCTTTGTTCAACCAACCATCTTCTACCTCTGCCTTGTTCGCCCAGTGTGTCTCCTTAGCAAAATAATGTCGGTGCTGACATATGTTGCAGAAGAACCAGGAAAGCTCCACTTCTTTGCCAGAAAGCAAATTTACAGATATTTTCTTTGGGAAAATCACCTGAAAAGAACGCACCTGGCTTTTAACTGATCTTTCATTCTCTTTCAAAATGCAAATTACTTTCACAGTTTCATTTAACTCTACAACAGGTTTAAAATCATCAGCTCCTTCTGGCCCTCTCCACATCTTGTGGTGGGTCAGGGACCTTGCCGAGGGTTTCAAGGTCTAGTGGGAAGAAATGAGGGACCACATCTCCTTTCTTTCTCAGATCCACTAAGGACCCAAAGTTTTCTGCTTCCAGTCCCTGGTCTCTGTGAAAGGAAGGCAGCAGTTCCAGGGTACTTATTCCTAAAATTTGTACTCAAGATTGTTTGACAATCAGTTTGACAGACTCTTGAATAAAACATATTCCTGAAATGAAACTTAATTGTGGTAACCACTTTATTTCCAGAAGCTGCAAGACAACTTCTTTGGTCAATTATCATCAAGATGGGAAAAGGGTATTTACAAAATTCTGATTCCCTGATTCTGCTACCCAGGAGGGAAATTATATCTAAAAGGAAAAACAGCTTAGAGGTTGCAGGGTCTGCCTTGGACGTTCTGAGGGAGAAATGGCTTTCCCTCTCAGTAATGTCCTGTGTAGCCTTGGTCACCCCCTTGGGCTTTGTCAATCCCAGAGCTCACACAGACAATTGCACTCAATCTGGAACAATTTGTAGCTACTGTGGGTAAGCTATCTCACGTCGTGATCAGATCCAGCTGTAATTTAAAAGCACAGATCTGTGCCTCAGCCTGGGTTTGGAGGTGTGTTTAAAATCAGCCTTCCTGAAATCAGTGGCATTTACTCTTCCAAATGACTTGGGCTTGCTGACTAGCTCCAGGCAGAGGGAGAAATGTGCTCTGCAGTGATCCTGGTCCTTCACCCCCCCGCATTTGGGATCTGGATAGGATATGCCACAGCCCCTTCCAGCCTGCAGTCTGGGATTTGCTTTGCGGTCAGGGCACAGGGGCCAAGGGGCAATGGGACCATGCAGGGCTCTTGCCAAGCTGCCACTCTCCCCTGCTCAGACACAGGTCTCACTGACTGCTGCAAAAGGGCAATCCTAACACTGCCTTCTCAGCCTCACAGCTGGATGGGGAGGAAAAATCCATTAAAGTTTGTGATATACTGATACACTGTGGTTCTGGGAGCCACAGAAGTACCTAAGATAGACAGCTAATTGTTACAATTTTGGCAGTACATCCCATGATGAGGCAGACTGTGAGCTTTGCGAAAACTCTTTTTTTAATAGATGATTTACTAAAGCTATTCAAAATATACAACTTTATTGTTTGGTGCATTCCAGAAGCCTAGAGGCCCAAATTGAGAGCGAGAGCCCATCGAGCTTCATGCTGTCCAAAATGATATTAAGAGATGTTCACACACTGCCCTGATGAGCTGAGTATAATAGACAAGAACTGAGGGTGGTTTGTCATTGCAGTTTTATTGATGAACTGAGATGCAGGAATATGAAGTCTGAGTCCCAAGGCCACAGAACAGGACTCAGCACCACTAGGACCTGTATCCACTGCTGTGCCAGATCTGTGGTCAGGCACAAGACTATCCTTCCAGTACTCTTTTATTGTTTTGGGTTTTTTTCTAAATGCAAATAAATAAGTTCTGAATTGCAGTGCTACCAACTGTCGCCAAAAGTATACATAATTAATCACTGTTTTTCACTGCATTTTACTGGTTCTTTTGCCTGGAGCATAGTGTGTGATGTGTCTAAAAGCATTAGAGGAGCCTGTGGTCATGCCATGATGACTTCATGAAGCGTCTCCATCTCAATGGCAAACTGAGCAGTGCTGAGGCCTTTGGCTATGGGTATGGCATGACAGTGCTGGCTCTTTAACACAGGGGAGCTCGTCTGATGTGCCTGCTGGGAACGGACCACAGCCAATGCTAAGTCCCAAACTATGTCTGCAAGGCTTTTTTGGAAAAAGTATGCCATGTTCAAACCATTTAACAGGACAGCCAGCGGGGCTCCCTGGACTGTTTAATTTAGAAGTACAGATGTAGCCAGTAGACTGGGTTTGGGTATCCTAAATACAAATTCTTTTTGTCCTACGCATACACCATCCTCAGACAGCTCCTGTTGTGTTTCTGTACTTTAGATCAAGGTAGTGGCTGATGGAGTGAATACTGAGATTCATCCATATTCTCCAGGTAGCTTTGAAAATCCAACTCAATTCTTAGGACAGAAAAAACAATCTAAAGAGAAAGAACATGAGATAATTTTAGACCTTCAGCACTGTGATTGCTTCAAGCAGTGCAAAGCTGTAATGAAAAACTACATTTTCTTGTGCTCACACACAGGCATAGGTACATGCAGAGAAAGTATGTAACAGATATATCAAGAAGCCTAGCGCTAGTCGGTAAAAAATGTCACATTTCATAGCTTTCACGTAATAGCCATCTTTTTTGAAACTGAAATACAACATCTAAATGTCAGCCTACTCTGAGTATCTTCAAATCCCCTTCTGATTTTTTTTTATGTGCTATTGTTCGCTATATTGCATTTTTTAGTTTCCACTTGCTGTGATACCATGGCATTTGATTTTGTTCTGGCCAAGAGGCCAAAAACTCAATTCAGTGTCAGGCGTCTCACTGGTCCATGGATTTGCCACTGAGACACCATGGATGATTGATACAGCCACTGTCCCACCCTGCATGCAAACAGGAACCTATAACCCCCACTGGGAATCCATTCTCCTCCTGGTTTGGGGCCAGAAGTACAAATCTGTTGTCATGTTCATGTCTTCTGACCCTTTGACCCAATGTCTTAGTACATCTTCCTTGGATTTTTGAGGGGTTAGTTTGAGGGTTTTTTTCCCCCCTTAAAGTTTTAAAGGAGGGGACCTCCTTTAGTGTATTTCTTTCCCAGGTGAAAGACATGGGCTCCTTATTTATTTTTATGAGGTTTTTCATTTTCAGTTTTTAAGCAGTGTCTGCTACTTTATACAGAAAGCAGTACATCTCTCCCCTTCTTCTACCCTTCTTAATGGAAAAGTAAATGGTTATTCTTTCCTTCTACCTGATGTATGCCTTCAAAATACTATAAAGATATGAAACCGATGGAGTTTCTAAATTATAAAGCAGGAGTTCTTTTATATTACCGTGAATAACAACTGGAAATCCAGTTCTTTATAATAAGTTATTTATTCTCCATTTTGAGGTTTTATCCACACCCCAGGAGGTGGCCATGTATTTTTCAACAGGTGCTGCATCAAGATTGCTATGATACTCTCAAACCATATTAGATTGTATCCAGTGGAAAGAAATGAATTTGAAAGGAAGACTTACAGGCTGATGAAAAACGAAAATCTTTTCTCTTGTTGAATGCAAAATTTTCTATTAGGTTCATAGCTGTTATCAGCATCAGCCTCATGTAAATACATATTTATGATCTAATACAGAGCACTGACAGTGTGTCTGGGAGAACAAGAATCTGTGTGGTGTACTCTGGCCAGAAAATTTACAGAAGCTTCCCAAATCTTCTGAAAACTGTAACAATAGAATTCTAAAGGGACAAAGGTGGTGGGCAGGAGGAGACATTGCAGTAGGATCACAGCACGCCATGGTTATTTACTCACTTTTAAGGAAAAGTGAGCACATCTGTTTCTGAGTCGTGATAAGAAGACAGGAAGGAGAGAGGCATGAAAAGAAATTATGATCTTTAGAGGAGAGGTGGGATGTCATGCTGGAGGAAACTTTTTTCTAGATTGAAGGGTTCTCAATTTCCTGCAAATGAAATGCCCCTAAACCATGACATTGTAATAAGAAAGGGAAGGATGTGATTTTCAAAGTTCCTAATGAGATGTGAGTTAAAGTTTCTGTCTGTGGCTCATGAAACCTGTCTTACCAAAGTACAGAAACACTTCATAATCTTCAACGTTCTTTTCCTTTCAAACCTGGGAAAAGCTTTTGTCCTTGTCACTGCAGATGAAGCACACAGACTGAAGGGCCCATTTCCATGCAGTGACTTCAGTGGGGTATCTGATGCCTCTCACCCTCTGAGTCTCTTGGGGTCCCAGATATCTTCTTCTTATGAAGTATCTCTTTCTCATGTAACCAAAACATGATTTGCAGAAGAGAATAACCTCTTAAAAGATCTTTTTTCAAAATAAATTTTTAGTCCAGACCATTTATATATTTATCCAGAAGAGACAAAACAATGTCTACTTCTGAGCCTGCTAGGGCTGAACATATGCACAAAGAAATTTGTTGCAGTAGACATCTGGAAAGGACTCTTGCAAAATGAAAGACCTGGGACCTTTAAGTCCTTCCACCAATACAGTGAGATTTTCTTCTCCTTGTTCTTTTATAATTCACTGCTTTTTATACAAACATATATCCACATACATATAAATTATGAAATATATAATCTAATTCTGATTTTATTTTTGTAAGCGCCATGCCTGTGACTATCAAGTTGCCCTACTTGCCCTGCTGTCATCCCTGCTCCCAGCTCCTCTTTACTTATGGCAACAGCATCAGCCCTTGCTGTTCTCTGGTGCATGTGCTGTGTTGAATCCCTGGGATGTTTTAGTTGACACCTTGTTAATCAGCTGAGTTAAACCTCTCTGCTTACTTTGGGGTCTGCTAAAGCAGTCTCTAGGTGCCATTGTCTGTACTGACTTAAGGGGAATTTCGGTGCCCTTCTGAAGCTGCAGCTGGAGATATTAAGTCCTCAGGCATTTTAAACGGGAGTGGAGACTTTTTATGGGCTACTGAAAGAGCCTACAGTGCTGGCTGACCAGGAAGTTATTCCAGGTTGTCCACAAAAGTGGGCAGGCAAGATCAAATATAGGAAATGACTGAAAGGTGACAAACAGCAGAAGCTTAGAAGTGACTCCCTTAGAGTAAACTGAACATTTTTGAGATGCCTTTAAAATTAATTAGAATCTTTTGTTCTCTTGCAACACATCTAGGAGATATGCTGAAACTTTACATAAATGATAGGCAGAATCAACTTTTTCTTTGGGTCAAGGAATCTTTTTCCCTACTTATCCAAAATGTGCACAGTAATAAAATGTGGGATTAATGTGCGTTAATGAAACTTCAGGCATACATATTTATGCATAGATTTTAGCATAATGATATACAAAGAAAATTTCCAGTGAAATAATAATAATAATAATAATAATAAAAAAAAATCAGCTAATCTTTGCATTGTTTTTCTTTCCTTTTGCTTTTCTTTTTTCTTACTTTTTTTCTGTAACTCGGGGCACTTATCCAGCTATTATTTAAGCCTCATGCCTATTAATGTCATTGAGGCTACTGATATGAATAAAATTAAGTGAATACCTAAGTGCTGTTCAGAACTGAGTTTTCTGTAGCAGACTCCCAATAGGCATGCATTTTTGTTTTGATTCCGAGCATCTGCTGTGCTTGGCCACAGCATCACCTATAGCATTTGTGGGAAAGGTATTTCCTTTGCTAAAACTCTTAAGGAGAAGTAATACTTTTTGAAAGGCTGAGAATCTGTTTTGGTTTTGACAGCTGAACATATGTCCAAATATCTCTTGAGTGGCCATACATGTGGAGCTTGCCTGGTTAAGAGCAGTGGGTTTCGTGAAGCTTAAGACATGGGGAAGGCATGATTGAGGCAGTAATGTACATCTGCTTTACCATGAATTACAGCCTCCCCAAGCATCCAAGAGATTGAAGGGACAGGATAAAAATGCCTGGGGTTTCCTGAACACCTTATAGGAAGGTGGCAAGGTGATAAGGTCAAAATCCCACCATCCTTTTTAGGGTCTGAAACCAAACACTACCCTCTTCTCTTTCCATACTGGGAGTTGTGGACACCTCCAAATGTTATTCTGTTACAAGCCCTAAAGATTCAGTCCTGATTTGTACACCTGCACTCCATGTCCTGTGGGACATGTTTTGAACCCTCCTGTGCCTTTTTGGATACTAGAAAGGTATGAAGAAGAAGCCCAGAAGGAGTGTGCAATGTGAAAAATGTTGTGCAATGTTGAAAAACCCAATAAAATCAAGCAGGACCACCAAGAAGTAGATTTCTAGATAGGTCTGCCCTGTAAAGTGTCAAAGGGAGAGGGAAGAAAGCAGAGGATATGAACTGGAGGTGGGCACTTATGATGAACAGTGCAACGGACAGGTAAAAATCAAAGTAAAATTTGGTTAGGGCTTGGCAATTCCCCATTCCTCCTTTATGTAAATACCCTGATTTACATGCAAAGAAAGATAAGCACATAGAAAGATAGCTGCTATTCACCAGTGGTTATTTTTGTTGGCCTAATTAAATTTTTAAAAAAGTTAAAGCTATCCAGTCAGGAAACAGTGTCAAGTGATGTAAGTGCTCTTCAAATCCTGTGAGAAAAGAATTGCAAGTAATGAAGGTGCTACATCAGCTTCCTCCATCTTGGGGATCTTTTTTCAGAGGTGACTTAGAGAATATTTGCCAATAATGGATATGTTTGCAGGAATCAGGGCTCCTTTGCCTGCTGTTAGGAATGATGGTCATGAAACACAAGAGTGACTAAATAACAAGGATCCTGCTTTCAGTTTGTGGTCAAAGTTGTCTCCCATGAGCTCTGCAAGTGAAGACGATTTACCAGATGAGTCCAAAAAATAATTCTGAAAACCACTGGAAGGTTTTTCATGAGTCTTGCTTTGCATTTTATCCAAAACTCTTTTCAGAAGGCAGGAAAGTACAGTGATATACTTAGCTGTGCTGTTACACTGAGGCTGTCAGGGTTTAAGCATTGCTGTAATGTATCATGAGGAACACTGTACCACGTGCATTGGGTATGTGTCAAAGCTCTTTCTTTCTCTCTCTCCTTTTTTTTTTTTTCTCTTGAGCTGCAGAAGACAGGAGCATTAGTAAGCCATGAAGCACAAAAGACAAAACAAAAGCATTTTTATTACTATAATTGAGAATTTGGAAGAGGGGAGTTAAGTGCTTGTACCTAATTGTACTGCAATTACCCTGTTTAATCCAGCAACAGGCTTCTTTCAAGCCTCATCACCATACCTGTGTAGAAGAATCTCATTTCACCACTTACAAAGGCTTGTCACTTTGGATATTAAGCACAATAAAACTTCTCATTTTCTCTGCCCCAATTTTCCATAGGGATCATTAGAAAGATAAAGACAGACAATGCAGAATGTGACCTCATTAATGACATTGTACCAGGAATGAATGGGATTCAATGTCTGCAATATTTACAAACAAGTAAGACACAAGTTATTAGTGTCTGATTGTTTACGTTACCTTCATTGCTCATATGTTCATTGCTACTGGTGTAAGCAAACTCTTCATGGGTTTCTCTTCTCAAAATCCTAGCAGAGTGAGGTGCTGTTATCCCTGATTTATAGATGGAGAAGTGACATTGAGAAAGATTATGTCTGGTCTTTTGAGGATATTGCCTTCTATTGAAGTCAGCAGAAACAAGGTGCCCATGTTGCTCTGTGGATCTGAGCCCAAAGTCATGCACAAACTGAGTTCCAAGGAGGTCCTTTAGTGATGAATCTGACACTCCTAGGTATTACTTATACAAGATCTGATTTTGTTTTCACTCTGCCTGAACAACACAACCCTCCTTCTACTTCCTCTTGTCTAACATCTGCTTAGGAGTACCTGATGATATGATCTATCCTTTTATCCCTTCCTTCTACATTTGAAGAATCTAACCATTCATGGTTCCATTGCTGCCCTAGTCATGTGCTATCACCCTCCTCCCCCGGGCTGTGCAATGCCCTCAGTCACCCCCCAGAGGCTGCTCAAGGGACTGAAATACTTTGCTCTCTGTATCGCAATACAGACTGCTCTCTGACTCTCATTTCTGATGGTTCAAATTATTGTGGCCTCTCAAGATCAAGGACAAACTTGTATAAATAGGGTTTTCTGCTACTCAACTTAAATAGTTTAAACCTTTTCTCTTTGTGTATATTCTTCTTGTTAGATAATGCTCTGTTTGAGCCTGATGGGATAAACCGTGGTGTTCCTCAGCGCTCTACTCTGTCTCCTCTGCTCTTTAGCATTCATGTGCTGGAATCCCACTTCCCTGTCTTATAAAAGTTTGATACCACCTAAGTGCTCCTCCCAGCTCAGAAGGCAGCGGGGTCCTCTGTGGTTTTGCTGTGCTGGCATATCCAGACAGTGTCATCTTTACAGCTCTTTGATGAATGCTGGACATTTGAGGCTGAACATTTTGAAAACAGGCTCAAGATCAACTTCCATAAAATGGGGAGTTTATTAATAGAAAAAAACTCTGGTTGTCCACTGGTAATTTCTACATTTTAACGATAATTCGGTTCATCACTTTAATGATAATACAAAACCTTGCCTTTTTATAATGTCCTGTTTCCCAAAAGATAAAAAAAGCACTTCATAAACTTGGTCTAATCCAATCCATCTCTTCCCACAAGAACGAACTGCAGACTCCTTTGTAGCGGAACAAAGTGGATGTCTAAAAACACAGAACAATGCTACGGAGGAATTTGGGATGGGAACTCTATACAGGCATATAAAGAGTTACCACATGCTCATTGCTGTCTTTTGATGGGAAGTGGGAGGCAAAGTCACTTGGAGAAGCAGCTGAGGTTTGGTTGCTGCTGGTGATGACAACACAGGTACTGCAGGAGCAAGGGAGAGGACAGTCAAATCTGGGAGGAGGAGAGGTGACAGGAGGTAAAGCTAATACCCTGAAGCAACAGGAAGTAGGGGCTAATCATGTGAAATGCCAAATATTGCTGGTTTTCTGAAGTGAATCTAGGATAAGGCAAAATATGCTGGACTAGGGTAATTGGGAATAATTAATTGGAAAATCCATTCTCCATTTTTAAAATAAAGTCTGTTTTTGTTCAAATCGACTCCAATCCAGTAATTTCCCTCTTCACCTCTTTCCTGGGGGAAAGGTAAACTGTTGTCATTTTATCTTTTTTTCTCCGATCTTTTGCACTGCCAGGTACTAACCATACTCAGACCGTCCGTGTCTAACTCACTTTTGTCAATATGCTTTATTTTTACAAAGACCCATAGATCAGAATTTGGATAAACAATGATCTCACACTCATGGTGGAGTGATAAAGCCACAACATGGTTGGATCTAATTTCACTCTGTAGTTTGCAAACAGTTTATTTCCAATCACTGTTTCTTGAAGCTCAAGTTGAGTATTGCACATTAGCACTTAATATGTGTGGCTTTTTCTTGCCATGTGAAAGGGGTTAATGCATCAGTGAATGATGCTCCAAACATATGTTTAGAATGTAATTTAGTGTAGCTCTAGTTATCTGCCCAAGCAAATTTCAACAAGCAAGACAGGTAATCACTATTCACCTTAATTATTGTAATAACCCATCCAATATTCAGGAGCAGTCTGGCTGTACTGTCCGTATTTATTTTATTACTGACACAGATTTTTGAAGTTGTGTGATTAATTAATGCTTTTACCAATAACTTCAGTATGTCTACTGGTAGGAAGGGAAGTTATGACACTGACTTTTCAATTACTTTTAGGTTCTGGGAGATTCTTATTTTCCTTTTTTTTTTTTTTAACCACAGAAAAGCTTTCTGACTTTTCTAAAAATTTCCTTCTCTATTTTGGCATTAGGGAAGAGTCTGGTGTGAGCCCCAGAAACAACCTGGCATCTTTCACACAAAATGGGCAGAGGAATACTGGTGTAGGAACAGGGGGTGATGATGCTTCTGTCCCTCTCAAGGTTGGCTCTGAGGGACAGAGTCCATGAAGGTGTGGGACTTCTGACCAGCTTACAAGGAGCCCTGAATAGTCCAGGCAGTCCTAGGACTATTTTAGATTGCATTTAAGATATCTCATATCCCCATCCCTCTCCCAGGTGGTATAAAACCATTTTTACTCTATCATCAGCTAACAGAGCATACAGTCTGCAGGCCTGCAGCCCATCTACAGTGTGTTTTAGGGATAATTAGATAATTTTGCCTTTTCAGACACACTCTCAGTTCCTCCCTTGATGCTTTTGGGTGGCTATGTGTGCTGGTAAATGCACCCAGCACTATTCAGTGACTTGGCAGTCAAGTAGAAGAGAACAGACTGTGGTTGCACTATCAGACTTTGTAACAACTCAAAAGAAGATCACTCTGTCCAAACAACTTTCCAGGAGTGGTTCCTGGTTCCTGCTAATGCCTTCACTATAGCCATGAGTTAATGAGCTTGTGAGCCCAAGCCAAAACCATGCAAGTAACTAGTGTTACAATTTAAAAGTATAGATTTAATATCAGAGGTAATTATTGTAGACAGTCATTAAGTACATAGAGACAATGGTCAAGATTTATTAGTATAAATCACTCCATTGCCTCAAACATAATTTATAACAAGGAACGTGGAGCAAAATAATCTTCTCTGTATTGCCAAGGAGGTGAAATACGCAGGAAACCAAACTTCCTTAAGGATAGTTTGGGTCAAAAGATGGTATTAGCACATCAGGAAAAAGTACAGAGGGCGGTGGTAAATGTCACAGGGCACATGGTCATCCTTATCAGCATCCAAGTAAGAGTACGGGTAAAATTAATTTCTAGTACAGACTGCGCCTAACTGAAGGGATTATCAGTGAAATTAGTTTTTGGAAAGAGGGGTTATTTTGTATTAAAGTCTTGTTTTATCTGAAAAGCTGAGCTTTATGAGATGGCATAGATAAATGCTTTCAGTCTGGACACGTCCTTCAGTGCTGGTTGATGGCCCCACAGGAGGAGAAAATAAAGTATCAATGCAGAACAGAAAATGGCACTCATTAGTTTGTAATTAATGACAAGTGAGATAGGATAGCAAATGGAAGTGTGGGAGTACTCAAGGGAATTCTTCTACAGCTCTTCCAAAAATATAATTTAGGTCTTTATGTTTCTGAATTATAGTGGAGCAATTGCATTGGTTAAATCACCAAATTTACCATGATGTTGACAATTCATGATTGGCTGTATTGAAAGAATGATTAGGAGCCTCGACTAAATTTGTCACCGTTGTGGTTGGTCTTGTGTGTAGGAAAAGGCAAGGTCAGCAGAAGGGGAAGAAAAAGCATTTATTTCCTTATTTTATAGATCCATGAGGAGAGTAACATAGTTTTCCCAAGGTCAGGCTGGAAGTCTGTGGAAGTGTTTGAGAGACTCTTTCTCTTTGGGGACTAATTCAGTCCCTTACCTGTAAGAACATCCTTCTCTCCTGCACAAAATGTTGAACACCACTACCTGTGTTTTCAGTGTCACACCAAGAAACACTGACCCAGTAAAGTGGGAAAAAAAAAAAAAAAGGTGCCTTCAAATGATTGAAGCTGAACATTATCTTTGTCTTGATCAAGGACAAAATGTAAATCTTCGGTGAAGGTGTGAATTCTTAGCAACAAACACAGTGAGAAAAGCATTCAGGAGATAAATGGAATTTATCTGACAGTGTAAGTTCAAACTAAAATCTAAAGTAATGCGGTGAACAATGTTTAACAAGATTTCAGTGACTCCTGGTGCCTTTATAATCTGCCTAGCCTTTTGAAAATGTTTCCTTTATAAATGTTTATCCCAGCTGTCTAGTGAGATTAAGAGCTTTTCTCCTTGAGTGCCATGTTCGCCAACAGTTCGGGATTTATTTGCATTGGCAGTTCCTCTGGCATCAAAGTGTGGTCACTGCCCCAGGCTGTCATCTTCAAGGGGTCGTACAGTTAATTCCCACAGGAACAGCTCAGTCTTATCTCTTCATTTTGGGAGAGCTAAATCTCAATGCCGATGAAAGCGCGTGTTTGGTCAGTGGTCAGTCAGGTCTGTTGCCCTTTACGGTTTGTTCACACATTGTGCTTGAATCTTGACCTATAGAGCTGGTGGCCTTGCATGAGGTGCTTTCTGAGGAGTCTCACAGCATCCACAGCTAGTGCACAGGCTGGCAGATGCGTTGCGATCTACAGGGAACCTGTGTCCTTCTGGACTGGCAGGCGGACCCCTGAAATGCCCGTAGTAGCATGAGGTGTTTGTATCCGAGTGGTCCAGGGGCTGGGCATTTCCAGGTCTGTTTAGACTTCCCTGACTGCACTAAGAGCAGCATGATTCAGTTATGTAACCAGGACATGTAATGACACATGGAGAGACCATGGTATGTCCTGACTATTTTCCAACTGCTTCTTTGAAAAAGGGGATTCTTGAATGTCATGTGCAAAGCAAAATCAGGATTTTACCCTAACACCAGATACTTTCAAGATTTGGTTGGACATGGTACTGGGCCATCTTGTTTAGACCACGCTTTTGCCAAGAAAGGCTGAATCAGATGATCCTTGAGGTGCCTTTCAACCTGGCATTCTAAGATTCAGAATCAATTCTGAAACGTCCTTTTTACAAACTACTGTGGTGAGACTCCAAAGTTGGATTTAAACACAGAATTTCATCACCTGCAAAGGACACTGGAATTATCTCGAAGATTCAGGCTCAGCTTATTGTCAATTGTCCTCCCCTACTGTGGCTGGACAGCTACTATTCAAGAATAAAATACTGTACACCAGAGTTTCATATAATCACTGGAAGATCAAATCATAATCAGAAATATAATCATGTAATTGTTTGGGTTGGAATTTATCTTTTAAAAATCATGCAGTTAAACCCTCCTGCCATGGGCAGGGACACCTTCTACTAGACCAGGTTTCTCAGGGCCCCATCCAACCTGGCTTTGAATACTTCCAGGGATGGAGCATCCAGTTTCTCTGGGCAACCTGTGCCAGTGCCTCACCATCCTCAGCACAGAACATGTCTTCCTTGTGTCCAGTCTAAATCTACTGTCTTTTTAATGTTGGGGTTAAGAAGGTTTTTTTTTTGTCCATGACTGGATGAATCTCTCTCTGAAGCAAATCCTTGGCTCAGGTATGAGCTATTGGATTAGGTGCTGAACTTGTGAGTTAAACGGATATACAGTCTCTTAAGTTGAACTAGATTATTGCAATCATTGCTCTGCTCTAGCTTTGATAGTTATTCAAGGGCAAGATCGATTCTAATACAGAGATTTAGCATTGCAGGTGGAAATTTGCCATGTAAATGCAAAATTAATTCAATTTTAATCATGTGCTTATGTGAAGACAGACACTTAAATGTCAAGGCTTGATATTAGCAGGGTGGACAGGAAGACTACCCATAAGTATCATAGCAAAAATTGAATTTTAACTCACAACCACAAGAATTAAAAAAATACTTTGACAATGCCAACAACTTGGTAAGTTGGAGCATAAACTGATTTATGAGCTATATAAGAAGGGGACTCACTGGGGCAGGTTATCACATCAAAATTATTAAAAGATGTATTTTTCTTCCTCTAAAATTGGTGATGCTGTTTACTGTCATTGGGGAGCCAGGATTAGATGGACCTCTGACTAGATTGGGACACTAATTCTTCTATCAGGTATTCAAGATAGAGAAATTTTCCTGAGGCTTTGGATAGAATTTAACTCCTTAAGTTGAAAATATACTTCTTCTGTGTTATGAGTTAGAAATTGACTGTTACCTTCAGAAATAAGACACTGGGGCATTAATCAATTCTACTTTGTCAATGGCATTTACAGGGTTAATGTTTTCTGAATACTCTACCTGGTAAATTACTGCTCCTACACTCAGCTCAAACTCAATTTCATTCCTTCAAGGTTTCAGTAATCGTATCACCAGGCAATAGCTGAGTTGAAGTTTCCTTTGAATCTGAAATTGTATAATTGAACTTTTGAACTGAAGTCCACCCATCACTTTCTAGCCACACTCCTTGGTGAGAGAGATATTTTTCTTTAGTTTGATGATAGCTGATTACTAAATCCTTGCCTTTTTCTTTACTTTTAATGCACCACACGTTACCTTTTTTTTCTGATTTTACCTCAATCACAGTAATCTATTATCCTTGGTACTACTCCTTGCATTTACAACCCACCTCTCACTGCAGGCTTTCTAAGCACTTGAGAAGCATTAGGCTCCATAAGAGGTCCATAATGAAGATAAACAATTACATTGTTATATGTCTGGGGCAGAGACTGTAATTTTCCATATCTTACCAAAGTACCATGGAATGCTGAGCTGGTTGGCCTCTAGGCACTATTTCTCTGGTCACTATTGCTGTGTTGCCTTTCCCTGGTTTTAAAATTAAGAGCCAGACGTGGTTAAGGGAAAAGGGTTTTTTACCTCGGTATTTATTTAAGGATCCTTAAAGGAGCACCACTTCTCCAGGGTGGAATGTGCCGAAATGCATACACACAATGAATCACGTATACAATTTTTAGGCCTTGCAAATTAGCATATCTATCAGAAATTCCCCAATGAGAGACTTGAATGAAGCCCCCATCCCAAGGAATTCCCCCCTGGATGGGCCTATCTTAGTTACAGGATGTGTTCTAGGGAAGACCTTGGTTTCTCAGGATAGCACAGNACCTTGGTTTCTCAGGATAGCACAGGGCTTTCTGGCCCCCAACTACGAGGCCTCCAGGATGTTTGGTCTCCTGGCTTAATGGAATATTAGGATTATGCTAAGTTATCAAATTTAAGGAATTACAAGTATGCATGCTAAAAGCATACTGAGGATACATAAGAGCTATATAAAATGGTATATAAAAGGTATATAAAAGGTATATAAAAGGTATATAAAAGAAAAGGCAAAAAATCATCATGGTGTCAGCTGTATAAGAAAAAATAATATGGCGACATAAAATAGATGAGGAAACTGAGGCACTAGGAGCCACTACAGAAATTTTCAGATTCTGGACCTTCACAAATTTCTAAGGATTAAAATCCACACATATAAGGAGACAGAGCAGCGTTTGACATCCTGTATAGATGCACTTTCTCTACTTCTGTAGTAGTGTAAAATAAGAAGGGCCTCTCTTAGCCTAAGACAATATATTACTTTTAAACTATCTCTGCAACCATTTTGTATCTGTTATCTCATTTTTGTCTTAGTTCATCAGTTTCCCTTGCCTGCCATTAAGAAGAACAGATACCCCTGGAAACTGAATAAACTATTTGTCACAGGTACATTATATTAAACCCTGCTTTTGGTTTCCAGTCCTGTTAGGCACTGTGTTTAAGAAGAGATGTTCTTCTATCTAGATAGACCATAAAGATGTCTACTTACACAAGTAGGTGCAGATCTCCAAGTAGGGAACGGGGGGAAGGTTGCCTGACTCACATGCGTAGTTACTCACACAGACCAATACCAGAAAGTCTTCCTCATGCTGCTTTGCAAATGCATTTCATTCTCATAGAAGAAGAAACACAGAGATCATAGGGAACTGGGGGTTAGGATCCAGGTTAAATCTCTGGCTGAGGGGATCAGTACTGATAAATATTGCACTTTTTATTGGTTATAAAAATATTCTGAGTTTATTTGTTTCCAAGCCTTTTCAAAAGACATCTTCAGCTTGGTTTGCTTCGTTTTTCTCCTGGGTTTCACCTGATATAGCACACTGAGCACAGGAGAGAGCTGAAAAATGCTGATGATTTCAGCTTCTGCTTGGGGTGCTTTTTCAACACTGCCTGACTACCATTTATCCAAAAATGCTTCTTTACAACACAGCAATTATTGAAAAGCTTCATCCACAAAGGTTTTGCATATACATAAGGGAGCATGATCAGTGGCCAGGTCACTTGTGACATGAAGGAAGCTATTAATTACAGGGCAGAGAGACGACTCTGGAAGTAGTGCCCTTGTATGTGCAGTTGTAGTCACAGAGCCCAGCTACAAATAGGCAGTAATGGAATGCCAGGGTAGGGGAAGCTACAGGCTCCTTGGAGTGAAAAACATTCAAAACCAGCAGCAAAGGTGTTGGCTCATCGACATGATGCTGCAAATTAAGTTAGCAATGCTTCCCCTACTTTCTTATTTGGATATACAGCTGTCTCGTCTCACCACATTTAAGAAAATACACTCATTGTATGGGACTCAGTGAGATTGGTGAGCTCCAGCCAGCCTCCTCTGACTGAGTCACTGGTTTGATGATGATGGTGGCTCTTAGATGAGCATTTTCTTTTGCTTCTTTAAATTTACTTGAGTCAGATGGAGACCATGAAGTCATCTAAATGAAGAGGAACTCAGCTGATTTCCCGGTGATGTTTGCTTTGAATTTATACACGTGCACTTAAAACTGTTACCTGGCTTCCTGCTGACTTTGGGGACAGCAGGTGATAAGAAATAAAAAAACAAACAAGAAAACCAGCCAAAACAAAAACAAAAGCCCCCACCACTACCTAAGGAATTCATCAGGCTATATTTTATTAGTCTTTTTAGGTCTCTAATATTTTTTGGGTCATATTTTCAAACATGATCTCTTAAGAAGGGATCTAATTTGACTACTCAAGTCTTTTAATAAATCTCTCAGTGCTTTTCTTATGGTCAGTGAAGAGAATGAGACTGCAGAGCACAACTGAACACATTCTCAGTCTCTTTTGGGAAAAGGGCATTCTAAGCTTTTGGTCTTTGTGCAATTTGTTTGTGTGTAGAACAACATAAAAAGAGCCTTGCTCTACTTGGGGTCCTTACATACTTCTGCAGAAGGAGTAGCTAATCCCAATGATTTGTTGCAAACCATGTGTGCACCCATTTAAATATTTGGGTGTGCAAATAAACTGTGGTGCCCTACTAAGGTTTCAGAGATGGACTTGGTTGTCCTTAGAGAATGCAGCCTCTGGGAAATATTGCTCCATTGGAGCAATCCTGACACTCCAACTGCTTTAAAAATCTTCTAACCTTTCTCATTATTATTAAATAGCACACTTTCCTCCCTTGATCAGGGAATAGCCCTCTACATCTGACTCCATCACCTTTCCGACTTCTGCACTACTGAAGGGCAGAATGGCGAGTTAACCATCTGTATTGGGAATTTTTCTTGCAATTCATTGTGTCCATATTCTGTTCTTTTATGAATATAAATGCCATAGAATATCTGGGTCAATGATGTCTAAAGTTCTTTTGCTCACATCTTTAATTGACTAAACTTAAAACAGGCCCTTTTATGAACTTTTTTGGGCTGTATTGACAGAAATTTCTTTTAAAGAAAATGTCAGGGAATCTCACTTTCAGGATTGAAAACACTTTATATCTTATACGTGTCTTAAACCATTTTACTTGAATGGGGCTTGAAAATTTGAATGTTTGGATCTGCTCTCCACTTTGTTCCTCCTTGCCTGTGTTTTTAAACTTTTGAAAGAAGAAAAATTTTATGCTCTTTCTGGTACCATCTGAATTCACTTATAGACTGCTAGGATCTCACAGAGATTTACAATACTAATTAATTAACTTTCACATTTCCCTTGGGTTGTTGGTAAAGATTATTATCGCCAATTTACAGGGGTCACCAGTGCTCTCCTCTTATTCAACCTTGTGTAAATCAGCAATACCACCACTAAAATCAATAGCCTTATACTGCAGTAGAATTGATATGAGTCAGGGAGGAATCTGGTCCAGAAAATGTACAGTCTGAGCTTAAATGTGCTTAGTTATGTGTTTTCTTGGTGGGACTTCAGTACCTGACAGGAACCTACAAGAAAAATGGAGAGAAACTATTTACAAGTGCATGACAGGACAAGGGGAATGGATTCAGACTGAAAGAGGGTAGGTTTAGATTGGATGTCAGAAAGTAATTCTTTACTGTGAGAGTGATGGGGCACTGGAACAGTTTGCCCTGAGACATTGTGGATGCCCCATCGCTGGAGGTGTTCAAGGCTGGGTTGGATGGAGCTCTGAGCAACCTGGGATAGTGGAAGGTGTCCCTGCCCATGGTAGGGAGGTTGGAACTGGATGAGCTTTAAGGTGCCTTCCACCCAGACTATTCTATGATTCTGTGTCATTGAGACATGAATACAGGGGAGGCCTTCATGGAGGCTATGTTGGATGGGGTCTATCAAAGTCTGGAAGAACCCATATGATTGGGGATTGAAGGACAGCCAGGTCCTGCAACATTCCTTGGGAACAGAGGCACACTTTGCAGTTGCACTTAGCAAAGATGCTCCAACCAGCTGTCTGCAGACAGCTTTGGTACCTGCAAGCCCTCTAAAGGGTCCCTGAGCTGGGATATGAGATCCATAAGGCTGAGTGCAGAGAGATAGAAGTGAAGCTGGCAGAGGGATGTTGTAGAAGCCTGGTCCCCCTCCAGGATCTCAGTGCTGTTTGTGCAGATGAGTTCTGAGTGTGATCAGCCGGTGCCTACCCATAGCGATGGTGTGATTCACAGCCAGAGCAAATACAGCTTTGAGAACAGATGCCACCCTTTCCATTCATAACAGAGCACTTTGGCAGGCTCTGCCCTGGGATGAGAAGCACCTTCTCCGTGCCTGCAAGAAACAACAGTGTTGGCAAGGCATGTTTCTAACAGCTTTGTTAGTTTGGGAACAGACTGGTCAGTACTTTTCAGATCTAAATCCAAAATAACTTCTCCAAGGTCAGACAGCAGAACAAGAAATAAATATTGGCTCCCATATGTTGGCTCTTGCTTTTGGATTCTTTCCCTAAGTCTTTCATTTAATGTGCTTGGTCTTGAACTGTGCCTGGTGGTGGTTTGTTTCTGGACTTTCTGTAGCAGCTGTATTTATGGTGGCTCCACAGGCATCTCTTGATCTGCCTCTCCCAGTGCAATTGTCTATCAGCAATTTTTATGTGCTTCTTGATTTAGAATATGCATTACGAACTTTGTGAGCACTCTCTGGACAAAGACTTGTTTATGGTGCTCACGTCATTTTTAGTTCAGAGTGTTTATGAGCCCGAGTCTCCCTGTCACTATATTACTTGGGAATAATATAGATCTTTTTCTCCTGTGTTCTAGCATTTTCCTAGCCATGCAGGAGACATACCAACCATCCAAGTCTTAACAATTTTCTCATTAAGATATTTTGCACCTTTTTTCAGTAAACCTGGCAAGTACTCTAAGGCAATTCCTTCGATTTGCATGCTGGACATGCATCTGGACATTTTATCTACTCCTTCCATTAAAGTACTGTTGCTTTTGCCCGATTATATTGGTGCTATCTCTGACTGCTTGAAAGATAAGGCTGGAAAATAAGATTAAAAATAAACACAATTATTTTAAAAAGTCCTTTGTGCATACATAGTTTTTGAAATCTTGGTACAATTAAGGCCTCTTTTTCTTCAAAGAATTCCTTCTAAGTCATGTTATCATTATTTCTTGAACTTTACTGAGGGCCATTCTTTCAGCTGGTGGTCCCATTATGTGAGGTGCTGTACGAAGAAAGGAGAAAAGACATCTTGAATAGACAGAGGATGTATTTTGATCCTTGTTTTACAGATGGGAAGTTGAGGTAGGGATGTTCCCCAGATTGCCAGGAGACCTGAGGCGAAATAAAAATTGAGAGTGTTCTTGAGTCCCAGTCTAACACCTCAACCATTTGACCAGGCTCCCAGTTGGGAATGGGAGATAAGGGCTTTGGTGTGCCTTGGGCAGGCTACAACCTTGCAGTTGGCATAGCAGATGCTGCCACTTGTTTTGTTGGTGTACACAACTTGAAGGAATGAGGTGTTGTAGTATTTTCTACTTCTTTTTCTCTATGGCTGTAGTTTCTCCACTGTCTCACCTTTGGCTTTGTCAGCTGTCCTTCCTTTCTTATTGCTTATCCACACAGTCCATGGGTCTCCTTGTAATCTTTCCTTCTTGCTTCGTTGTAAAGGGATACATCTTGCAATCCTTACCCCACTGTTGCTTTGTGATCCTGTAGTTCTCTACTGCAATAAATACCTAGGCAAAAAATATGACTTCTCTCTGATTATTTCATAATTAACATCACTACTCTATTTGTTCATCACTGACATTTTGATCCCTTTTCAGACAGCTCCTCTGTCTGTTGCCTTAATCTCTTGTTGCTTGCTCCTTCTACTTTCTTCTGCTCTTAATATTTCTGCTCACAGTTCACTCTGTCTGAGGGGCAACTGAGTTAAGGTGACATCAGTCACTGCTACAGAGCCTGAAGGAGGAACAGCAGCAGGAAGGATTGTACTGAAATGCACCATTTCAATGGGAAAAGGCAGATCCCAATGCAGCAGGAGAAATGCAGGCGTTTGCTTTTAAGGGCAGTTGCTCTAGGATACAGTGAGCATCCCACAGCTTTTGAGGTGTCTTAAAGGTTGTCTTCCTATCGTATTTTACCCACTGACACTCTCTTAATTAATTTTCCAATTTTCCGATCTTCCTTACTGTTCCCACTTAAGCATGCCAACAAAGCTACTTTCCTGCACAGTGAAAACCTCAGGCAAACCAATTCTCTGAAGTTCAGAGGATAAAATGATGACTCTTCTGGGCTGGCCAAAATAATTTTGGACAGTGCCCAGCACCATGGCATCATAATCTGTCCTTTTGGCTCCTGTGCAGTAGGTCTGTGGCTCATTTCATCTAACTTTTATGTATCTAAAAACTGGCCAGTGAAGTATGACCTAGGCTTCCTCTGAGAGACAAGGCAAGTCCTCTTACCTGCTTTGGAAGCCTGTGTGCTCTTGGGATAAATCATTATCTGGGACCTTCCCATTTTGTTTTATATTGATGGATACAGGTTTTGTGACTTCTTGGGTGATTATGCCAGACACACACTTTCAGAAGTCTGTGATGTGCAAGATGTCAAGGTAGAGCAGGATCTAGGGCAGTAAAAATTACAACAAAAATGGTGATACTATGTTAGGGATTGGAATAATTTGAAATTAGATAGACCAGCGCCTCAATAAAAATAATAATAAATAATAAAAAAGAAAAAAGAAAGGAAAATGAAACAAATGAAAAGAAACACAAAATGTGCATCCGAGCCTGGGGGAGGGGGGACAGTAATGTCACTGTGCAGTGAAACCATTCAGTGTAAGTGGTCAGGGTTTGATAGTGCTTTGCTCACCAAATCCCCTCTAAGTGTTAAAAGGTGCTGGTTTGGATAAATCATTTATTAGCTGATGAGGCTTCTGGGTGCATCATTAATGCTGCGTCCTGTGTGGTTCATGAAAAGCTAAGCCCATACTAAGGCCTAGGAGAGAAGTGAACTGTTGTGTAATTGAAAATTTTTATGTTATTTACAAAATATGGCAAAATCGAGAGAAGGTTTTACAGTGCATATTAAGCTGTCAGGTGAAAAGAATGGCACTGCTAAAGCTGTGGTTAAAATAGCTGCTACTCTGGAAAAAAAGCAAGGAAGAATGACAAGACTGGAGCAAGTCAGGCTTCTAACAGAGTGCTCCTAACAGCCCCCTGCCCAAGCACACTCTGCAAGCTGTGGAAGCGTTATTGCTGCTAGAGAGCAACCAAGGAACCTGTCTGGAAATAAGACAAGGAAGAGAGTGCAGCAACAAATCTTCCAACAAGATGGAAATTTGAGGGGAGATGTAAGCAGAGACACCAGGACAGCCTAGAAGGAATCTCCATTTCTTTGCATAACCTTGCTTCCAAATGTGCTGAGAGCTCTATATTCTGCTTTCTGAGAATAAAGAACAATCTAGACCTACATGAGTTATCCCAAAAGCTCCAGATTCTCAAGGCTAGCTGTCCTTCAGACCTAATGCAAAAGTTTGGACACATCCATACCATTCCTGGGAAGTTCTCTCATTCCCAGAACAGGAAGGCTGGCTGCACAGAGCCTGAGCTCCTTAGGGAGCAGTAGCTGAGCACGCCAGGGATCTCACGAATGATTTAATATCACAGATAGCCTGGCTCTGGCTCCCATGCACAGCTGAGTTGCAAGGTGTAGCAAAAGTGATCCCACTGGACTTACTGGAAAGCAAATCCAAGTGGACAAGCGGCACCTTCCTTGAAGTATTAAATTGAAATAAATAGTGGTGTCTGAGCAACTCTTGGAACGTCTGAACACCATGATGACTTTAAGAGATGCAAGAATAACTCCTGTAAAGCAGAAGGATCAGTGAGGCCAATGCTGCCAAGTACTGCCTTGGAATGGATTTCTCACTGCCAAAAGAGGGACCACCTTGGAGGAAACAGGCTGAGGTTTCAGACAACCACAAATTATCATCTGGTTCTAGGCAAATCCCAGATTTGTTTGTGCAAAGGGGCAAAGAGGAACACAGAAAGGACAATAGGGAAGAGTCAAAGCCACCCTGGAAAATATTAGCACCAAGGACCTGGAAAAAAAAGAAAGATAAAGAAAAGGAAAAACAAAAATAGTGTTGTGGGCAGAACCTAGAAAAGTGTTTAGACACCAGTGTTGTTCAGGGAAATGGTATGCTGTGTGCTAGCTTTGGGAAAAAACCCAGCCCAAAATATGAATGCATAAATGGTATGTGATTCACCATCATTTTTGTTCTTAAGGGATCAGCCCATGTGCCCTGAAATGTGAACTGCTTGAATACAAAATAATATTGTCTGTTCTCTTGACGCAAGGCCTTGACAGAATGTAGTTCCTTCTGTTCCTGGCATGATCAAAAGGAGAACTGAATGAAATGATGTGGCAACTGATAATTATAATTAATGATATACCAGGTCTTGGCAATATTTTTTTTGCCAGTCTTAGAGAACATATTTCCTAAAATTCACGTCTTGCATCACCCTCACAGAAATGATGCACTCCGTAAACACTCCCCAAAATTTTATGTGGTCTGATCACATCCTGTTCTCAGCAAAACCATCTGAGCCTTATCAAGCAGTGGATGCTGGGTGTGCAAGGAGAAGGAAAAATTTCTGTCTTTACAGCAAATATCCCAATTGGTCCCAGAGCTGAGTGTTTTGCAGACTTGGTCAGTGGAGAGCTGGACCAGAGGAGAAGAGAGGAGATGACACATGGCATAGAAGCACATACCTGGCAAGTCAGGGCTGTTTAAAGTTAAATCCATGTCTTTTTAATTTTGTATGATGCAATAAATCTGCACCTCTTGGCAAATGGAAGGTGGGAAATTGAGCCTCAGTGCTGCATGCTGTAAAGCAGCTTTAGAAATAATAATGAAAGAAAAATTGATCCACTTGTGTTGCAAGATTTGGTGGTTTATGTATGTGCAGAGATTTAAGGATATAAATGTTGAACATTGTTGTTATTTAACAATGAATTCCAACAGGTTTAACAAAACATTTGCTTGTCAGTTTACGACAAAATTGCTTTTAATAATGTGTGGTGAAAAGCCTTGCGTTTCAGGGATATATAATATTTTAGTGTTGTTACATTTGGAAAACTCAGCATAAACTCGCCTTTAAAATAACTACATTTCCAGTCTGGCCTCTGTTCTCAGTGAGGAAAAATGTCTCTGTCAATTTTGAAGAAATTATGAGGCAAGGAATCATGAGAAATTGAAGAAGCTCCTAACAAGCTGCATAGGATGAACTGGCTGGATACATTACTTAGCCTTTGCTTTCTCTGAGCACAGGCGTATAAGGAAATATGTTCACTTTTAGCTACATTCAATATATAATAAAAAAGAATTTGTTTTTGAGTTCCCTGAATGAAAAATGCATCTTTCACTGTTAAAGGACAAACATATTTTCCTACTGTAGTCTAACTCAAACACAATTCATCTACCTGCCTACCCTGCAGTGCTTCACCCTTGTGCTCAGTCAAAGCAGTGAGAAAATGAAGCCCGATAGGAATGGGATTTTTTAAAAGTTATGAAGGATAAAATAGAGATCAGCAGAGCATTAACTTTGTGGTTAAGACATTGGTGTGGGAGTTGGGAAATTTCTCTTCAGTTCTAAGCCTGGTTACCTCAGGCAAGTGAATTAGTCTTTCTTTGCCTCGGTTTCCCATCCCCAGCATCCTTCTTTGTTCACTCTTTGGATATTTTCTGTATTTAGGATGAGGTAAGGTTATTTCTTTTTGTTAAGCATTTGTATACTGAAGAGTTACGTCTGTCTTCTCAGTGCTATTTTAATATACCTCAAATAATTGTGATAAGAGGAAGAAAAGTGTAATTCTGCTGCAAACGTTCATTCAGGGCCACTGTTCGTGCTGTTGTTTCCTTGGCAGAGGAGCCCCCCGCCTGAAGGTAACTGGGATTTCAGTTTTGTTGGCTTGTCAGGGAAGTTTATCGCAAGCTTCTGAAAAACAGGGCTTAAAACTTTCTGAGCCAGGTGCTTTCCATTTCTGCAGACTTGCGCTTTTGCAGGTGTCACAAGCCTTGCAGCTCTGTACAGAGTGCGGTGGGATTGGATGTGCTCTGCATTATTGGATGTGCTCTGCACTGAGCTCCATACCTGCCTAAAAGCACCGAGGAACAGCAAGATCCTTCTGACAGTTTTATTCTGGGAAGAACTCCAAGAATGGATAGCATGACTTTTGGGATGTATTTTTCCTCTGGCTCCCCAAGTGTTTTAAGGAACAAAGATGACCAAGGAGAAAAGTTACATTCTATGTGCACCACCTTCAATAAGTGCACAGATTTTACCTCAAGAGTTCAATGCTGCAAAATGATTTGACATTACAATGGAAATAGCACTTTTGAAAAATAATCTCCAAAGTCTGTTTTGATCCTGTAGTAAACCTCAGTAGTTTGGGGACAAAGAATTAGCTTCTTAACTTTTCCATGGCTCATCGTCCTTTGTAAAATTAAATCAATAAAAATCTGACTAATTTATTGAATAAAAAATTATGCAAATGTTCTTTAATAAAGCATGAATCTAGTTCTGAAATGAATGAAGAGGATTCCCTCGACTTCAGTGACATTAAGCTTAATTATAAGAGAACTTTTCATGTGCCTAAAAGGTGTATTAATTTCATTGTTAAAAATGAAGTTGTAGGAAGAGATCCTATATGAGGCCTAACTTTATTTACTGTAAAAGCTGCATGTTCACTGTTGAATTAACATATAAAAGGTGTGCTGTATTTTAAAGTTTTTCCACTAGAACCCCTTTGTCAAATCTGCTACAAACTAGATGCCTGTGTTGCTCATTTTCATCTTTATCCCCCCTTTGGTGTTTTTACTACCACTGGTATTTCTGAAATCATTTTGAATTGGCCCTTCATGTCATTCCTCCTCCTCTAAAGGGTGAATTTTGAAGCATACTTAAGCTTTTTCCAATTCATGGTAACGTAACAGAAATATACCCTAAATTATCACATCACCTGCTTTCAAATGCCCTTCAAAAAAAGTCTTTTCTGTGGTGCCCTCAAAAAAGGAAATGAAGGTTTGACTTTATTTTCGCTAACTCCGTCTTCATTCATAATGAACAACTTCTGCCTTATCATTTTCCTCTGTCCTTCCATCAGAGAACACCCATCTGCTGTCTCCTGTTTTACATTCTGATTATAACCTCTTTAACACAGGAACTATTGCTTTCTCACTTCTTTTAAATTATCTGGTACAATTTTCTTCTTGTCAGCAACTAAGACTCAAGTGTTATGGAAAGAAAATATAGTTATTAAGATGGTTTAAACTTAAAAATAAAATCATGGTTAGGTAGGTGTCTATTTTGAGTGTGTTTCAAATTTGGCTTTGGATCAAACAGGTTATTATTACATGTCGACTTACTGAGAGGATATTGAAAAAAGTCTCTAAACCCCTTTTATTTAGGAGACTTGCAGTCTGATAGAAATTTCCAGGTAATTAAGGTGGCTTTGCAAGTACTGGGCTGAGTCATCAACATTCCTAAAATAGTTGACATTACTTCTGTCTTTTCTCTTCAGGATTTCTCTAATTCCACTCTTTGAGTGGCTATTCAGAGAGCTTTTATTATAGCTTTTTTTCCTCCCTCAATGGGTGTTTTGTTCACAAGGAAGAAATTGCATAAATAGAAATACCTAGTGCCATATGAGGTGCCCAGGATATCAGTGCTCATCTCCAGCTGATGGTCTGGAAGGGGCCAGGTCTCCCAGGGGTCTTAGTCTTAACCTGAAGGGCCTCATCCAGCACTGGGTGTGTCAGCAACTGAGCCTTGCTCTCAGTTCCCAGTGGCTCTGTTCACGATGTCTGGTTACATTCATGTTCATGTCTGTGGTTGCATTCATGTTCTTGATCTGTGGTTTCATTCATGTTCGTGTAGGCTTACAAAACATCAACTTTTGTGTCTTTCTGACAGAGTCTGCACTTCATGCTACAAGGTGAAGCCATGAAAATCTTTCGTAATTCATAGAATCACAGAAATATTAGGGTTGGAAAAGACCTCTAAGATCACCAAGTCCAACTGTCAACCACCAAAATGTTCACCACTAAACCATGTCCTCAAATGCCGTATCCACACATTTTCGAACACTTCCAGGGGTGGTGACTCCACTACTCACCTTGGCAGCCTGTTCCAGTGCTTGACAACCCTTTCCATGAAGAAATTTTTCAGTGTTCAAGAAGTGTTTGAACAATGCTTTTAAAAACATGGTTTAACTTTTAGGTTGCCCTCGAGGAGTCAGGAGTTGGACTTAATAATCCATGTGGGTCCCTTCCAACTCAGGATGTTCCATGACTCTGGGTTTCTTGTTTACTAGCTGAGATATGTGTTCCCACCATTTCTGCCAGGAGAAAACCTACTGGCCCGGCAGGTCCCACCTGGGTGCACTTTTTTGGTGTGCTCTTGGTGCCAGCGACAAACATCCATCCAGTGATGATGTACCTTGGAGTTTCTACAAATGCTTTATAACTCCTATACTCCTCTATGGTTTCAATTTTCAAAAAATTGTATCCTCCTAGCCAAGCTGTGAGACAAGTTTCATTCTGAGCAGCTGTGATGGGGATCTCAGCTGGCTGTCCCAAGCCAGTTGTTTCCTGCCACTTGGGGGAAATGCCATCAGACTTCTAAGGAAATTTTGCTCGTTTTCCATGTAAGAATTCTGCCTCTCATCTTGAAAATGTGTGGTTTTTTTCTCTCGTATCTTCAAAAACAGGTGGTTTATTTCCTTTGAAATGTTTAGTCAGCTGGTTTATTTACTTTGAAATGTTTAGTCAGGGGACATTGTTTCCTAAACACAAGACCTTCAGTGCTTTTCTGCTCCCTTCTTTTCTGTGTCAGCCTGGCAGCATCTGCTCCTTCAAGCAGACTTCGGGGTACAGTGAGCTGCTTCCTCACCAGCCTGTCTTGTTTCTTACAGAGCATAAGAAGTGTCCCTAGTATCATTAATGGAAACCAGGATGAGGGTAGTATTTTTAATCACTCATCTGGAGGGGTTATTTACATTAACTTTGGAATTTAGCAAATAGAGAAGGCAAAATAAAACCCAAACTTCTTGAAAAGTTGGTTTCCTGCTCATTTTTCGTGTTACTCTTAATAATGTCTGGTATTCCTATAACATCAGTGATTGATTGGGCTACTATTTTATGAACATTAAACCTCTCAGAAACCAGGTGGGATTATGTTTTGGTTTATTGATGGGAAATTTGTGGTAAAAATATAGGCTATGAACCAAGACCACATGGGAAATAAGTGGCAGAACTCAGACATTTTTTGAAATCCCCTGTTATCTTTTCTGATTTAAGGTGTTTTTGCCCCCTTCCTTTCTTAATAGACATTTCTTGCTCTGCAGCACTTCAGGATGTGGCCCTGATGGGCGGAGTTTGAAAGAGTATTTAAAATTTAACCTTCAGTAAAATTTGTTCATTTTCAATTTCAAATATATTTGATTCATGATTCTTATTGGATGAACACGCAATCAGACACACTACATTTTGAAAAAGAAGAAGGGGACTACATGGTCTGTATGTAGCCTGAGTACCCAATACCTTTAAAAAAAAAAGTTTTTTATCTGTATAGCTTGGGATTTTATGCTCCTTAACGCCGAGTGTGTGATCTAAGCAACTGTCTCATGGTGTCCCTCTGAGAGAACTAGCAAAGTTCAGCTATTTATAGTCTGAAATAAAACACACCTTTACTAACTGTCCTTTACAGTAAATGGAATTTCATAAGCACAGGGATATGAAAGAAGAACCATTTTGAAACACTTTTACTTATTATTTTCAACACAATAAATATCCTTTTAGAGATCTATGTGAATTTCATTTGCATACTTAACAGGGATAAACCTCAGGGCTAAACTCTGTTCTTTTCTTTGCTTGCTTTTAATGTAATTTTTAAAATAATGGCCATAAGCTACAAAAGCAACATAAAACATCCTATGAATGACCCTCAGAACACTTTTGTGTTTAGTGAATTTCTCTAATTTTCCTTTGCCAAGTCAGAACTTGATAAAACACCTGAGAAACTTGAACGATGAATCTTTATTTGTCCAGGCTCAATTCTCCCCTGCCGAGTCCTCTGATAATTTACAGCCTTTTGAAGAGATGTCAAGGTGGGTGTGAAACAGTGACATTTGGTTTAATCATCTTTTTGATCCAATTTGGTTTCCTTTTATCTGGCTGCAGATGCACAGGCAGGGTGCCTGACAAAAGAGAATGATTATCACATCGGGGAAAAAAAAGAGGGATTTGCATACTCCAGATTTGGCAACACCACAGCAGAAAAAAAATGGTGAGTGACTGACCTGAGCATTATCTTGGAAGAAGACCTGGGAATCAGGCTGCATTAGAGCAATATAATTGAGAGCTTTCCAGAGGGGAGATATGGCTGGGAGCAGCTCAGCTCTGGCTGGGTCCACGTGGCAAACACTCCACAGCGTGACCTTTTGTTACGGGTCTACCTGACAATTTACAGCACTGAAATCAAAATGAGGTGCAGGAAGATACACTGGGCCAGGTTTTAAACCAGGCTAGAAAAGATGCTTGGAGTGCAGAAAGAATAGTACACTGGCACAAAATTCTCTGGATTTGAACCGGAGAAGGTGACAGGTACAGGAGTCAGTGTAGCGAGTGCATGTGTGTGTGTGCGCTCAGGTTTGAGGTATTTTCATTTTGAGGAAAAAGACAATATTTTAGTAGGCTCTCTAAGTCCTTCTGGCACTTAGATCAACCTGAAATTGCCTTTTAGACACTTTTTGCCTGAGAGCTGAAATTTCCAATTTATCTTATTTTGTTTATGTAAATTATGAACATTACTTTTAAGACACATACCTGGATGTTTATGAGAATGCCAAGATTTTTCTCTCATAAACCAGCCAAAAATGTCTTATATAAATTCTGTGCTGTAGATTGGCTCTTACAATTGCAAGATCAAAATTATTCTTGGAGGTGATAGCTAACACAGCAGCCAAAGACCTTTTGTTCTGTTCTGTTTCTTTTTCTTACCAATTATAATACTTAATAGAGGAAGTCAACATGTTCCTACCACTGCAGAAAATGGATTACTGAAAAAATTCACAGCTTTGGTGTATTTAGGGACTTAAGCTTAAAAGCATGAGTTCTTGTAGTTTTTCTTTGATTTTTCTCTTTCTTTTTTTTTTTTTTTTAATTTAGATAAAACACTTCAAACTCCTACAATACCATGTAATTGTAAAATAGAGTCTAATCCTGCAGAACATTTGAGATGGAATTCATTTCAGCTGAGTTTAGCTGTCCAGTGAGTCATCTACAGTCAACAGAAATATAGGTGGGTGATTCACTTTGTAAGATAAGTGTCTAGGATAAACAAGATGGATTAGATTCTGGAGGTGCTCTGGAGTGTGTCTAACCTGCAGAGATTTGTCTCCAGGGGAGCCAGAGGATGGAGGGGAAATTCCCAAGTTTTAGTGAGGATATGAGTGTGGCCAGTGCCCAGCCCTGAGACTGTGCAGAGCCTGATGGTCCTAGGATTTAGGTACAGGTGCTGTCTCTTCATTATCTATAGATGGAGCATAAATATAGTCCACCAAGAGACTGAATGCTGAAGCTGGCTGTGATGGCCACATTTTGCTGCTGGATAAAGTGATGATTCATTCCAATCACTTCCCTCCTCCTGGGGTTCTTATCTTGCAGCCCATCCGTGTCCTAGTCCAATGCAGGGAAGCTCCACATGAAGTGGTCTGGGGTCTTCTCAATGAATGGCCACGTTTGCTTGGCCTCATCAAAGATGGGGGTAAGGAGCATCCTCCCTCACATGGGAGCATTTGTACATTTTTGTCTGCACATTCTATGTGCTGTATGTGCAGTATTTGTGTGTGTGTGTGTGTGTGTAGGGGCAAGTAAATGAACCCTTGGCAAAGAGAGGACAGGGATATTGGGCAATGATTTGACTGATTCCAAACATACCTTTAGGGAAAGAGTAACACAAAGGCTTTACAAGTCTGCATATGGATCTGAGTAATTTTTAGGTTTAAGCATGGGAAAGGCAAAAATATCCTCTTAGAGGGGCCCAAATATTTACAGCTTTGACAGCTTTGCTCAGGAATTTCTAAATAATGTAAGTTAAATGGCCAAGAGCTTTGGGTATGTCTGTAGGGAAGTAGAACTCCTGTGGCAGGAATCTAGACTTACTTTTATTATTTCCCCCATCCATGAAGAGCACTTTCCTTTAGAGATGCCTCCCAGGACCTGAAGTGAGACTACAAGAAAGATGGAGAGAGACTATTTACAAGGACATTCATTGGTAGTGGTATAGAATGACTCAAGATCTGAGTCCATCAAACTTTGCAATTGTTTTTAGGTGTTAATCAGTAGCTATAGCTGGGCAGTTACTATTAAGCAATCACTTTGTGAATGTTGTTTTAAGAGAAAAAAAAAAGACAATCCTAAGATGAATGAGCTGTCTGGACAACAGCCACCAAGAGTGAAGTCAGCAGAACCAAGCAATAACTGAGGGAAAGGTAATTCCAGCTATGGGAGATTGCAACCACCAACTCATTGACCACCTCCTCAGAACAGACCCCTGACTGAAACTGAGGGAAGATGTGGATTAATTAACATGAGAAGCAGGAGATATAACAAGTAAATAGGGGATTGGGTACTAATTAATAGAAAAGTTATGTCATTTGTAACCAATTAATGATTATGCCTTTCTTAAAATGGATAAATAGTGTAAAATTTTGATAACCAGGGAGCCAGATGTGGGTGTACCACCAAGCTGCCTATTATGCACAACCTAGAATAAAAAATAGATATACCTTGCCTTGGTGTATGAATTGGTGCTGCACAGCAGGTAGCTGCTTTAAACTGAAAGAGAGTAGGTTTAGATTGGAGATTAGAAACAAATTATTTACTCTGAGGGTGGTGAGGTGCCTGCCCCATCACTGGAAGTGTTTAAGACCAGGTTGGATGGGTCTTGGAGCATCCTGGTCTAGTGGAAAGTGTCCCTGCCCATGGCAGGGGGGTTGGAACAAGCTGATCTCTAAGGTTCTTTCCAACACAAATAATTCAGTGATTCTAGGATTATTTTATTTTGGCAGAGCCACAGAGCAGCTGGAGATTGGACTGGGTGTTGGAGAGAAGTGTAGAAGTCAGAGCTCTGGTAGTAAAACCGTATTAACCTCCTACCTGTGTGTTTTGCCTGGATTTACTACTACAAGAAAATATACCTATTAGGCTATTAAGGTCTTCTTTGGTTCTACCTTCATGGCAGCCCAAACAAGATTTACCTGTACCTCAGCCTGCTCCATGCTCATTGTTTCTCCTGATGAAAGCAAAAAGGCTTCAGCTTTTTCTTTGCAAAAGAGAAGGTCTCAGCATGCCTCTAGCTGTAGCTCTGAGAGTTTGTTCAAACTGCTGTGAGGCCTTTCACAACATATGTTTGGAAAAAAAATAAATAACCCCAGGAGTTGTTTTTTTCTTTCTCCTTCAAGTAGGAAGAGGGCTAAGCTTGCTTTGTGTCAATGACATTGCAAAGCAGTATTAGTTCACAAAACTAATAGTTAATGCAGATGCTGGTGGTCGGAGGCTGCTTTCACAAACACGGCTTTCAAACAAAGCATCCTGCTGAACAGAGGCTTTAATAATGGAGCGCTCGGATGGCCAGCTGTCTGTCAAACCTCTCCCTCTGCCTGCTGGAATAAACTCATTCTCTTTGGTGACAGGCTGGGGAAGTTAGGCTGTGCTCTGCCTCTGTATCCGGCCTGAGTTCCAGTGGGACAGTTTCTTAAAAGCAGTACTTTTCCTAAGTCTCAAGCTGTGTTAGAAGGAGAGAATGGTTCTTAAAATTCTTATGAATTTGAAAAAGGTGCCCTACCTTTTTCTGTAGGGATTAGAGCTGTAGCTTTACACAGTCTTCTTGCAATTTTATTTTTAGCTGTGGTCATGGCCCACTGGTCTGATTTCACTTGAATGTCCCAGTCTGTAAACAGGATGCTTGCAAAATTTGGCATCAGAGTGCAAGCTGGAAATTTTTTTCCAGGAGTTCTTACTTTTAACAGCTTGCCTGGATCAGTCATTTTACTCTCCCTGGTTTTCAGCTCTGGGGAAAAAAAATACCTAGAAATATCTGCTTTTATTTCAGAATGCAGGATTGTATCCTATGAAATTAACAGCAGTCCAAAGAAGCAGCTTTACATAGTACACAAATAAAACCTAGCTGCCTTTTTTTCCAGTTTTGTTATAGTTCACTTCAGAAAAAAAATTTAAAACATATTTTTAAATTCACCCCTGTAATTATCAAAACACACATGTGATTGTTAACCAAAATCATTGGTGAGTATAAAGAGACAGTTGAGCACTAAGGAAACCCTGCATGAACCCACTGGGATACAGGAATGTTTTCAGGCTCCCAGTTGTTCTCTCTTCCTACAGGGGCAAGAAGGGAGCAGAAGCAGATAGTAGCCCTGGTCTAGCATCTCTCAAACAGAGGCTTTGCCCCTGGGCTAGTACAAAAGGTGCTGTGATTTTCACCTGGGATACGGTCACATCAGTGGGCTTGCCAATAAGCTGACATTAAATCTGTTTTTCTCTGCTGGAGTTGCACAATACAGGTTTAAGAGACTGGACACTCAAAACCTTCCACCTATAATTCTGGGGGCTGGCACCTGGTGACTTTGGCATGGGCAGGATGCTGCTCTAATCACCTCTGCTCGGGGGAGGTACAGCAGAAGAGGCTGCAGCACATCCAGTGCCTGATCATCAGCCCCAGCCCTGCCTGGGAAAGGCTGATGCATCTGTCAAGGTGCCCCGTTGGTATATTGTATGTTCAGCACTGTAATGATACACAGTCATTGCATCAGTCATATATTTTATACCAATGACCTTAATAAACAACTGCTGTACATATTGAGTCTCCCATAAATACATTTCTATAATTTTAGTGGAGACCTTCACACTTAAATGGTATAACATTTTTTACAGTTAATCAGAGAGCATAAACAACCAATGCAGTGGAGTGTACGTGTGGTGAATACACAGCTCAGCCTCACTTGTGGAAAGAAAAATCCTCCCCCCACCTCAAATCTAGTAATTCAAAACTCTCCAGATATAATAATCAAACTGCCAGTTCTGTTCCTACCTGCCACATCCTCAAGTGCTTCCCTTGCTACATTTCCTCAGTATGTTGCATAGACATGACAGAAAATTGATCTAGGCAACCATTTATCGATTTACCTTCTGGTATGAAAAATTGTGTATTAACCTGAACTGAACTGGTTCATCTTTCCTTTCCTTCTCTCACTGACATTCCAGAGAGAGCAAAGACCTCTCTTGGGAAAAGAAATTCCTAAATTTCCATGATATGTCATCTATTTGTAGTTCTTTATCCTGATTTTCTATTGTTTGCCTGAAAATGCTGACCAGTGTCAAGCCTGGTTACAGAGTGGTGGGAATTTCAAAAGAGATGAGAGTCAGTTGCAGTCGGAATGAGGAAAAGGCTCTGGAGTAACTACAGTCCAGACACAGGAGAAGCCACATGGATGATTGTCTTCTGTGCTCCAAAACAGAACAAAGATCTCAGTTGGAACATACAATTTGTTACTTATCAGGAGGTACAACCACAAGACATGATTTCTTAAGGAATAAGGCTTTATTAGTTTTAGTGTTCGTAATATTAATAACTAACATTAAAGACAATTGTTAATTATTAAATTTAATTATTAAATAATAAATAATATAATGAAATGGTGTTTCTTGGAAGACGTAGATACTGTGGCCTGAAGGAAATATTTGTCACAGTGACACGCAGATAAAAAAGGGGAAAAGTGAAATTAAATTGGGTTTTGACCATTTTTTCAGACGACCCTTTAATTGAAAGTAACGTATCAACAATTAACCTTAGGAGCATGGAATGTTTAATTGATGTGGAACCCACATAATATCAATGTTCTTTTTTGGTACATTTTTGGCTGCTCTTTATGCTTCTGACTACAGTCACCCTGTATTAAAGATGTCCATGACAGACTTTGAAAGTTCTGAGAATAGCCCAGACCTTGGCCCTTTTAAGAAGACTTGAAGCAGCCAGAGAGGTGTGTTGAGAGACACGAGGAAGGTTCTTGTTGATCCAGGATACTCCTTGGGTGGTGCAGGTGGGATCACTAACTCTAGGCCACCCTGTAATCTCAGTGGAGAGACATGTTGCAAGACAAGGTGAGCACGTAACTTTGCTGCTTTGGCCCTAAAAGAGCTTTCAGGTTGTTTTAATTGTACATCTGGTGCCCTTTCAGTAGAGTTGTTCTTGGGGGAAGAGGAAAATACATGAGCTGCTGCTGATTTTCGTCCTTAGCTGTGAGGAGCGTAGACGACAGCATCATGCTCAAACCTACCACCTCACTCTTCATTACTGTGTTGGTAGGAGTCCAGAACAGAACTTGCTCTCTGTAGTTCCCCCTGAGAAATAATGATTTTCACAGATATGAAACCATAGTGATTGAGTCTTTCTGTTTTATCACTATGAGTGCTTAAAATAAATCAGTATCTAAAAGGTAGAGGAAAACAAAAGCTCGATTCTCATCTGATGTAAATTGACACAGCCCCATGGAAATAAATGGAGCTCTGCCAAGCTGCACAAAAGGACAATATTATCTGAGCCCTGTGCATATTCCAATCTCTTGTGAATGTACAAAGAAAGAGAACTCTTATGTGTCCTTTAAAAGAAAATACTATTTAAAATTATTAAAGGAACCTCATGAAACCTGGGGAATTGTAAATCTAGGTTAGTTTATAACCACAAAATGTTAATTTCCTCAAAGTATTGAGGTTTTCTTACTATAACTACTATTCTCTACATGGCACATAATATAATTATGTATATTACAGTAATTATTATTAGCTATTATGCTGTACGTAGTATTATAATAACTTCCAAAATGAAAAGACTTGCAAGCAATGGATCTGGAAACAGAGGCACTGAGCTGGCACAACCAGCCCAAGAACACAGAGCAGATCGTTGACAGAGTTGGGAGTATAAAAATGTCCCCTGGCTGCTGGGCTAGTCATGCTTCATACAGAAGTGTTACTGTAATAATAATAAATAGGGGTGGGATATATGCCTTTGGCTCTGGGAGAGGATTATTTTCCTTGGAAAGGTGAACATCACCTTTAGTACAGCAACTTTTTCAGGAGGCAAATGTATCTAATTAAGTAAAGTGATTGTCAAGTGTATTTTAAGTTTAACAAAGCTCACATCATACTTTATTTCCCTTTTACATTCTGTACAGTAATTGTGTAAAGTGCATGATTTACTGTGGCAGCATTATTCAAACTTAATTACAGTGTTAAGAAGCAACCATATCTTGAAAGAAAATAGCTCCACTGCTGTGGGGATCCACATGGCAGCTCTATTTTTGAAGAAAAATTTTTCTTTTGTAAAGAAAATAAATCGTTTAGAAAAATTTTTGGCTCCTAAAATCACATTTAAGATCAACTTTCAGTAGGCTTCTCAAAGGATTGAAACAGCTACTTTGTCAAGGGATTTTAGATCTTTCTTTCTTTATATCCATCTTGTGATTCATCCCTATACATACACCAGATGTTGTCCAGTCCCTAGGGGTATATTCTCTTATATGTGGGGCTGCATCCTAAGAAGGAAATAAAAGGATTTAAAATATCGTTATATAGCAATAGCAAGATGTCTCTGGTGGATCAATATGTCTGCTCCATAGAATACATAGCAGACACCATTCATTCAAAGTACTGCTTTTATACCAACTAGGGAGATAGCTAAAGAGATTTTACCAAATTTTTTTTTCCCTTTTAGTAAATGAACTTTTTATTTATGAAATTTTAGGCCTCTTTTCCCTTAACCTTCTAAGATCTGCACTCTGTAGTAAATGATAGATCCTAGGCTCTTATTTGTACTTTGCAGGGTAGGTCTTAAAGGGAGACCAGGATATCATCCTTGCCCCAGACCCAGAACTTTCATTCTTTAATGTTTTTGGTGTTTGAAATCAATTGAATTTTTGTGAAATTGAGACATTCCTTGTAATTTCAAAAGACCTTTTGTTTTCCAAGTATCCTGAGTAGTGCAATGAGGTGCTTATGGCTGAGGTACAGTGCAGGCTGCAGAGCCATCTGCAGTTTACAGGCACCAATCCTGTGAAATTCGGGACCTTTGTTGCACCTTTCAGATTGCCATCTGCAGGAGTCATTTTATAAAATCTTTAAAGACACAGAGATGTAGATGACTTCCTTAATGAAGCCTGTGTTGATAATTAGTGGCAATGAGATCTTGATAGCCATATACAGTTACTAATGCTTTCTCCATTTCATTTTGTTGTGATTGAGGGTTCTAGAAAACTGTTCTGGGGTGAATATCCTTTTTGTCCCTTATGATGTTATATGAAGGGAGGGAATGGGTTCAACAGAGCTCAAACTCAGAAAAGCGTGCTTTAATCTGGGTTGCCACATTTAAGAAAATGTGAGGTGCTACATCTTAAATAGATCTATCTAATATTAAGGCTTAAGTGCATCCATACAATGTCTCATTCCATGACCAGGTTTCACTTTTGAGCTGTCCCTGTTCCATCTGATAAGGGATAATTTTCTGCTTTGGGTTCTGCTTATAAGTTATAGTTATTCTCATCTTCTTTGGAGAATGATGACAATGTGGAAATTGATCAAACCCCAGTTTAGGTCAAAGTCATATATCTGCAGAAGGACATAAAATTCGCTTTTTGAGTTGGGCTGTGCTCATCTCCCATAGTTTTCTACCTGCCTGTTTCTGTGAACAGACAAAAAATCTATACCAGTGCATATACTGTGCATTACATGCACTTTCTTGATATAATTAGTTGAATCTCTTTTGGCTTGAGAGAACTTTTTCCCTTGAAGAAAATTGATTTTTTAAGTTATCTGATTTGTATTTAATAGTGTATTCAAATCTCTTCGTCTGGAATCTATAGACCATCTTGCCTAACCTACAGCAACAATGAACTTCTCAGAATACATTAATCAAATACAGTTTCCTTGAATTAAGTGCATTTTTCTTATTCTTTTCTAAAACGAGTGACATTTGGTCTGTTTTTCCATTTAGCTGAAAGTCAAGTTCTCAATTTCTCTGTTAGTTTAGAAGCTGAAAGTGCAGCACAATAACATTATATAGGGAGCAGTTCAATATGCATATACTGATGTATATCTTTTGTGTGCATGTTGTCCCACCTGATGTCTAAGTATGGGGGTCAGACAAACATTAAAGTGAAATTCACCGGTGTTTTCTTGCAGAACCAAAGGTCATTTCTACACTTGGCAAAGACACTTACATTCCAAAATTCACGAGGATTCACTGCCAGGATTCAGGAACCCCAGGCTCCTGCTGCCACTTCAAAATATTTAATTTAAAATAAAGGTTGTTACTTTTTTTATCCCCCAAGTAATACTTTTTCCCTCCCCATCAGTGCTGATGTGAAATGTGTGGGATACTGATCCTGGAAAAGGATGCTGCTGCCTGGAAAGGTGGCAGAGGGACTGAGTATGTCTGCACCATTTGGAAATCAGTTTCCACAGTGGAGACAGTGTTCTCTCAGTGCCCCATGCAGTGCCAAATGCAACATATAAACATCCCAGAAAGGCATCTGTTCCAGACCCTTCCAGACCTCTAGTTTTAAGGACTCTTTCCCATGGTATTCCCAAGGTGTGGTTGGGATGTCAGTTACGTTCAGCTGTCTAAAGCATAGGAGTTAAGCCCAAGTTGTTTTTCTACCTTAGTCTTGCAGTCACTAAAGAGAAGCAGGGACATTCAGAGAGTGGAGAATAAGTAATATTTTGACAGAGGTGAGGTGAACTGACTTCTGGCACTGTCAGTCCCTCTCCTTTGCCTATTGAGGAACCAGATAAGCAATCTGAACCGCATCCCTAAATCTTTAGGCAGCTTAGATGAATTCCACTACCTGTATCACTATCAGTTATATTCTAGCATTTACAGATAAAATATTGCATGTAAGAAGCATTTTCATGTAAAGAGGAGTCAATTAGGATTAAAATCCATTTGTTTTCCTCACAGAATGAAGCTCTTTACCCTCGCAGGTTTTCCCTACAGGCTTAAGTTCCTGTTCCTCTTATCCCTGCAGGATATTTGATCCAGCAATGAACAGGTTTTAGCTGGGATATAGTTGAAGTTCTTCACTGTAGCTTTTAAGGTGCTATGCTTTGGATTTGTGATAAAGACAGCGTTGACAAAGAGAAGATGTTTTTGTTACAAGGAGCTGGGAAGGGACATAGGCAGGACAGCTGACCCAAGGGATATTCCATACTGTATAATGCTGTGGTCAGCAATAAAACTCTCTCTCTCTCTCTCTCTCTCTCTCTGTGTGTGTGTGTGTCTGTGTGTGTGTG
>VWZT01005120.1:259675-314425 GCA_013397055.1 Pachycephala philippinensis
TGTGTGTGTGAAGGTTGGCTGGGGCTGACACTTTTGGGGACTGGCTGGGCCTTGGTTGGTTGCTGGTGAGCACTTTGGAGTTTTTTGCATACTTGGTTTTGTTTCTTTTTTTCCCTATTCATTTGTTTTTATTTATTAAACTAATATTATCTCAAATAGAGAGGTTTCTCACTTCTACCCTTCTGATTCTCTCCCCCATCCTACTGTGGGGGTACTGAGCCTACCAAGGTTAAACCATGAAAAGCAACGAATTCATTTCCTTCTTCTTTGTATTTCTTCAATGGATCAAAAGATTCCCTGATGTCCCTGCCCATGGCAGGGGGGTTGGAACTTGATGATCTTTAAGGTCACTTCCAACCCAAACCATTCTATGATTCTATGATTCTATGATTCCAGAGTTAGAGTCTTACTAAAGCATTTTGAAAATCAGCCTCTGAAAGTATGAGAAACCATTAGACACTATACATACGCTCATATAAGCCTTCACACAAGGATTCTGAATTTCAGGAGCACTGAGTAATTGGTATTGCCATGTTATGTGGTTAGCCAAGCTGTATTGACTGCACTGGCTCCTTGGAGGCGACCTGGACCTCTGTGGAAGTAACACAGGAGAGGCAATCCCAAAAGAGCTGAAGATTTCTTCCCATTAACTACTGACATGTTCTTTGGAGTGGCTTAGAGGAGAGTAACTCAACTCTCTGAGAGGTGCAGAGAGGGAACATTGTTTAACCTTCTTCAAGCAGAGAGATTGCAGTGCCTTCTCTATTCATCCTTGAAGTCCAGAGAAGGCATCAAACTCCCTGTATCCACATTAAGCTCCTGTAAAAGGGGACAGAGAAAATGCCCTAGATGATCTGCTGGGGAAAGCTAAAGGCAAATGAAAATGACAACCTTGTTCACTTAATATGCAAAGTAATTCAGTGGGTGTTGAATTCATTTGAATAGATATGATGCAGTGTAGACACCTGCTGCAACTGCACCTTGCATCCTTGTTACATGAGTGATTTCTCCTAGAGAGAGCCAAGAACATGCTTCAAAACTCTCTGCTTTGAAGTAGTGGTGATATGAGGCTCCAATACGCAAGTGTTGCTTGTTGAGGAAATATCTTAACATATTTAAAATGCTTTGATGAGGAAAAGAGAAGCTTAGAGTGTTGTCATTGTCATCTGTGGGGCTGACATTTACATCCAAGGTGATGGGTTTCCATTCCTTGTCATGAGGTGCATGTGCAGGATTCTTGATTAAACTGGTTACACTTGACTTCTTTGTGCCAGACCAGGTTATCAGGCTGACTTCTCTTCCTTTCTGCTTGTTGCCTCTGTTCATGATCAGGTGGCACTGGGGAGAGCAGATAACTTTAGGTGCCATTTGTGTCACTTCTTCGTTGCTCATTCTTTTTGAGGGGGAGGTCTGGCGTTGCTGTTTGCAGCGGTTCAGAGGAATCAATCTGACCACCTGAGAACATCCATCACCTGTTCGATTAGACAATGCAGCCAGCGAGTGGGGAAGAGCATTATGTGGCACACATCTCCTTTTCATGAACCTTCAAGAAAAGAAGAGCAAGCTGGAAAGCAGAATGTGTCAAATATAATTGGTTCACTTTTCTTGGAAATGATACTGCATAAAACACTTCCATTTTTAGAGCAGAAGTCAGAGAATCTGAAAAATTTGGTTTTCAGTGTAGGCCTTCTCTCAAAAAGGAAAATTTCACCTACATTATAGCATCTATCAATTTTTACTGCCAGAATGAAGTCTATTTATATTTAAATTCATGAAGAAATCTTTTTAAAAAGGATTTGGATGAATTTTTTCAAGAACTCAGTATTTTCTCTGTGTTTAGAACTCTGATATTTAAATCAATTAAAAAAATAATTTTGACATAGTTGTCTGAGATGGTGACAGTGAAGACACCTGTCTCATTAACTATTTAGAAAGGATGGAAAATTAGCTATTCAGGTACTTAAATGATGATTCTGACATTTGAGTTCAGAAATTTTAATTCCCATTGAAAGCCAAATTCAAATGAGCACACTAAACCATAGAAGTCTCTTTTGTGCATATATGATATTTTTCAGCAGTATGAGAATGGAAGGGTGGTGCAGATATATTTTATTGCTGGTTGTTGCTGGTAAATTCACTTAGCATTAGATAAAATACTTTTCTTGCTAGTGTTTATGGAAGATACTATGGCTTTATATCTATTTCAGACATACACTGCATGGAAGTATTCCACAATTATCAAAGATTTACTGGCTATTGTTTCTCCTACAGTTCACATGGAGCATATTTCAAGAAGCCATGGAGGAAGTGAGAAACACTTATCCACACAGTTTGCGGCTGTCAGGTTTATGTTTTTGTAGTCCCTGTTACAAATAGGTAATAACAGGGAAATTTAGGGAGGGATTCAGTTTCAGTTCTTGATCCTTACACAGGCAACTTTTCTGCCAAAACAGGAGTGTCAGCTGGCAGAGGATTGGGAGGATGAGAAACAAAATAGTAAAGGACAGTTGAGGATAATGAGGAGAACACATCTCTCCAGCTGACTTCTGCTTTATCTTCCTCTTTTTCTCAGGCTGGGGTAAGATAATGAGAAATCCTTCCTTTGAAATCTGGACCCTTCACCACATTAAAAAAGGTGCAATGGGAGGAAATATGACTAATGGAACCACTGAAAGATGTGCTTTTCTTTGAGTCACTTGGTTCTTTGCACTTTGAAATACTTCAGGATTTTTCCTTTACGGATGGTGGCTGTTAGGATTTACTGTGTTCAGCAAAGTATGGCTGAGCCAACCAATGGAGCTGCAGAAAGACAAAATGGTTTTGTGTATTCATCCAACTTTTCACACCCAGCCTTGTCATAATTGAAGTGAGAGGCAGCACAGTCTGACAGACACGGTGTGCCCTGGGGTCTGATTAGAACTTTGGGCATACTGCATCTGGGAAATTCTTGTCCCGTGGGTTTTTTTCCCCTGTCTTTGGATTTTCCATTATTTTCATTTTTCATAATTTATAATATGGGTGAATCAGAGGTCTTGGTGAGAATTGGAATCCCACTGTGCCTAGCAGTAATTAGATGTGCCTGCTTGTGTGTTTGTGTTTGTGTGTGTGGGCACCTGCACATATGGAAGCACCCCTGAGTGGAGGAGTCTGGGTCTAAAAGACACAGGAATAACTGAACAGTAGGGAAGCAGGGAAATTACGTGGGAATTAATCATCAGGCACTGATTAATACACTTACTTAGTTGTATCATGTTTGGTTGTTTGTACTGATATATCTACAACCAGATGGTGATGTTTAAACATTTGTTTGGTATTTTAAAATGTACCACAATGTTTTGCACAGACAAATGTTGATACCACTCATTCTGGGTGCATTCAGTAAACAGGGAGTCTACGGTGAATGACTTAGACATAGAAGACAAATTTTCAGTACCTAATTCCAGTGAAAGGGATTTTGATGTGAACATAAAGCTGTGCTGGTTTTGACTGGGATAGAGCAAATTTTCTTCACAGTAGCTGGTACGGGGTTGTGTTTTGGAATTTTGCCGAAAGCAGGGATGTTTTCATTGCTGCTGATCAGTGCTTATGCAGCGTCGAGGCCTTTTCTGCTCCTCACCCTACCAGTGAGGAGGTTGGGGGTGCACAAGGTTTTGGGAGAGGACACAGCCAGGGCAGCTGGCCCCAAGTGACCCAAGGGTTATCTCATACCATGTGGCATCATGCTCAGCAGAAAAAGCTGGGGGGAAGAAGGAGGAAGGGGGGATGTTCAGAGTGATGGTGTTTGTCTTGCCTAGTCACTGTCACATGTGATGCGGCCTTGTTCTCCTGAGGGTGGCTGAACACCTACCGGTCCCCGGGAAGTGGTGAATGAATTCCTTGTTTTGCTTTGCTTATTTGTGTGGCTTTTGCTTTACCTATTAATCTATCTTTATCTCAACCCATGAGTTTTCTCACTTTTACCCTTCCTGTTCTTTCCCCCAACTCACCGTTGAGGAGTGAGCAGCTGTGGGGGCTGAGTTACCAGCTGGGGCTGAACCATGGCAAGAGCCTTATTCCAGTTCCTGGGTTGCCTAGACTTTGCTCTTCTGGGGTGACATTCCCACTTCAACCCCCTTCGCTGCTGCCAACAGCTGGTGTTTTGAAGAGCTGCATTAGAGTAGACAACCGACCCAGGCTGGAGCTTATCCTAAGAGACTTACCAAGGTTTCCACAGTGATTCCATGGAATATCAGGGATTTAAGTACAATCAAGTAAAAAACATTTACATCCCTAACTATCGCTCTAAGAACTAGAACTGGCTCCTTTGTGTACTCGCTAGATGTGGTCCTGTTACCTGTTACACAGACTAAAGCAGACTTCTTTCCTGCTCTGAATAGCGTCATCCTGGCACCATCTATACTTTGAAGGGCATTGCTAACTCCTGCTTGCCTCAGGGAAGAAGCAGTTGAGAAATGGAAAGGGTTTTTTTCTTAGTCTGCCTTTGGATATTGCACTGAGCAAGTTAAATGTTGATACAGGTTGTTCTTACAGCCCCAGAAGGGACATAATCTGCTGAGACATGTCTTCAGTACAAATGTGCACTGTCCTTTGTATGAACAGCAAAGCAAGATAAGTCACAAAGGATGGGCCTAGACTGTCCTAAAGGGTTGAAGTGCCAGCAAGACTGCCTGCAAACTTGAAACTGGGGGCTTAAAATAGAATTAATATGCTAAATGCTTTATTGCAATATACGGTATTATAAAAGGGCAAAAGTGCTGCAGAAACAGTTGCAGAGCATCATATATGTGCGGAGAAGTACTTCAGAAAGGCTGATGTTATTGAGACATTACTGGTGGAATAACAACATCCTTGCCCCCTCTTCGGAGTATCAAACCCAATTTCTGTTTCCCTGGGCAGAAGACCACTGGTTCAGCCTGGGATGCCCCAGAGAATTGTTTTGCAGCGTCATATTAAATCATGTCTCATTGTCATTCTTCTATGAATTGTCACATGGAGAGTTGAATCTGAGTTCATTTGTCTTAGGTTAAGGACATTTCCAACTTCAGAGATTTATAGGGCTTTCTCCAAATTTATTGCAACTTTTTTTCTGCAGTGCTACCACACTGAGATTGAATAACATGGACACAGTAATCTTTCATTGACCCAAACAGTTGCAAAGCTGAATATTCAGTTTCCTTCTACTTTTCAGCTCTGTTTAGTGTACCTGGATAACACAGGCTCTCCACAGACAATACTTCAAGTAATTTCCAAATACTGTTATGCTCCACATTGACTGCATTGTGGCATATGACACATCCTCATCACTTCATGATATTAAGATCATGCTCAAACTGTGTGCAAAATTTAAGCTACTTAAAACAATGCTTCTGCAGTAAACTTATGCTGTGGATGCCCACTGATGTTATAGTACTGAGGGGTTTTTGATGCATGATGGCTGTGCAAGTCTCTGGTGGCACCATGTCCTTATGGAAGGTGAAAACTTGGGGATTGTGATCACAACAGTGCATAGAACCACCATGTGGGGCAGTGCCACGTCAGATGCCATGCATGTGGAATAAACCTCTGGTTGCTACTCTGAAACAGGGCCAAAAAAAGCTGGATAAAATGATTCTGCCTCAAATGGGTTGGAAACATGTTAGGAACACATGCCAGGAAGTGGATCTGGGTTAACATTTGGAAACTGCATATATGTCTGGAGGGTGGTTTGAGCAGTTCTATTTTTGCTTTGAAGGGGAACAGAAGCACTTTCTCTGTCCATTCTCAACTGACAGGATCACAACTCTTAGGGGGGGAGGGGGACGGGAAATGAATGTTAAGGCCTAGTAGCTTATTAAATTGTTCCAGGTATGTCACTGTTTGGATATGGCAGAAAGCTGAATTAAAGTAATTTAGACGCCTTTGAAATTTTTTTTTTTTTTTTTTTTTTTTTTTTTTTTTTTTTTTTTGAGGTGTCAGGTTTTAGGGCAGATTTCTGGGCTGATTTAACCTCCAGAGAGGACAGATATTTCAGATAGATCCTGATTTACAGTTTCTCATAAGTAGACTGTTCTTGCCTAATGACACGTTTCCTAATGGCAGTGTTGGGTACAAATTGGGACTTTTGCTGGCAGCCACCTATCAGCTGTGGATTACAGCAGGATTAGATCCCAAATAACAATCTTTGCACCTAAGTTCTGCAGAATTTACAAAGATGGTGCTGTTAGATGAAGACATAGGTAGGACTGTGTCTTATATTTATGTGTGTTATGTTTCACTTTGCCCTCCTTGCAAAAAATTCAGGCATGAAAAGTGTTTTGAGACAACTGGGTGTTTCACGTGGGCAGAAAACAGAGCTGCTCTACTCCATTTGGGTAAATGCCAAATCTCATGGGTCAGCAGTGGGTGTGAGCGGGGACGAGCAAATGCAACATCTCACTAAGTCAGAGACATCCATTCCCTGCTTAACTGAACAAAGTGATTTTTCTGCCTACAAGCTGATGGCTTCGAAGCCACTTAGTTTTCTTTGAAAACAATAATTCTGGTACAAATACAGCTGGCAGATTTTTATCATAGCTATATCACAGGTGTATCACTTTTCTAATCTTAGTTCATGGGCAATATCTGTCATGTGGTTGGACTTCATGATATGATAAACTCTGTTTCTAGCTCTGCTTGTCTCACTGTCTCATTTGTAGGGACTGAGGTATTACAAAGCAAGGAGCTGACATACTTTTTTTGGTGAGCAGTCATCCAACATGGGGTGAAGAATGTCTTTCCAATGAATTATTTTCTCTTGCATTTCTTTTAGGCACAAGCTGTTGTCTTTACTCCTTCTCAGCTGTAAAGGTAAGATACTTGAATGGCTCCATGAAATCTATTTTTAATCATATGAGCACAAAGCACCTGATTTAGCTCTTGCTGACATTGGTTTAAATTAGAAGGATATCTGTTAAAGTCATTAAAACCTATGACGATTTGGGTTAAAACCTAAAATATAATGAAACTAGGCTAAAGTCAAAATAGCACAGACTTATGTAATTGCAGACATAATTGTTCCACTGAATTTCCTAAGTCATGAAATATGCTACTGTCTGAAGTTTTTCTACAGAAAGGTATCAACATCATATATTATCTACAACACATTTATTTTTAGAAGGCTGTAGCCTTTTTCATTTCTTTGACATAGTGGAAAATCTGGAAGTTTGGGTCAATTTTTCTTAAAATCAGGGCACTGAGCCCAGTCCCAAACTCTGTCTCTCTTTTATTAGGCCAAATAATCCTCCTCCTTCTCTAAGTACAAATTTACTTACCTGGTTTTACATCCATGCATCCATCCATATGCTAATAAACCTCTCATCAGTGCAGGATTTCAGGGCTCCAGTGAACATTTCTACTAGTCTTCAAAAGAACAGAGCTTTAGTAATCCCAGTTACTGTAATTTCAGTGCTGTAACTGCACTAGCTCCCTGTTTTCTGCAGAAATCTGATCACAACTGGAAAAGGGTAATTTAAAAGGTACTTTCTCCCCCCCTTTCTTCCCCTACTTATCTGATGCTGTTAAGCACTCAGATTTGTTCTCTCTCTTACTACTTTGTGACTTTGTGGCTGTAATGGCAAATCACATTATATTTCACCTTCTCCTTTGGTGTGGCTTTCTGAAGGTTTGCATTCTTCAGAGTTCCCTGTTTTGATCTTTCGTAATGCCATGTGACTGAAGGGGGAAATGATAAGCAAGAGACTCTCTTTAAACTGTCCCACTGGTGAATTTCTGCCCATCTGCTTTGAAATACATGATAGTGATGAATGCCTCTTTGCCTAGCACTTCTGTACCTGGGGGCTTTGGACTACTTTATTTTTATCTATAGCAAGATAACATTGGTTAACATAAAGTAAGATAGTAAGATAACATTAAGATGGAGCAATAGATATAGAGATAATATTAATTATTATTTATTTTTAATCTTATATAAAACCACAGAAAGGAAATACAGTGCTTTCTCAGCCTATAAAAATGTTACTTTATTTGGTTACTTTGTAAGAAGTTTCAGACTCTGACTAATGTTTTTGGAGCTGTATGGACATCTAATGGTACCGCAAAGGATTGGTGAGTGTGTTTTTCAGCAATATTCCCTTGTCTTTTAGAAAACACCCCTGGGTTCTTAACTCTACTTTTAGTAGAGTACATCCCACTCTGAACAAAACCCCGGGCACCTAATCCAGTGAAGAAATCAGTGCAAAGATTGACCACCCTGGATGGGATGCAGGTGTGTTTTTACATGAAAGGATAGCTGACCTGCATTCCAGCTGTTTCTCCACTGGGTTGTCTTGTTGGTCATAAAAGTCTCTGCCTTTGGTCCTGTGGCATTTCTGTCACGCTGCCAGAATCCCCCAGACTCCCCGGGGCACCTGTGATTAGGCAACGGAATTACTTACAGAGTTTGCTCTGAATGGCCCTGTGGCAATTTCTCAAAGCCAGGATCATATTCGAGGGAGCCTGGGGAATTTCTAACATCAGCTTTTTTGGAGGAAGACATCCACAGTTAGGATGAAAAGCAGAGTTCCTGAGATTTCAGTGACATTGCAGGTGGAGGGGGTGTGGGTGCCTTTGTGGTCACAGTGACTACACACTGTACTCAGGGTGAAAATCCTATGCAAGGAGGTGCTGACATTTTAATTGTAAATATGAGCTAATATAAAGAAGAACTAAATTCTGCTCTTTGGACTGAAGAAAATACTGGTCTACATGTATATAGACCTGAAGAGAGAAACTGGCTCTGATGTGCCATCCTCCCTGGCTGAGTAGAAAGAGAAAGCAGCCACATGACTTATAATTTCACTCATCTGCTACTAACCAGATCTCCCTCTAACATTACAGTGCAGAACAGCCTCTTAAATGGAAGGGAAATCCCTCCTCTGGCATGCATAGCCTCTGCCATTTAGGTCCTTTATTTCAATACCTTTCCCTGTAGGTTACTCTATATATAGGAAACAAAGGAATTTTTTAAAGCTATCTGCAATCTGAGGAACCATTTAGGGTTTGGTTCCAGGGGTCTGGAGACTTTTCCAGCTTCAAATCTCTCATAACTAACATAACATAGAACAGGCCTCTGCTTGTCCTACGAGAGAAGGTAAAGCAGCACTAACTCACTGCCGTGGTGGGACACAGCAAATGTCACCAGTGGGCATCTGCCCCGTTCCCTTGGACAACCCAGTTTTCGATTACCTGAAATGCTCACTTGTGAGGGTGAAGCATGCCCTGCTATCCAGTGCTGTGCGGCTGGATTTTTTCACATGCACAGTGGCACCATTCTTAGGTGCTGATGATGCTCAAGAAATGTAATTAAGTCCTTCAAAAACAACTGTTCCAGGAAAACAACTCTTTAGATATATCACAGAGCTCAGAGTTTATCTTGCCTCCCTTGTTTCTGCTAGGCACAAGCATTCTGCTTGAGTTTTCAGAACAAAGCTGATTTCTTTGTTTCTTGAGCATCATCAAAAGCAATAACAGCTCTGGAGGACACATTATATAATAGCAACACAATGTGCTCAGCGCAGCCTTAATGTTATGCAGTGGTTTATACCTGTGTGAAAAGTGGCTGCAAACTGGCTGTAAAACTCTCCTCTGACCTATGCGGATCTGTGGGGAATTCTGCCTTGGGAGCTGTTTATACGGTTTTCATGGAGTGGAGGAAAAGTTCAAGGCAGTTGCGTGTCTGGCTTCCCTTCCTCCACGGCGTTATTTTGCGTTTAATCATGCAACTCTGTTGTCTTGAAAGCACGAGGGACTCTGTAAACAAATGTATTTATGATGCACAAGTACTAATAGATTCATCCCCATTCTTTTAACTGTGCTGCCCCTGCAAAGCTAAAGGGAGTGAAAAGCAGCAACTTATTTCTGTGACAAGTAGATGCATAATCCCTGAATGCACTAGGAAAGCTATCCATTGAGGAGGAAAGCAACATGTTTGCAGACTCCACACCCCATTATCAGGTGATTTGTTAAAGCTGTCGCTGCATACAAATCTGCTGCCATCCTCCTCGAGGATGGGGATTTTTGAAATAGTTGGCTGTAGACTTTATTCTATCTCAATGGAGAATTTTTTTATTAAAATATGCTAAAAGCCAAAATACAGGAAACTTAATTTGTCATAGAAAAGAGCCCTAAGACTCTATTTATTTGCTTCCCTAAATAATTATCTATCTCATTTTTAGTAGCATGACTCTATTATTGATTAGACTGTAATATACAACCCTTACCTTAATGAAGAAAATACAGATCATTCATCATTACTTCTGTTAATGCTTGCAGCTGCTGGAATTAGGATTTTGTAATGCTATATCCAGAAAAATATCTATATTCATCTGTCTATGTTGCATTCTGGTTTTTAGCATCAGTAGCCTAAACAAGATTGGAAATAATTTACATGTACATTCCTTTTCAGCTAATCACCTTAAAACAAGTCACTAATCATAAGTTAAGCTTCACAAGTTTCTGGTGAGTGGGGGAAAAAGATTATCTTGGTTTCACACGTGGTGTAACTGAGGAATATAGAAGATGTGGTGCTTGCTAAGTCCACAAAGGAAGTCTTATGGAAATGGGGATGGAATGCAAATGATTGGGCTTTCTGTCCACTTTGTTAAACGTAAAACATCACTTCTGCCTGGAGGCATGACTCTGAGGTTAATGGCCAAGTGACTGTGAATTACAGTTAAATTGTGAAAAAGATGGATATCACTAAAATATTTGTCAACAGTTGTTTCATTTCTCAAAAGGAAAAAAAAAAACACAAAAAAACTCAGCAATTCATCGAGGACTTGTGGCTTCTCTATGTAGTCATGTCACATTAATTTTGTTATTATTGTCTTTGGGGTGTTTCTAAGTGCTTTTGACAGCACAGGTTTTTCTCTCTTCTGATCTGTGTTGACATGACAAATCTGGGGAGGATTTCCTGTTGGTGTAAGTCAGAACAGCTCCAGTTGGAATAGCTTGAATACACAGATGTTAATGTGCATGATATTTGGATATTTTCAGCATATTTTCTCATCCCACATTTTGTTTCCAGATGCCAACAATTGATGTTAGATTTCTAGACAATCTTTTACAAAGCAGTTTTCATTGCTGTATTTTCCTTGAGACTATTTTTAAAGAAGGTTGTCAGTCTGAAATTTCATTAAAATAGGAGAAAAGAAAAGGCAATGTGTTCTTTTAACAAGTTAGAGAGCAAAGAATCTCCAGATTGATACAGAACTTATTGGTTTCTCTGATATAATTGATTGGACCACCTGGTGCCCAAGGGCATCTGCTAAGCTATAGAGTTGAACAAACTTTGATCATGCAAAAGAGAGATTGGACTGTGCACTTTCCTCCAGTGACTGGAAAATGGTTACCAAGAAGGGAGGAATTGGCATATGTGATCTGTTTCTACTGTGCTGCTTGACTAGTTACTGATAATTCAGCAATCTGACAGGCTATGGCTTGGGAGAACCACATAGTCATTTTAGATTATCTTTTTTAGCCTAAAATGTAACAGGAGGAAATATAAGAAGTTGAGACTGAAGTGAAAATAAAATAAAATAATAAATAAAAGCATAAATGATATCACTCTCCTAAAATGAAAAGCTCTTGTCTTTTCATTGTATTTAATTAGTGAAGCATGAGATAAGAAACCTGGGACTGCCAAGTTAGTTCAGGAAAGAAGTGGAAAAATGGATTGAAAATTTCAGAAACTTTTTTTTCATGCTGTAGAAAATGACATTTTAAAGAACAACAACAACAACAACCAAAGAGTCATTTTATGTGATGTGCAGCCATGGCTGTGACTGGAACTGGAACCTGAATGATTTTGATTCATTGCTCTCCAGGAGCTGGGGAGCCCTATAGGAACACTTCAGAGGACAGTGCAAGAGCTAAGGTAGTGTTATCCTCGCTGACAAATCAAACTTCAAAAAGACAAACTGTTCTCTATATCACAAGGGTCATTGGTTTGTACTGAGTCATCATTGCAGAGGCAGGAGACAGCTGGTGGCACTGGGAAATAACCAATTCCTTTAACAACTGGCTGCTGTGTGTTTAGTTTGGCGTGAACATGTATACACATAAGTATACACTGCAGTATTTTAAAATCTATGTATGTCTCTGTGTGTCTGTGCTTATTACTGTCATCTTGTGAAATCAGTCCTTTCATGAAATAATTAAAGGTTTCAGGCATTGTTGCCAGCTGACTGGCGTTACAGGTGTTCTGGATCGTATGCCTGTTCCACTTGGTTTTATAAACTGACAGAAGGTGAATCCTGGCATTATCCATGTGCTTTCACACTGTGGTTATGTGGGGAAATAACGTCTCTAGCCACTTCTTACTATTCAGGGAATTAATAAACAACAGCAGCGATACAGAGCAAAAGAGCAGTCATGCATTTTTCAGTCCTTTGGAAATTCCCTAGCCATGGGACCACATGCCCTTTTGCTGACTCTCCTTCTGGGAACTTTTTTACACTGAAAATGTCTCCGAGTAGGTTGTCTCCTTTTAATATCTGTATTCTGCATAGGCTATTTTTTTCAATTTGTTCACTGGAGTGTGAAGGAGAAACTGTTCTTCAGGTGGAAGTCTCTTCTGTTTGGCTCCCACACAGCACCAAAATCCTGCTTATATCCAGGGGTGCTTCAGGGCAGTAGCAGGTTCATTTTCAGTTTGAGATAATCAGGACGTATTAGGATTCAAAAATTCTAAAAAGGGCTGGAACATGAGTGACTCTGAGATACTGAGGTGCTGGAGGGTGTCCAGAGAAGGGCAATGAAGCTGATGAAGGGTCTGGATCACAAACCTGATCAGGAGCAGCTGAGGGATCTGGTAGGGCTCAGCCTGGAGAAAATCAGGCTTATGCATGATCTTCTTGCTCTCTGCAACTCCCTGAAAGAAGGTTGTAGCCAGGTGGGATCAATCTGTTCTCCCAGGGAACAAGGGACATAATGAGAGGAAATGGCTCAAATAGCACCAGGAGAGGTTAAATTGAATATTAGGGAAAAATTCTTTGCTGAAAGACTTGTCAAGAACTGGAACAGACTGCCCAGGGAAGTGGGGGAATCATTGTCTTCAAGTGTATTTAAAAGACCTTTAGATGTGGCACTTAGGGACATGTTTAGTGGTGGATTTGTCAGTGCTGGCTTAATGGTTGAACTTGATGATCTTAGAGGTCTTTCCCAACCTTAATAATTCTATGAATTTGTGAGATAGTAAGGTTGACTTGGATAAAGCCAACTCACTTTCTCCCTTCCAAGTGTGCAGCAGGGTCTCAGATCACATCTGAAGCTGCTCCTATGGCTCCATTCCTTGCCCATAATCAATTAAAAATAAATAATAATAAAAAAGGAATCAAAAGGCCAGAAGTCTCAACAATCTGCATTGCTTCTGATGGACCTGTCACTGAATCCACACCTGTTTTCCTTCCACTCCCATTGTAAATAGATCTTCCCTCATTTTCACAGGCAGTGAGTACTCTGCCATAAAAGCAGCACCCTACAGAGGTTTTGCAGTTGGGGTGGATCATGGTCTGCACCTGATTCCAGTGCTCATTGATGGAGTCCAACACATCATCAGCTGCTCTCGTGGGTTGCTCATTCACGTGCTGCTGACAGGAAACCTTCCCTTAGCAGGTAAGTGTGGGTTGCAAGGGTTACACTGTCAGGTTATCACTGACGGGGGAATGCCTTCAGCAAACCTCCTTCCTCTGCTCTCTAACCCCTGTAATCTGTTTTAGGGTGTTTTTTTGAAAGCATTTGTTTTGCAAAACGGACACCAAAAAATCACTTTCTGAAACAGTCTCAATTTTGAAAATAAGTGTTGGCTCTGTGATGTGTATAGCTACGTAGCTCTAGGCACAAATATGAGTATATAGCTTTAAAACTAAATGTAATAAAAGCATTGTTTCAGTTGTCCCATGATCCGAGAGAAACTAGCTTTTTGCACATCGCATAGTGTCTATCTACAATATTTGGTAATTTTCTGGAATAATTGAATATTTTAGCCATATCTAGGATTGAAATAGGCATTTCATGAAATGACTGAATATTTTAGACATTCTTTAAAATTACTATTTTACTGTATGGCTACAAAATACACACATACAGATTTTCTGAGGAAAGAAGGGGGACCAGTGGTTTCAGTCCTCTGATCACTCCATTTTCTTCTCTCCATCCTCCCCAGCCAGGCCTACTCTTCAGTGCTGTGCTTCACAGGAGTTTTCTTTGACTTTGGAACAACAAAATGCTGCCACTCTTTGTGGGTCTTGTGATAAGTTCTACCTCCTCTCATACAGAGACTGGGGTCCACATGCTTTTTGCAGCTTGCTGTTTGTGGGGAGCCCTAGCCTGTACCTCACTTTTACTTATTTATGTCAGACCTGCTTCTGTGCTTCCTTGCTGCAGCTGTTTCAGCAGAATGTGCTACCCTGATTATTGGTGAATAAAAGTATAGAGATTATTATACTGAAACAAACGAACAGAATTGTGGGATTTGGATCTGGCCCATAAGAATTATTTCAAAATACTCTATTCCAAGAGGTAACGTGTCCATAAACAAACAGGGCTTGACAATTTGGGCGTGTTTCCTTGTAAGGTTGATCCATCGTAGCCTACGGAGAGATACGCTCATGGCCACATTTTTGTTTGACAGACTTTATATCTGGAAATATTTAGGGAAATTATTAGGGAAATGAATATTTTAACCAAATCCATGTATCTTTTTGGGTTCTAGTTTACTTCAAATATTTTCTCATGGATCCTGAGATGTAGGGGGAATTCAGTTAATTTATCAAGAATTATTTTCCAGACTGAAGTTCTTTTGCCTTAGTCTTGTCCTAATTCTGGATATCCCCCTATTTCAAACTACAGCCAGATTATATACGTTTGAGATACGGACTTAATAAATCTCTTGGTTGTATTGATTTTTGCATGAATTTGAAATGCAAATTCAATGTCTTTCTGGTCCAAACAAGAGAAGTCCTGATTCTACTTAACTGAAGAAGGAACCATATTTGGCATCATCGAGGAAAGATAATGTATTCCAGGTAATCAATTCATGCTTCATTGGCTCTTTCCAGTAAGATAATGAATAAAGGTGCAAGCTTTTTTTTTTTTTTCCTGAAGCTGATTAATTATCTCCACAAAATTTACTTTATTCATGTAGTGATCATCTGAGGTTAAACAAATCCCTAAGTATTCAATGTACTTGTAGTCCATTAAGAACAGATCTATTATCCAACCATCCACCCTTTTATAAAAGAAGTTATGGTATTGTTATTGGCAATATTCAGGCTAGAAGCAATTAATCTTGTATTACAAGGCAAGATGAAACTGAGGAAAACCAAAAAAAGATATTCACTAAGATGGGGTAAGATAAGATCAATTAGAGAGGAACTAATAATCTCTGTCCATTTTTACATTAGTGTCTGACTCCTGATATAACACTGTAACTACCTGAGACCAGATCTACAAGGTCATGTAAGTTTGTAATTGGTATTGATTTCAGTGGAAGCAGGAAAGTCTAAATAAATTTCTGGATGGGAACTTTAGACCTTAAATTATTTTGAGTAGGGACAATCCTTCCTGTGACTGGTATAAAAATGGAGTCCAGGTCCATCCACTCATTGCAAGTTGTTGATGTTACCTGGCCTGATGGTCACCTTTGCCTTATTTTTTTCAGAATAATGTGCACTGTAATGTCTGAATATCTTAGAGAAAAGATTAACACAAAAGATTATAATCAGACTAAAACACCCTTCCCAAATAAAAAATATTAGAAAAGCTGATCTATTTAATACAAACAAATATCTATTAGCTAACACTCAAAAAAGAGATTACTGTTCATTGTGGCCAAAGGAGTGTACTGGTATTATGACTAGCTAAGTCCTATCTATAATATACCCTTTTTAGTTATAATGCATGCAGAAAATTTAAAGGACAAACTGTGGAAAAGGACTTGCGGTCCTAAAAAGCCTTAGGCATTTCTGAATAGTTATACTAGTTATTAATTTGGCTGCCAACATTTTTGCTATGGTTTTTATATCTGGATTGTCCTTATTACATGCAGCTCTTATAGACCTTTCTTGTGTAAATGATCAGTTAAAGTTCCAGCATCTTTTGAAGTCTGAAAGAATCTTGCAGATAGGATGTGTGAGCTTAAATGGACATAGCTGAGTGAAAATCCAGAGGAAGAACCCCTGAGTCTTAGGGTTTTTTTTGAATTCAGTTGATGCAGACATTAAAAGAATACACCCTTTGGCTAGATCTGCAAGGATGCTCAGGCTGAACTTACAAATCTCACAGCAATTCCAGGAATACAAATCTAAAATCCGGTATTAGTTCCCTCATCTGAGGAAACGGCCTCAAGTTGCACCAGGGGAGGTTTAGATGGGATATTAGGGAAATTTTCTTCACAGAAAGGGTTGCAAAGCATTGTAATGGGCTGCTCAGGGAAGTGTGGAGTCACCATCCCTGGAAGTGTTCAAAAATCCTGTGCATATGCCACTTGAGGATACGTTTAATGGTGAGCACGGTGATGGTGCTGGATTGATGTTTGAACTTCTCACTCTTAAAGGTCTTTTCCAAGCTTAATCTATGATTTTGTGAAGGAGGAGCAGAAGGCTGTTTGTATTAGTGAATCTGTGTCTCCTCAGAGAGAGTCATGGAATACGCCTGGGTCAGTAAAAATCGCCTGGTGGAAATGTTTGTGTTCCTCTGTTGGCTGTGATGCTGTGTTAACACTGATACCCAATGTTAAATTTGGCAAGATGCATTCATGCTCCTTTCAGAGCCATCTGGTATACAGAGATCCAGATTCCTCCAATCCAACCTTTGATGACTCTTTAGGAAGAGTCATCTTCCTACTAGACCATCCTTTGTTTTGGTTATTACCAATGGAAATTATACCAGCCTGATCACACCCACTGGAGGTTCAAATTGCACTTTTAAGTTGCTGTGGACCAAAGAGGGGTATCCCGAGAGACATGCCTTGTCTGAGTGTCAGATGTTTAGAAGGATGAATCTGGTCTGAATATGATGTTTATAATCAGCTAATGGCTAGCAGTTCTGTCTAGAGAGGTAGTTAAATCCCCTTGAAACATAACGACAGTGTAAAATTATAACCAGCTTCCCATAATGAGGTGGTCCTTATTATAAAATTATTAAATTGCTTTTTTTGATACCTTATTTCTATGCTGACACGTCTTATGTGGATGGCCTGCATGTGTGTGGTAGAAAAAGAGTGTCTGAGGACATGACTCTCTGTGGGATTTAGCATCCACCTATATATTTCTATTAAAAGTCACAATCTGCACTGTGGTAATGGTGAATTTCTGTCAGGTAAGGGAATGGAGGTGGGTGGAACACACACTCTGAACCTCACACAGCAGTACAAAAAGGTAAAGAAACAATCATAATTAAAAGTATTTTAAGTTTTGGATATGTCTTCTAGATATTATTACATCAATATGAACCACCACTGAGTTCTTAAATCTCCAGATAAAATCCAAAGATGACATTTAGACCTCATTGAAATTACCAATAATCTTCTCAGAGAACTAAGATTTTGTACTGTGGGTTTTCCAAATGCTCAGCACTACTGAGATTATGGCCTTTGCGTCGAGTTGTCATCAGAATAAGTCATACTACCCCAAATATATTCATGGTGTCTTTTAAGTGAGATGAGTTTTTAATTTAAAGTATTTTCCTTTGAATTTGAAATAAGGGCCATTGATTTTTCTTCTTTTAGGTTTTGATAAAGAAAAATCAGTAGACAAAGGTTGTGTACCATTAACTACTAGTGAAGGGCTAGTTGACCTCAGCTGAGCCATTGATGAGGGTGAGGCTAATGGGAAAAAAATTGATCTCTTCATAATTTGTCAAGTGAAGTGTGGTTAGCTAAAAAATCTCATTATCAACACTGTTCTTGGGAATATTAAAAAAAAAAATCTGTTAAGTCAATTTTATTAAGCTCTTGCTGGGTATAGAAGGAGTCTCAGTTGTCAGTCACTATATAACCCAATGCTGCTGGCATGTAGGTGTCTCACAAAGTGATTGGTGGTGCCATTCTCAAGTTTCTAGCAAAGGAATGCGTAAATCCATTTTCTCAAAATAAAGAGATGCAATTTAATAGAGGGCATTAAGGATTACTCTTTAAGGGAGACCTATGAATTAATTTAGGAACTCACATGTTCTTTGGCTTCTCACAAAGTACAATGGGTTTTTAGTTTCTTTTTTGGCCATAAAACATTTATCATAGGACTCATTATAAAATCCTATTAAATTATGTTTCTGTAAGTTGTGTCCCTCATGCACTTGGGAAAAGTGTGAAATGTCTTTTCAATTGAAGGCGCTTTTCATTTGTATGTGTAATACTTTCTTGCCCGGGGAAACAAATGATGTCTCCATAGGGTGCCTAGCTCAGCATGGAAGCACCATCTCTGTGTAACCCTGATATGTAGGACACCACTGGAGAGTGTGCCTCGGATATCAAATGCAAAACCTCTGTTGATTGAGTGAAAGGACTTATCCTCCTGGAGGCAGCTATGGCAAAAATGTTCTCTGTGGATCAAATGAAAGCAAACAGCAAGTCTTGGATAGAGGTAACATTTTTGTTACACGGCAGAACGGGATGGTTGGGGCTGAGTTGAAGGCTGTCCATGCTGTTAAATGGTCCCTGGCCACCACTTTTGTCCTGACCAACTATTGTTATTACTAACAATTATATGGTCAGAGCGTTTAGAACATTCTCTTCATGGTATGGGTTTTACTGTCATGTTTTGGAAAGTAAGAGAGTTTAATGTCATGGGGATGGCCAGCCCTGATTAGATGCCCTGCAGGAACAGCTTTATGCTAGCAATAGGAGTAACACATACAGCCTTTTCAACAAAAATATTGTTGTCCATATTGTTCTGGGTTAGGACTTCACTTATCAGGTCTGAATTCCCTAACTCAGCTGCTGCTCTTTGGCTTTGGTCAGATCCCTTCAAAACCCTTTATCAGTTGACTTCCTTCGCATATTTCTGATAACTGAAACTAGTGTATTTCACAGGTACATGAGAAATACATTTATAAATAAATTTATTTATAGATACATATGTATGTATGTACACACATATGCATAAAGGTATGTGTAATTAGGTATGATTAGGTATGATAGTTGGAATAGTATGTCATTTTCAGTGTAATTATTTTCTCCAATTATTTATTACAAGCAATTACTCTTTTCTTTATTACTTTCTGGTGTGCTCGTGGAGCAGATGCAAACACCTTTCATGCTTAACAGTCTTGAACTGTTCTTGGGAAGTAATTCATTGTACAAGTTTAGGCTTTTAATTCTTACCTTTGAAGAGGCCAAAATAAATTAATTTTTTATTAACTGAAAGTATTTAGTGAAGATTTCATGTCAACATTTGTGAACCTATAGGTTTACCTCTGATCTGTTCAAATCACAGGTTGCTTTAGATATTTGACTTCTTTAACCTGGATAGCCTGATCACTCATGTCACATGGCCTTCTTTCTATATTGTATTTGTAAAATTAACTAAAAAGGAAGGGACAGGTGTCATTTGTTGCACAGAGTGGTTTGCAAAAGATTGTGTTCTATATGTATTTTATAACTATTCATGTTACTCTCACTATGCCAATATTATTTTAAATAACATCTGGAAAGCAAATACAATCTTGTTAAGCTAAATCAGTGATTATCTAAAAGAACTTTCACAGATGCCCTTTTTTCACTGCTCTAATGAGTGGGGAGAAGTAATGAGAATTCCTGCAGAAAGGATGGCATAGCTTCTTGTTCTGTTGACAAAGTGTCCACCAATACTCCCTAAGGGGACTGGTAAAGTTGCTTAAACTCTCTCAAAAGGCAATAAAGGGGATCACACTTTTAAAACATAGCCTAGGGAAATACAGCAGCACATAAATTCCTTTGGAAATTGCTTGTCAGGTTCATTTGGAATGGTAAAAGCCAGAATGAGCTTCCACCTAATAATTATTTCTGAGTGGGAGGGTTTTCAGAGCTCTGGGGAAAAACAAAAGATTTGAATGCTAGTAGTAAATTTGCTTCTGGAATGCTTTGCAAAACAGAAGATTTGTGGTTTTTTTTTAAACCCCGCCCACACTTTTAAAGTCTGCTGCAGCACTGGCTGCAGCCACAGGGGACATTATCATCGAGTTGGCAGGGTCCTGGATCAGGGTTGTAGACTCCTCACAGTCAACAAGGGAAAAAAGATCTGATTTTTCAGTCGAAAAGGTGTGTGACCTCTTACGACTGGCTGTTTAAGTATTACATCTTTGCAAATGCCATTGAGAAGCAATGCTATGTAATTATCAATACGCAAGACTTAGTGATTTGGTATAAAAACCACAACAAAAGAAAGGCACTTATAGTTTGGGAGAAATAAACACGGCTAAATGCTTCCTTCACGGGGATTGATTCCCTTTTGGTGCCCAGTGAACTCAGCAGACCATCACAGTGATTTCACTGGGCTTTGATGGGTGGTATTCATCAGCCTAAATGTAGACATGTGCATCTGACCTATAGCTTACCCTGGCTTTTAGTCAGGTAGGGTAAAGCAGCTTTATTTTTGTGGTTGGGGTAGAAAGCAGCTTGCTTTAAGATGCATTTTACCTCATCCTAATTTAGATGTTTCAAAGAGATTTTGTGAATTCTGTCCTAAAACTACTCATTTGTCTCCATTGGCTCTAAACGGAGCCAGAGTGACCAGTTGAGATGGAGATGAATCCCCCTCTCACTGAGTGAAAAGGTCAGCATCTGCTGTTTATACAAGCTGCTCTTTGCTTGAGTTGTGCTATAATCCCACTAGCTTGAGACTCTTCTCCTTGCACAAGTGCCTCTTAGTGCCCCATCAGCATATACAAGGCAACCTAATGCAAATGGACAATTTTCTCCTGTCAAAGTTGTGCCATTCCATGGTAAATGATTCTTGGACCACACAGAGGTATTTGAAAATTTCAGCTCAGCAGAAAAACTAAAGCACTTTTGGAAAGTGTAAAAATACTTCAACACTGAAAAAAATTTGTGATTTTCTACGTCAAAGTGACATTTCAGTTGGAAAAGTAGCGAACTTTAGTCACTTAAATTTACTTCAAATCAATGAGTAAAGCACCAACATAAAGCAAAGTTTATTTATTATCTGAAATAATTTAATTTTTTTTTAAAACATATTTTTTATGACATGGCATTTTGTATTTTTTTACTCCACAAACAAACAAAAAATCACCCTCCAAAATCAGATCTTCTATTTCCTCAGTGCACAGTAATGTGTGTTAGACCCCAACAGGATGCTTTGTCCAAAGTTCACGTATTTGTAAAGCCTGTGAGGTGTTTGCTTTATATCCGTATATCAGCACTTGTGTAGTCTTTGCCTAGAGGCAGGTTTTCATCAAAATTTCTTGAAGTGCTGTAGCAAGGGACTAGAGGCACAAATGGCTTTTAATGTTGCTGTCCTCAGCAGGCTGCTGTCGAGCTGGGGCAAACCCACACAAGTCAATGAGTTACCTGAACTCAAAACTCGTGCAGCAGTTTGGGACATTGAGTATGGAGATTTGCAGATACCCACTTGGTTCAAGTGGGGACAATAAATAGCAGCACATCCACTGCAGTTAACAGAGTCATGCTCTGGTAACACTTTCTACTTCTCAGTGGCAGCACACTTGAGCCTTTTCCACTCCTTATGTCAGGGCCTCCCCCGATAAGGCTCTTGGCAGTCAGGGGAAGCTCCTTATTCTGGAGAGAGGAGGAGATCTTGCCTGTTTGCCTTCTGTTCAGCATTGCTCTGTGGTGCATGCAATGACTCTAATGTATTCACTCAAGCAAACTTCCCAGGGAAGCCCATATACCCTTGAAGTCAGGGATTCTTAGTTTGTTTTGGGGGTTTCTTTCTTTCTTTTTTTTAATCTTTTTTCTTTTCTAGAAATAGATTCATTCTTTGGTAGGCTGAGAACGGCCATTTACTCTGTTCCTGGGCTGTTGAAAAATTACTGTCAGAAGTGTTTGCTGACATCTAATCAAGGCAGAGATGAGGGATTTCTTAAAAACAGTACTTCTGATGCATGTCAGCTTGCCTTGCTTGGTCAGTTGTTGTCACCTCAGCTTTAAAGAATTTTAATTACAGTAGCTGTTATGAACACACTCCCTCAGGGAAATATCATTTTCTTATATTTGAATTAATTTGTGTGAGTGCAGTTTACCTTCTCCTCAGAGCAACTTGTCTCATAGTTTGAAATCTGAGCTATCCAAACTTTCCAAATTTGTGAGCAGATGCTACTGGTGGGACTCCCCAGTGTGCCAGTCATTTTTTTCCCCAAAAGGATACGTGCACACAGGCAGGTTGTGGGCACACAGCTGTGCATGAGAAGGCTGAATCCAGCCTCAGGATCAGGCAGCTGGGCGGCTCCAGTGCAGCCAGAAGGGAAAAATCCCTCACTGAGTTGTCATCATTGCTCTTAGACAAACTCCTGTGACCTCAGGGTGTCTGCTTCATGCTAGAAATTTTGGACTGGAAATTTTTATGTAAAAATGCACAAAATGCAATCTCCCGTCTGCCTGAATTCCTAACAAAAACACGAATTTTGTCTCCAAGCTCTCTTTGGCACTTCTGAACTGTTTTTGAAAGTTACTATGCTCACCGATATATTTGCAATATGTCAGAGCTGTGTCCCTGTGGAAGTTACATCAAGTTGTATAGGTGGAAAGCTAGTGTAAGGGTGCCTTGATTTAAGCATTTGGATATTATCCCTATACTTCAAGCCATTTGGCAATAGTGTTTACTTGGATCCAGAAAGAATGAAAACTTGCCTGATATGGGAACATGATTTTTCATTTTAAACGCCTTTCTTTCTTCCGCAGCTGTCTCAGATCTCAGTTGCAGATAACTGCCCTCAAAGGATGCTTTTCCAACAACTTCATATTCTTTATCTGTAGAAGCTGCAGTAACTCTTTGGTTCTCAAGCCAATGACAATAACAGACCGATTAATTTCTCTTCTGGCATCCTCTACTTTGCACCTTCTATAATGCTCCTATTACCATGATCAGTACTTTTATCTCAGGGGACAGATGAATTTCTAGTATTTATGACTGTTTACTCTGCATGGCTATTTTTTCAGAGAGCAGAGAATTGCATTTCCAGTTTATTCACCTTCTCATACCTTCAAAGCTGTAAGCCATGTTCTATCAACCATAAATGCACCTGATTCCTTGGAGTACATGCTCTGAATTTACAACAGTTTGGTACAGAAAAGTCTTTTGAGACATTAATTTTGTAATTCAGTTTATTCTACTTGAATTATGAGCCAAGTAATAAATCTACATTATTTATCTGCACTGGTGATTCCCAGCCAATTGTGTAGGCTACTCTTCGAGGAAGCTGTCTTCAATGCTGTGTCTATTAAAAGACCAATGCTGTGTCTATTAAAAGACATTACAAAGTTTTTCCTCTCCCTGATTGGAGAGTTTGTGTTGTTTGAGAAGTCTTGTTCAGCCTTTCAATTGTATGTATTCCTATAGTGTCTTAAAAATTGTCTAAGCAACTTCTCGATATCCAAGCAGTGTGTACCTTCTCAAGACAGATTTAAATCTCATTAGAAGTTTGGCTTATCAAGACCTGAATCTTCTTCAGAAGGGAGAAACACCATAAACATTGGATTACAAGTGGATAGACACAGATTATAGTGGATCTTAATACTAAGACTTAGGACTTTGGGCAGTTTTTGCATCATTCTCCATCAAGAAGATTAGACATGAAGAAATGGCTGGCAAATTGACAGTAGCTAATGGGAAGAACTCATGTGGAAATGGAAAAGGACAGTTTAGAGGCCACTCAAGTGAGATCCGTTGTTCTTGATTAAATCTCCCACATAAGACCTAAGAAGTGGCTGGTCATCGGAGCATGGGTAAATAATAGACCAGTCAGATGATCGTCCATTACCAGGAAGATACTGGTGAAACTAATAGAGCTAGGAATCTAACAAACAGTATGTAAGGACCACATCAGTATAACTTGAGAAGATAAAAATATGTCAGACAAGAATAATTTGTGTGTGTAATTAGGAAAAAAAACCAGTGACCAGGAGAGATGTTACATAACTTGACTCTAATAAAGTACTGATCTTGTCTAACAGGACACTCTTAGCAGAAAATGAGGTTTATAAATCTGTCATAAGGTGAGAGCAGAACTACTGGGGATAAAAAATAAATGAAGGGATTAAGGGCCCATTCTCAAAGTGAAAGAAAGACTGCTTGCTGTAGGGATTCTCTTGGCTTGGAGTGTATGAAATAGTTTCATTAATCACCTTGCAAGGTGGGAGACGGACTAGAGCTGTAATATCTGCAGACTCTACCAACCTGGAAGGGGATTGCAAGCTCTTAGGAGGAGAAATCTGAGAGACTGAAAGCAAGATTCAAAAAGATTCATGTGTGTCTTGGCATGCTGAAGGAAAAATCTCTGGGAAAACAGGACACAACTCCTCAGAGAGGAGAGGTGCAGAACATTATCCTGAGGAATAATTAATTGCATACATATAAGAAAGAGAGTGCTCTTGGCAAAGCAGAAGTTAAACAGACGCCACTGAATCCCTAATTGAATGTGAGTGAAGAAACTCACACTATGAAAAGTAAGCCACATAGTAGGGTATATGGCAGACATGCTCTAAGTTTTACTCCTTCTGCTTTACTCAGCATTCATAAGACCTTGTTCTGTTCTCAGTTTTGAGCAGTGCACAGTAACAGATGGGCCAGCTGGAGGGAGTCCAGCAGAGCAAGTGCTGGTAATCCACAGATGTAGAAAACATGACCTTTAAGGTGAGATTGGAGGAATTTGTTTCGCTTAGCCTAAAGATGAGGATTCCTTTTCCTTTCCAGCAAAAGGAAAGAAATAATCAGTTCCCTCTGTCCACAGACATGACAGGAAATAATAGCTTAAAATGTAGCATGGGTTATTGAGGTAAGACATTAGATAAAACATGTCACTCTAATGATAGAACAAGTCTCTGTCTGGAACGATTTAGTTATACCAGATCCTGACTTTGGGCCAGTGCTGGATAAGACAGAATTCTCAGCCAGAGATATGTTCCTTTGTGGTGAAAGTGTTACTGCAGCAAATGAGGCATGAAGCACCTCGCTGTCCCAGAAGTCACGCACTTGAAATGAGGCACAAAATAAAATGTGAGCTAAAAAGTTGAAAGGCACTGGAATAGTTGATAGCAAGGTTCCTTTCAAAGCCCTCTTTGACTTTAGAACATGTCTTTACATAACTTGATTAGGGGTGCTTATCAAACCTGATTTTGTTTTATGACAAGGTAACCCACCTGGTTGATCAAGGGAAGCCAGCTGATGGAATATTTTTGGATTTCAGTAAAGCTTTCTATAAGTCTCTCACAGAATGTCCAGCATTCATCTGGATAAGCATATCATGCCATGGGTGAGCAACTGGCTCATGGATTGGGTACAGAGGGTGACATCAGACTGGTGACCTGTCACTAGTGGGTTCCACAGGGCTCCATCCTCGGCCCTGTGCTCCTCAACATCTTCGTTAATGACCTGGATGTAGGACTGGAATGGACACTGAGCAAGTTTGCAGACAATACAAAACTGGGAGGAGCTGTTGACTCCCTTGAGGGCAGGGAGGCTCTGCATAGAGACCTTGAGAAATTAGAGGGTTGGGCAATCATATGAAGTTCAGCAAGGGAAAGTTCTGGATTCTAAACCTGGGATGGGGCAACCCTGGATAAACAGACAGACTGGGGAATGAGATGTTGGAAAGCAGTGCCATGGAAAGGGATCTGGGACTCCTGGTTGTTGCAAGTTGAACATGAGCCAGCAGTGCCCTGGCAGCCAGGAGGGACAACCCTGTCCTGGGGAGCATCAGGCACAGCATCACCAGCTGGGCAAGGGAGGGGGTTTTCCTGCTCTGCCCTGCACTGGAGCGGTCTCACTTCTAGTCCTAGGGGCAGTTTGGGGTGCCACAATATAAGAAAGGCATGAAACTATTAGTGAACATCCAAAGGAGGGCAACAAAGATGGTGAAGGGCCTTGAGGGGAAGCCAAATGAGGAACTGCTGAGGTCACTTGGTCTGTTCAGCCTGGAGAAGACTGAGGGGAGGCCTCACTGCAGTTACAGCTTCCTTGTGAGGGGAAGAGGAGAGGCAGACACTGATTTCTTCAATCTGGTGACCAGTGACAGGACCCAAGGGAATGGTCTGAAGTTGTATCAGGGGAGGTTTAGGTTGATATTAGGAAAAGATTCTTCACCCAGCGGGTAATTAGGCACTGGAAGAGGCTCCGCAGGGCAGTGCTCACAGCACCAAGAATGACAGAATTGAAGAAGCATTTGGACAATGCTCTCAGGCACATGGTGGGGTGCTTGGGGTGTCCAGGGTCAGGAGTTGAAATGGATGATCCTTGTGTATCTCTTCCAACTCAGCATATTCTGTGATTCTATGAAAAGTACTACATAAAATAAATGAAATAAATAAACCGTTGTGACCACAGACTACACAGACACAGTTTGTTGTCTGGCTGCACATTCCCTTTCACTGAGAAAAAGTAGGACTGGACTGGAATATTTCTTGCTTCTCTCACCTTTCAGTTGTGCTAATTAGGCTCTTTTATGCATTCTAGAAACTTTAATTTTGCTAACCAGATTCAAATCCCGATGAATAGACTGACAGTTTTGATACTTTTCTTTTCAGAATATTATTGCAGACGCAGTGTTTTTAAGAGTCATATTTTTCCGAAAACATAGAGTGTCACCTCTTACAAAACCCTCCCACTTTGCACACAACTAAATCTTGCCTGTTTGAGCCCAAGGATGAGAAATGTAATCCCCAGAATTTTGTAAGAAAGGCTAATGCAGAAAGAGTATTTTAGAGAGAATATCAGCTAACATAATGTTATTGTTATGCTATGGCTATTATGATGATATAAACATTTTGTCCTTACTGCAAATTTTATTAATTTACGCAGCTTTTGTTTAAAGAAAATTATTTATTTAGACTTCTGAATACACTAATTTCTGTAGGGTTGTGCTGGACAACTATTTAAATTACAGCAACTATTCTAAAGTTGCATATAGGGAAGAAACAGTAAGTCACAATATCCTGTTTGCCAAAATACTGCTTTATGCTAGGCAGCATAGATGAGCGCAGTGACTGATGGATGATTCTCCCTTATTAAATTAGAATATATTTTAATAGACTAATTCTTTGTAAATACTTTTGCATAAGGGGAGAATGGTACATGCACAAGCTGAGTGTAATAAAACTGCTCTTGGAAATGCTTGGAAATCCAGACAGTTCTGTTAATAAGCAAGAATCCGGCATAAGAAGAGATCAGGTAACAGTGAGTCATTAGCAAGTCAAATATTTTCTTTAAGTTCATGACTTTTTCTGCTCACATGTATCTTTCCATATGCCCATGTCTCTCGTGTTCCCCAGACATGGCCTAGATTATATAAGGTTCATATGAAAAAACAATTCAGTCCTATATTCATACAAATCTAAATAGCTTTTCTAATGCTTTAAATAAATTGCTGGTAATCTGTTTGTAGTCACTCATATTGGTTTAACATGGATCTATAACTGTTCAGCTTGTTCCTACATCTGTTTCTGCAATTTAGAACATCTTCTTGTGCTGTGTGTGAAAGTCATTTCCTATAAACAGAATGAGCCGTGAGCTCTCTATTATGGGACATTCATTTGGAGAAGGAAGGAGAAAATACAGAATGGCTCTTAGGTTCTTTCATGGTGTATTCATGAGGAGTCAGTCTCTCATTTCCAAGGCTGTAACTCAGAACAACATTAACTCACCTAAGACAGCTCAGATTTTCCTCAATATATTGCTCATTTTCTCCCAGTTAAAATCAAGTTTTTTCATCCCACAACCTCCAAGGGCAGCATGCATACAATTAAGGGTAGGTTTATAGAAAATATCACTGGTCCTAGGCTATTCTACTTTCCCAATGGGTTCTCCAAAACGCAATGTTCCATGTTGTCTCTGAAACCTGTAAGCTGTAACTCCACTATATACTTGCTACTTAGAAACTGAATTTTTCAGACCATTCCCACTGTGGTACAGATGTTACTTTTGTTCATTATACTGAATGAACAAGTAAAATGGCCTTCTTCTAATACAAACAGCTTTAATTGAAAAAGCTGTCACTATCAGAGCAGATTATATTTCTTTTTGCAGAAAGACATCTTTTACATTTTTTTTTCCCTAGAAGCACGAAAAAACATCTGTCCATCAGGCAAGTGATTATTAACTCAGTTTTAAAGAACGTTCCTAATAAATAATGTTTTTACACTTGGCAAATAAAGTCCTAAATCTTTTTTACTCTATACAATTTTTGAATGCTGCAGAGTGGAGTGGTAGCACAAGCAATGCTCCAGAGTCCAGCTTCTGACTGCTTGTGTGTGCTGTTTTGCCATTGGTGCCAACATATTGCATTGATTTTGAAACAACAGAATTCATTCTCCCAAAAACTAGATGTCAGTGAAATCTGGGGATGCAAACTGAGAAAGGAGAGGTAGCTGTTATTACTGCTGATGTGGGGTCATCTCCCTGCACACTCTCTGACCGACTACACCCAGAGACTGTGGCAGGACACCTGAGTTTTGTTATGCTGGTAAAAAATCTGAGCTGGTTTAACAGGAACTGAATTTAAGTTCCAGTTGCAGTAACTTATGTAAGAAGAGTAATACTTGCAGGCACAACTCTATAATATCATCTGCTTTCTTGAAGAACTCTACTTATTTTGTGCTCAGCCAATTTCCCATTTTTTTCATGCCAAGGATGTAATGCAGACTCCCATAGCTTGATAGTTTTCCCTTAACAGCCATCTCAGGACACAGATGATTTTGAACATCTCTGGAATTTTAGCACAGAAGTTACCTGGATTTGTTACAATGTTCAGGAGTGAAATAGCTAACAATGCCCTCATTGAAATAGAGGTAGTTAGGTTTCAGACTTAACATTCTTTCGGAAAGTAAGGGAAAAACCAAATCCTCAGAGCTGTAATTTCAGGTGTTTATCTTTGCAATGTCCCATATTTCACTCTCATGTTTTCACAGCCATGGCGATTACTGGTTTCAGAATAATACAAAAGTAAGCTGGAACTCCTCTATAGCAATGTATAGCAGAGCATGGCTAATTTTGTGGATGGGGCTCTGCAGAGCATAGCTCAGGCTGGGAACAGATGTACTTTTCTCAGCCCAGCTCTACTTGTGAGGAGATTACTGTGCATCAGTGCTGACTTGCTCTTATTTTCTAGCAGAACTGACTGTGTGAGTGCTTCTTCACCCATTTCACTTACACAAAGTCATATTAGCTTAAGTAATGGGAATAGGTCATGGTTAACCCATTTTTGTTCCTTTTTTTTTTTTTTTAAGTCAAAATGGCTTAAGGAATGACAAGAACTGACTTGTGGAAGCTGTGACTTTTGTTACAGAAGAGAGGCAGAAGACAGGCAGTGGACAAACCTGATTTCCAGGGTGTGCATCTGTATAAAACTTTTGAACAATTTTGCATGCCACAATGGGAGAGCTCCCTATCTGCCTTCCCTAGATGAGTAATACTTGTCTGCAGCAGGAACAAGAAGTGAAATTTCAGTAAAGTGTAGCCCCTGCTTGAAACCTCAGGGCAGACAAAGACTATCCACCTTTCCAGTCACAGACATGCTGAGCAGAATGCTGAGGAGAAGTGAACCATTTCATTAATTTGAATGCTTCAGGCCAAATGTTGAGATTATAATTGACAAAATTAAGATTGTGAATATCTTTAAATGAAAATAACAGAAAAATGTTAACAAATGAAGTGATGAAAAAAAAAAATTGATACAAGTGAAAATGTACTCTAACTATAAACAAAATATACAGTTACTCAAGCCAAAACGACACATAGTATTTGCACAGGGTTTTACTAGAGTCAGAATCCTAATAGCAGTGGTAGAGTATCCTCAATATCCTGAAATATAAATATACAGGAAAGTTTGGTTATATGCTCTAGCTATTCCTTTGGTAAGTGAGGTGCAGTAAAATGATGTGGTTAGGAAAATGGTCCATACAATAAATTCTTGAAACAGAGAATGACAGCTGAATACTTTATTTAAAGCACTATACTTCCTGACACTTGAGAAACGGACCAACAACACATGATCCACTTCACAAGCAGTTTTGGATAATAAGACAAAGGAAAGTAATTCCATCCTAGAGTTTTTCAATGAGTAGTAAATCTGCTGAAAAATGGTATTTGTGAGAGACTGAAAAATTCAGCTAGCCAGGTAGACCTCCCTTTCAGCCTTTAGCTGAAAAGAATGGAGAAAATTAAACCTGGGGAAATGCTTCACCATGATATTTTGAAATAGAATATCTCCTTGAGGAAAGGGCAAATTTTCTTTTCTACATTTTTTAAAGAATTGTGTGACAGTTATAAATATGAAGCTCACATTCATTGTGCAACCATGGTGCAGCTCAGGCTCGTTGCTGTGCAAACCCAGTGCACTTTAGACATGAGTTCCCTGAGTGTCCCAGGAACTCCTCATCCAGCTCCATAGATTAGATAATAGACTGATCTGAATCAGTGGAGAGACTCAAGACAAGGTGAACTTAACCCCTAGCCTGCTTCACCACAAAGCATGTGATTATCTGGCACAGGAACTCTCCAGGTGGGAATTTCAGCCTGTCCTGAAGCATTTTCCCGGCAGCTCCAACTGTGCTTGGACCAATCTCTATGCTCAAATGTGTTGATTAACACTGAGAGTGGAGAATCCGACCATTCCTGAAGCCTCTTGAGGTGATTCCTGCTGCAGAATTGATCAAATTGGACATCAATAAGACATTTCAAATAGCCTGTGAAAACTCCTTCAGCGGGTGCAGAAATGGTCAGATGGGAAAGTCTCTTGTGTATGGTAAAGATCGATAATAGATGATTTTATGTAGTAAGACCACAGGTGAAGTGGGTGTAAGAACTGAGTATCAGAACAGAGGTTTGGAGAGTTTCACTCTGAACAGCTGAAGGTGCCATTGCAAGGACCCTCAAAATTCCCTCATCACCATACAGGCATTGACCAACCATCCTGCTTGAGATATTTGGTTCCCCTTGTGAAGATTACCATGTATAAAGATCCAATAGTTTCAGATTCTTTTAAAGATTCTGTCTTTGTTATCAAGAACTTCTCATTTATAAGTCCATTAAATAGTATGTAGAAAAAAGTAAAAAAGCTAAGCAACTGTAGACAAAGTATCTTAGTATTTGTCAAACCCATTTTCTTCCATTTTGTTAGTTTCCTCCCCTTTCCCAAAAACAAACCTCAAATAAAATGAAATCCCAATCATACAGGAATTTTAAAAATTGTGTTCTAATTCCCCATCTCCTGCTTCTGTTTCTGCACTTTGTGCTCTCAACTGATTAACATGCTCTCCCCCCCTCCAAACTTTCAGATCTTTCTGTTAAATAGCTGAGCTTAAATTGAATAAATTCTACATGCAAAGCTGGCCATGTTTTCACAGGTTTTGTACTTTATGTGCAGTGTCATTCCGTTCACTAAAGGGTGAATAGCTGTATCCATATGACACTTTTAGAAGGTCAAGAAGAAAGTCAAGGGCTTCCTCCAGGAAGCCATATATTCACAAGCCAGGTATTCATAAACAGCACTGTCTTCTGGCACTTCTGCCCCACCATAACCCATCCTAATCATGGTAATTGCAGCACTTCAGAAAATATCCCACAGATGTGACCCATTCCACTGTGAGTTTGTTCTACTCATACAGCATATTCTATTTAATAAAGTTGTATAATATAATTTAACCAGCTGTTGATTATATTTGGTTATATTGAGCATTGGAGAGAAAGAATCTGTTTCATGGGATGCAGCAGAGGAAATGAGAGAAGGAAGCAGCTGAAATTTGTAGACACCTTCCAAAAACTAGACAGGTTCAACCCACCTTCTCTGGGCTCCAGCACCTTGACTTCCCAAGGGTACAAAATCCAGGCAAGGTGAGTGCTTGGGTTGTGCTGACTACTGGATTTTACTGACTACAAATACAACTCTGTCTTCCTGCAGGATCTCTTTCACGAGCTCTTGTTGCCAGCATCACCTATTTAGGGAGACAGGGAACTGACAGCAGGATACTGGGCAAATGTCTGACCTAGTTGAATTACTCCTAGGGGTTCAAGAATTGTTAAGAGAAAAAGCACATTATCGAGTACAGCAAACCTTTTCAGTCCTACAGAGTCAGCACACAGAAAAAAGCCATATGGACTTTTCAGCTCATGGTGATCTGGAAAGACCTCAGGTACTTATGTTTATATAACATTCTGGGCTTTGTCTCAGCTTAAATTGCTTAAAAACCATTTGGGCATAGGAGATGAAGATTTCAGTAAGACAGGAAATACAAACAAAAGCCTATTCAACCTTTAAAATATGCCTTCAAAATAACAGTGTACTGAGGCAGCAAAAGAACCCCAGCTTTTAGGCTACAATTCACTCTGCTCTTACCCTAAAGTAACTTAGGTAAAAACCAAAGTCAGATCCCATGTAAGTACTTTTTTCTTCCCACTTGCTTTGGTTTTATTTGGTTCTTGCTCAGAAAGCTGCTGTAACGAAAGTGAGAGAAGAACTTGTGATTTACGCCAGGTAATTATAGCTGCTGCCCCACTGTTCTCTGCACACAGTATTCCTTGTGCCCTGTGTCGCATTATGAGGAGGAATTCCTTTCTTCCTTGCATTCCTATCCCAAACTTGGCTGTATATCAACGACTGATGTTATCTGTGCATAGCTTTCTATTTACATTTATATCCTTTAAAGCCAATGAAAAGCTTGAACAATACCAAGTGTACACTGTAATCAGCATGTAAAGTTTGTCGTGTGTCCCAGGATCTTTGGATGAAAAGCTTTCTATATGCATCATTGCTATTAGTTTTTCCTGCATCATTTGTCAAGATAAATACATAGTGTTGTTTAGCACAATGTACTGGAAGCTTCTGACTTGCAAATTGATCTGAAACGTAGAACCATATAAAAACATTTTATGCATCTAGCACTGATGATTTAATTTTTGCTCTTGAGAAACAGACGAAAAGGAAAGTTAGTAATACATATACACAAGTTAAAAGAACACATGTAATGAATTAAAAATCATTGCCTTCAGTTAGACGTCGATTGTCACTATGGAGCAGTGACTATGATAGGAATTAAATTAGATTAACACAGCCAACAAAAAAAGCTTCTATTGCTGATAAAAAGAAAAGAAGAAGACCTTTCAGAATGCAAAGGCAGATTCAGCCATAAAAAATATTGTAGAAATCTAATTCTAGTACTTTTCATGGAGCTGAGCATGTAATGTCTGCTCACATGTAAAGATACCCTTGAGGAGGAAAAGCAGGAGGAGGTGCTTTATGTTTATGCTTTGGGTTGTCTCTGTGGAAGGAAACTGAAGAAGTTATGAGGTTGATTAAACTTAAGTTGTGGTTGGGAATTACGCACAGATCAGAAATGAAGGTCGATGCTTCAAGGTCTTTCTGGTAGCAGAGATGGTATTTTAAATAATTTTTATATATTCCGCTTTACTCAGAAGTGTCACACGGTAATATGTTACACTCACTCATGCCGTGTTAAGACATTTTCAGGAGGTCCACATGAGATAATATGGAAAGAAATCTGAGACACGTTATTGTGAGGAATGGCCCTTTAGGCTCTGTGAAATAAAGTGGTTTTGCTTTCTGGGAATTTCTGTCAACTGTTTGCTGTGTTCTTTACTCTATCCCTGTGAACAAAGTCTGAATAAACTGGGAAACAACTCGTTCTTCCTTAAGTCCTGCCACTTTCAGCTGTCACAGAGATTTTCCACCCTTTTTCTAACCTTGGCTCCTGACCATAAACAATGAGCCCCTCGGGCAGCTCCAATCGAGTGCAAAGTGATTGTGGACCCTAACTATAGCCAGGGGGAAAAAAAGAGCAAAAGGTGTTCCTTTGTGCATTGCCAATCCCTGCCACTGACTATGGCCAGGTGGTCCCTTCATGGCCTGCTCTCTGCACTGGGTGAGAAGCATCCGCTGTCCCTGTAAGGGGGTATTTGTTCTGAGTATAGATCTTAACACAAAACAGAAACAAGGCCCCAGGAAGACCCCCAGAACTACACCCAGTAAAAACTAGCTGAAGAGCTGCTGTTTGTGCTTGCTTATCCTTTCGAGTCAAGCTCTTGGGGGAGATTCACAGGACATGTGCTGGGTCTGTGCTGGGTGGTGCAAGTCTGGGAACATTTATCCTCAGTTCCCGTGGCTGAAAGCGCCCATTAGCACAGCAAGCCCACACAAAGACTGGACCTGACCTCAGGGGCCACTGTTTAATTTCTGCTTTTTCCTTCCTCTCTCTCAGTGGTTTATTTTCTCATAAATGTTCTGACTGCTGGGGTCAGTAGATAGTCTAACAATTACACAGACTTTGTTCCTCGTTTTAAACAATTGCTAGCCCTTTAGGAGCCAGATTTGTCAATATAAATCACTGGAGTTAAAAGTTCATGAAATGGTGGGAAGATCTTTTGTGTGTGTGTGTTTCTAAGAGAAGGATTTTGCCTCTAAAGTGGAACAAGTAAGAGAATGTGAAAGCTGGAGAAGAGACACCTGTGCTGTTGGCAAGTCTCCTGCCAAGCTCACAGCAAACCTGCCAAGTCCCATTCCCTAAGACAGAGGCTGTCTAGTTAACCTCAGAAAGGTACCCCAGATCTAAATGTTTCACCAACTCTCTTCTTGTGCTCCCATAGCTTTAATATTAGTAGGATGTAATAGTTCTTTGGATCTCCATAAATCCATTGAATGAGTAGTAAATTTTGCAAGGCATTACTTTGAATTAACTTCGATTATTTGAAACCAGTTTATATTGTAACATAGCTGTCTAGGCTACTCCCTACATAAGATGACTCATCTTAAAACAGGTGCCTCAAGCCAGGAAAGAGGATCCTCATGTCAGCCTTCAGTGAGCATACAACTTGGGTAACTAGTTTTGAACAGATCCCTTATTTTTAGATGACTAAAGTTAAGGTACATATTTCACACAGCAGTAATTTCCTATAATCATCCATTCAACCTCCTTCGTTGTTGACATGGAAAGAGCACAAAATGATGGTAGGATATTTGTTCCTCCATTCTCTTTTTTTTTTTTTCCATGGAGTGCTAATGAGGAAGGGGTAATATGATCCAATGGAAGTGGTAACATTTGAATACAGTGGTTGCAGGAGTGAGATAAGCAAACTCACTTTTCATAGCCAGCCAGATACATCAGCTGGGAGGAATAGAAGCAATTTATATTCCTTAGATAAAAAATATTCTGTTAAAAACACTTCTGAAAGATATTTATATGAAACTTCTCGCTGACAGAATCCTAGTCAAAAGTCTATTCATCTTTCCCTAAGAGAGGTATCTAAGATAGGGCAGATGAATCACCTTCTGGAGGTGCCTGTCTCTGAAGACTTCTATTCAGACATTTTTCTTTGTCTGTGTTGGGTGAGGTAAAGCTTTGGCAACTGCTGATTTTAACCCCGGTAATGAAAGTGGCTGGTGACAAACTAGAAAGGAGAGAGAAAGTAAAAGATGCTTTGTTGCAGGTGACATGAAAATGCCAGAATAAACTTAGAAATAATTAAAAATTAAATGCTACCACCTGGGAAATTATTCAAGAAGAGGTCATAGGTTTTCAGCTTCCTGAAGAGATAAAGCTCACTATTCTGGGAAATCTAACATTAGTAAGAGTTTTAAATGCCAGAAGAAAGATGTCCTTGAAGAACTCCAGAAAAAAAAAAAGAAAAAGAAACACTTCAGATCAGATTCTCATTTACACTAAAATTTTTTTTAGCACATTTGCAGTATGGACTAACCTTACAGTAGGTGCAATTCCACTCACTTCCCACTAATTACTAAAATGGTGTCAATTATGTTTTTTGAGATTGGGGTTTCCTTCTTCCCAAATGAGAGGCTGAAACTGTGAATTGAAACTATGAATGAACAAGTTTTTATGAAGACTCACAAGAACTCAAATATATTCAGTAAATTATAGTTGTCTTTTTTTATAACACACAAACAAAACATTTATCAAACTACAATGTAGTATAGTCTGTTCAACCTAAGCTGTCATCATGTAAGTGTTCCTCATACAGAAACAAATGATTTCAGGTTCCAAATATTTTCATAATTATCTTTAAATAATATAATATTCAACAATATCCAGGATAACGTTTCAGTTCTGTGAATTTCTAGCCCAAGCAGCCTCAGAGACCATAAAGAAATAATGGGACAGAGGATAAGAAATGAACACAGTTCAGCACTGATTTATTGCCTCCTATTTTTAACCTGGCTTCCTAAGAAATCAATGCCTACGCACTCATGCTGTGTATGTGTGCTGGTATTAAATTGGGCTTACTGGACAATTTCAACTACACCTGTGTGGAAAGAAATCTCAAAGATAGTAAGGTTGAGAGTAATCTCATGTAACTTCAGATGGCTGACAGTGTGGATATGTCCATTTGAACTCAATACCCCAGGCTCCCCTCACAGGCACTGGAAGAGAATCATCACTGTATATGGTGATTTATGTTATCTATTTTAGACATTTATTGTAGGATGGGACAAACTTTGCTATAGAAATAGGGATGGTCTAAATGTGGCAAAATACAAGCACTGAGGCTTCCTCCTAACATCTATTTTCTGTGAGGGTTCTCCAATAACAGCTGAGCTCATACCACATCGCTTCAACTGGTAGCATTTTGTGGTTAAATTTGGACATGAAAACAGTTTAATCATAGAGGTAAGTCATTTTAACAATTACATAACTCTCCTGTGATGTGGAAGAAGTGATGTGGTCCAGGTGAAATGCTGGAGGGGTTAATGTAGTGGTTCCAACTCTGATATGTAGCATCCTGGAGCAGGGTTGCAGGTCCTTTACGGTCTCTTCAGATACCTGTCTCCTCCTGAAGCTGCAAAAATAGTCCCAAATCCGCACTCCAGGGATACCGAGCCACTTAGAATCTCTCTGATTCCTAAGTCCTCCTCCAATATTCTTTATGAGGGTGGAGAATACCTTTCTTTTGACATCCACTGAGGTTTTCCAATTTGCTATCAGAAAATGGCTATTTCACTGTTTTGTGTATTTCAGTGCTCATGACCTGCTTATTCTGAACATGGTTGCCCTTCTTGACTATCAACAGGTTGTTGCAAGGTTTGGCTGTTTCCTTGAGTGCACTAAAGTTATTCAAAGTCCATTCTGTTCAGAGGTTCAAGAGCTTGTTAGGCCCATTATATTATTTCGTATTCTTCTGCCCTAATAAAAATTTGGTTAAAGTTTGTCCATTCCTACTAAAACAAAAAATTGGTTAAAGTGCTATCTTAACAGTTCTGCTAACTAGGTTTTATTCTTGCTGTCTGCTACACGATGTCACACTGATTTTTTCTCCCACTCCTGTGCTCATCTGAGCACCTTGCTGTCTTGCAGCCCTGCTTGCTATTCATCAGGCTTCATTACCCCAGGTGGTCAGGGGAATATTTGCCCAAGTAGGACAGCTTTAAAAGTAAAGCCTAACAGTTTTTTGTAGGAGATTGGGAGAAAGAAAAACAGAGCTATCCCCTTTATAAACATTCCTTGCAGCCATTTGTACAAGAAAGCTGCCAACGTGACTTTACAGGAAGATACAGAGGTACTCTTGGTAATGCTTTTAAATGGTCTTCAATCATACCAGAAATATATTTTCACAAAGGCACTTGAATAAAGCTCATGACATTTTGACTCAAAAGCTTACATTATGTGGTAGCAACAAGTAGTGCATAGGAGCTCAGTTAAACTCTGTCTCACTGAAATCTAACAATGTAGTAGCTCTCAGGAAGATATTTATGAGAGGAGTTGTTTTCATTGGAATTGCCCCAAAATACAACCTTTTCCTGATGAGCTATTTAACATCATTTATTCATTATCTAGACTATGACGTGAAACGTCTGACAGATTGGTAGAATAACAAGGTAACAGGGAAGAAACCTTAGGTGTTTCTATGGCAAAACTAAATGGCTTTCTGAAAAATGTTTTGCTCAGGCTGTTTGAAGAAGGTCTTTGGGCTGGGTGAATGACAGCTGGGAGAAGGATTTGCATTCCCTGATCATGCTTTTATTCTAGGCCTGTGTAGAATTGTGTTAAGCCAATGACTACAATCAAAGCTAATGGCTTTTGGACTTTACGTGATTATCTGTAAGAGTCAAGGAGGAATGTTTCCCCTGCTGCCAAGTTTTTAGTCTTTTGTTCTTTTGGGTTTCCCCCCCACCCCTCTCATAAGTAACAGAAATAAGCAGCAGCTGGGTATTGGATAGGTCGCTGATTTGGTACAGAGAATTCTCACAGGTGTCTGAGTAGTTTATTTTCTCACACACTCAGAGTCATATTTGTTTTGAGATATGTAGTTGAGAAGGAAATTTGTCCTAGATTATTCTGAAAGGGCCTTTTTTTCTTTTCACTTTCTTCTTCACCTGCAGATGTATCTCTTTAGCTGACACACACCAGTTTTCCTCTTTCATGTGGACCTTGTCTGCCTTGATCCCACGCTGTCATACCTCTCAGGTTTTTGAGGACTGAAACATCCACTACAATTAAATATGTAGGCTATTGAGATGAAATATAAATTTCTCAGAGAGACCTGAAATCAGAATACGTGGCCTAATTGTTCCCTTTGGCTTTGTTTTCTGTGGAACCATAGACTCTACAGAATGTCTGCATGTTGGGAGTGGATAAATTTAATCAACACTCAGATTTAGTGGGGAACAATGGTTAATCAGATCTACTGATCTGCAGGAAAGCAATCCAAGTACCTCAGAATCTTGCTATTAAACCAGACAGGGACTGAATTATACCAAATGTTGTAAATGAAGACATTTCTTTTGACTCAGTGAATTTTGGACGAACTCCCAGGTCTTAAACCCCCACAGCGCTGTTGCATTATCCCGGTCTTTCAAATAGGTGAAGTTTTTTAATGATGCCATTTTTGTTCCACACTGCAATTTCTGCTAGAGAACCAGTCTGGAAGACAAAAACAATTAGAAAAGCTTCTTACTTTATGTCACCTCAAGGTCTTGTTTATTTTTACTGAGTCAAAATCCAACAACAGTGTGCTCTCGATAGTGTAGTAGGTTCTTGTATTTGGTGTTCCATTTCATTCAAGATATGCTAAATTCACTCATTTTATTTTGTTTTTAATGAAAATATTTTAACTAGACATACTCAAAACATTAGTGGAATAATTTTCCAAATGAATAAATTGTATCTTCTTCCTCATTGAACTTCAAATTTGAATTTATCTGTTTGTGCAGTTTCCTGCCCTTTGTTTCAGTGACCCTCTTTCAACCTGTCTTACTCACCATAATTATTTGCCTTATCTGCCAGTGAGAACTCATCTTCTTTTTCTCAACCATAATTACTTCATTGAGCATTAAAGTGAAAAGGCCATTTTCCTCTTGTTGTTCATCTTTTCCAGATGTCAAGTTATTTACAAAGCCTTTGAATTAGTAATGTTGTGATGAGAATTTTGGTAAATTATATGTGAGAGAATTAGGTCCATTATAATCTTGAATTCTCATTTGTCCTGAAACATTTTTTCTCTTCTCAGTTTCCTAGGCTTTGCAGGAGAGGTTTATTACGGTTTCAAAGTGTTCTGCCTATGACATTCCTCTTAATGATAGCAGGAGATGTGACCCAGCCAATGGAACATTTTTCTGACAAGCTACTAGGATTTCAAGTGTTTTGATCTCTTTCTTTTTTAAAGACATGAAACTAAATTAATATGAATGTGGCTGTAAATTCTATCACTCTTAACAGGACTTAAATCTTTGATTCCTTCCAATAATAAACAAAAAATTGTTTCTTTGAAGATACTCCTCTGAGAAGTGTCTGAAATTTACTCTGTTGTATCAGTTTTATAAATCTACATTTAATCAGTGAAAAAAAGCTTGAATTTTGGTCTCATATCTGTTAATTTTGGATGCTCATTTCTGTCAGTCAGAAAGATAAGAGGTTATAGAAAAATCTGATTTATGTGATTTTAGACACTGTGATTTTAGTCACTAGAAAAAAATTTAACTTAATTTTAAGCATGTTGTAGACATGTTTGTCTTATCTCTCTGACTGCTAAGGAAGAGCTCCTGGCACCTCAGGTGTGAATCTGATCTCAGGTGAGACAAATTGCTCTCTGGAGAAATTGCTTTATACTGACCATAAAGGGAGCCTTCAGGTCCCTTGGGAAGTATCCCACCTCCCCAAGTCTGCTGTGTGCCTGCATCTAGGTGGGATGAGTTTGTGTACAACATAAGAAAAATCCTTACCTACCCTTTTGTTTACAGTTTCTCTAGGATTATGAGAAAGATCCTTGGAATTTTCCCTAGAAAACCTAAATGACATGTAGGAATAGGCATGTCCAGAGCACTGAATAAGGTCCAAAAATACAAGTTTCACTAAAAAAAAAAAAAAAAAAAAAAAAAAAAAATTCCTCTTACCTTTATTTAGCTTATCTATATAAAATTCATCTACAGGCAACTAAATGAAAATTACATGGTCCTGGTAATTTCAGTTATTGTCCCAGTGTCCCAAGAGATTTTTAAGTGTCTTTATACATAAGTTGAACCTTAAATTATCGATTTTAGAGTGTTAAAAGACACGTGGTATAGAATAAAAGACACCTGCAAGAATTAGGTACACTCACTGAATTTTGTGAAATAGAACATGGTAATATTGTGTTGGTGCTTAAGATACAATATATCTGTTCTTGACATTTCTTTGATCACCAAAGAAGTACTTTCCCATCATCAGATTTTCTAACCTGGCAGTGGAAGGCTCCCAGATACAACTCAAGAAAAATGCAATTAATTGATATGAGTGCCATTGTTTTCTTCTAAAATAAAACCATAAAATCACAGAATACTTTTGACAGTAAAAGATTTAAATAATTGTGTCCAAAGGTCTTGGTAGTCCAGAAGCAGTGCTGTAGCTCACAGAGCTTTGGAAGTATCCTGCAGCAGTTCCTGTTTTCATTCTTCATTTCTACAAGACTGGGAAAGCACAGTCCCTTAAAAATGCACAGTCCCTCAGAAAAGAGGCACTTTCTTTCTATAATGATACTATAGTGTTCATTTGTTATGTTCTGTAATGAACTGCATTTTGCAGTTTTAGTCAACAGCATAGAGTCAGAATAAGTAAAGAAAATGATCTTGAAAGCTCTCTGTAAATCTCTAAAGACAAAAGAGTCTGAACATTAAGGATGAGACCTATCCAATGGAAGGTCTTTACCAAACTTCACTGGAATTAACCAATTCTCCAGGGTCTGAGTTTTCATACTGCATCTCATGACGGAAGGCCAAACTAAAAGTGTACCCCAACAAACACATACATGAATTATGTAGCATCTGCCCCATTGTGGTCTGATCTTCAGAGGAATGTGCTCAGCCACTGCCACTTTTTAACATTTTCGCAATTTTCATTCCATCTCTCCCCCTGCTGTTTTTTCACTGCAGTATCCACTCAGCAACATTTCCTGGAGCCGTGTTCCTCTGACGTTCCAATGTTCCATCACAGTCACAAGCGCACATCAGGATGTGTCGAACCAGCAAAAAAACCATCAGGCAGCACAGCTGCTGGATTTTCCTGATACGCCTGGAACGTTGCAGAGCAACAAGGGACTTGGAAAGTTGCTTCCATAAATCAGCTTTTGTAACTAAGGCACATGGTTTTGGTATTTTTTTTTCTTGATTCTTTACTTTGCAGCTCGCTGTGCTATGCAATCACTTGCTCCAAGGAAATCAATTAGTGCAATCAGCCTGGATTTCCTTTGTTCTGAAGAGGGATTTTTTTTTTGAAACTGAGAATTAAACATATAGAAAGAGTGCCCTGTTTTATATGAGAACTGTGGTGAATCAAATCACAGAAATGTCTTTCCATTGTAATTTAAACCTAAAATTCTGAAATAAACTATAACCATAATTTTTATATCTTTTGTACCGAAAAATATCCAACCATGGTGATTTGGACAAGTGACTGATAAAATAGGTTTTTTTTTTTTTTTTTTTTTTTTAGTAAGTCCATAGTATTTTTAAGTTCATAAAGAAAGATTATACAATTTTTCCTGAGACAATAGGGGTTCCTAAAAATGTCCTTACAGTTGCATAAATGCATAACCATGCTGAACAGAGTACAATGTTCCACACTGGCATTTTTCCCTCCTCAAGTACTTAATAATAATACACCTCAAATATAGAGTTGAAAATCCAGTCCTAAACTCTTAGAAAATTATTAGGATATATTGCTCTTTTTCAATGGCTAACTTTTTGTGTTAAATTAACATAATTTAATCTTGAAGGCACTACGTTCAAGTGAAAAGGTTTAACATCTACATAGTACTGATTTCATACCATGTAATAAAAGTTTAAGAGGAAATAGTAAGCTTTTATGCCAGAAATAGAAAATTGGCTGGTCTGTGGTATTGGCTTGGAATTGGCACTTGAGATTTTTAATCTACAGCTCACGTCTTGTTTAATTTATACAGTAGTGCAATATTTGAGTGCCTTGCCACCACCAAGGGTTGGTAACTTTATACCTATATTCAGAAAGGGAAAAAAAAAAGAACATTCTCACACTTACAAACTGATTGCTTTCCTCAGGTTTAATTAGTTGCCTTAGCACTTTTACAAAGAATTGTAGCTGGTGTTTAACTGGTTGGGTGGCTCACACCAATAGTGAGAAAGGACTGCAAACAGAGAAGGTGCAGCAGCTGCTTGAAATGGAAATATTTAATTCTCTTGTGATAATAAAATAAAGCTCAGCATGTTATTAATTTTTTGAAAAAAGCAGAGTATCCTCTTCTGGAATACCTGTGCCATCTGCTTGGGAGTCCCTGTGCTGCTTTCAGGCTGTATTCTGAAGAAGAGACTGAAAAGTTTAAGTGGTCAGATGTTTGCAGGGAGAATTATAGTACAAAAATAATTTGTACCTTTTGAACATATAAGCTTTTATTACATACATCCATGTCTGTTTATGTTATGGAGTAATGGGGCATTTCCTTAATCTGAAATACCTGTGGCTGAAGTCCATTTTATGTATGTGGATTGTGAGTATGTACATGGATATACATACACAGACATAGTCAAAATCTTAGTATTGCAAATAATAAAATCAATTTAAATGTGAAAATGGTATAACATCCTAATAAAAATTACTCTTTTTTATATTTCTTTAAATAGTTCAAAAGAGCGAAGAATTCTCTTCCTCATTTCCCCCATGGAGACAGAGTGAAAATCCTTTTGAGCTATCAGTGAGAAAAGTGAGCTTTCCCAGGAACTTGAAATCCTTTTCTGACCTCCTTCTGAATCTGGGCTACAAAATATAATGGGGCATCAAGATGTGAGAACTGCCAGTCAGGATGTCCTTTCCATATATTCCCTGGAGTGCAAAGGAGTACTGGGTGGAAAGTTTTATTTTAGATCAGGTTACCTAGACTGGCACTGAAACTTTTGAGTACAGCAGGTATTAACCTCATCTACATGTGGTCTCAGCTGCAGCTATTAATTCTGTTAAGTCAGAAGCAACTTAAACTTGTTACAATCTGATATTTTCAGAAATGCTGAAATTAGCCTGATGATTGGCAGAAAGGCCTCATAACAGAAAACAAAAATGTAGTTGTAGCTGGTCTGGTGAACATGTTATGCCTCTATCCATGTAAATTGTTCCTTTATGTCAATATTATAGCATTTTGGTGGAGACCTCTGTGGAATCTTTCACTGCTGCTGCCTATGATTTGTTTTTTTTTTTTTTTACATGCATGAAAATAGTGTTGCTCAAGGGCAGAAAATTTGGCATCACTTTATAAACAAGCATTATAAACACAGAGAAAAGGGATAGGTCATTTTATACCAAATTTAGCTGCTCATTTAGGGAGATAAAAAAATAAGTAAGTGCTTATCCATTAAAATCCTACTCTGTTGTCTCAATCATTTGGGAGAAAGAAGTACAAGAAAACCATTGACTTTGCTGTTTCCTTTGGGAGAAGCACAGATGTGGAAGAACAATTTTTAACACCTAAGTGAGGCAGCTTATGAACTGTGTCTAAGTTCGTTCAAAGCCCTCCAAAATACGGAGTACATTTCCACTCAATTCACATAATAGCTCAGGCTATGATTCAACATAGCTTTTAAAAATGCTAGCAGTTCCTCATCTGTTTAAAATTATATTTTTGCTATGCACTGTATTTCTCTGGGGTCTTATTTCAGATTTCACTTGTCTCGTAATTCTTATATATATATTTATAAAAACTACCAGCTTTATTTCAGCACGTTACAACTTTCTGTGTGGAAGCTTTGTTTTTGAAAGATGTGATGGCAAAAGGCAATGACAGCACAAGATTTTTCTCACCTTGCTCTACCAGCTGGATTTGTCTCTGGTTTGGAAGGGCTGCCATTCATTCAGGAGACTGATGTGGTGTGATACAGTCTCAGGGCTTGTTGGATTTTGCCCTGTTTACTGAGCTTGTGGATAATGTTAGCAAACAGTGCCATTTTTTCATGGTGCTTTTGAGAGCTGCGTGTTCCCACTAGGAAAAGAAAACACTGAAATGCAGTAGGGTGTCAAAAGAGCCAACTTTGTCCCTGTTCTTGCACGTGGGCTTAACTTCAGAGTCTCTGGTAGTCTCAAAGATGCTAAATTTTTGTGCAGTTTTTAGCCTGCTTTCTACCTCTGCTGTAGGAATTGTGAGTGCTGTAAATCATTGTGTAGAAAGATTGTAAATCTGAAATATCCCCAAACTGTTGATACCATTCCCCCTGGCCTTCAACCAGGGTTGACTGCAATAAAATGTAGAAAAACCTGTTTCTGCGTAAAAAATAGAATCTGTGCATATTTTAGGATAAAACAAAGGTAGTAAGCCCCAGTCTTTTCCATGGGCAATCCTTCTGGCTGGGCAATCCTTGCCTTGCTTTAGAGCTGTGCCCTTCCCAAAAGTCTGAGGGCCAGGTAGGATGCAAAGAACGCAGTCAAACCTATGGCCGCCATCACCATTTCAATAATAAAGCAGACAAAGAATTCAGATTTCAAACTCTTCCCTCCATAAAACCAAGCTATCAGCGCTTCCTGCAACATAGTAAGACACCCACAAGAAGCTGGTAGATGACTGCAGTGTACATTTGCTGCAGTGAGGGTTGAGGAAGGACATTTCACAGGGCTGGCATTATGGAAATCATCAGAGGCCGCTGGAATGTGTGTGGAGGCAAAACCATCTGACTTTCATACAAACCCGAGCAATCAGGCAGCACTGAACTATTTTTGTGGAAATAGAATATTATCCATTTATGAATTCCAGATGGGAAGGGACAGCTGTCGTGCTTATGACATCATTCCCCTTGACACTGGAGGACGGAAAGGAAAAACTGGGAGTCTCATGGAAAATATGTCAACAGTGATGACAGAACTGGGCAAAAGAATGTGGGGATGTTGGGCAAAGCTATTGGCATAATGGCTAAGATGAATAAGGTCAAGTGCACACTAAAATGAAGAGGGAGCCACAGGACAAAGGCTTAGAACTTCGTAGAACATTATCTGTCATACTTTGTGTGCTAAACAACAGAAAACAAAACATCAAGGTTATTAGGAGATGTTACGTAACAAGAAAATGATTTATGATTTTCTGTTATTTTCAAAAAGACAAAAGTCACTGTTCTTCTCTTTCTATAACTTTTGAGCACTTCATCAAACCTTTTTTAGATTAATTTCTAATTCTTCAATATCTAGTTAATTTCTTGATTTTATTTTTGTGGTTCATTCGTATTTGAAGGGTTTTTTTGTGTGTGTGTGTGTGTGTTTTTCTTTTTTTAAACCTGTTGAAGGAAAGAAAGTCTTGTGACTCAAAAAAGCAATACATTTTTGCAGGCACAAGGGGATTATGGAAACCTGTTTGCTCTTAATAGTAAGAGGTAAAAGACAAAGAATTTGGTCCTGAGATGGTCTATTACACTAAAAATGGAGTAGGAATTTATATGTCATCCTTACCCAATGGTAAAATATTCTGAAGATCCTAGGCATGGTGGAGTGTAGGAAAGATTAATATTTCTTGCAATTCAATTATGAGTACCTTAATAATGTTCTAATTACCGAGGAAATTCTCTGAATAGCAAGAACTCTTGGATAACTTGTCATTTTGTAGTTGTATTTCAATGTCTAATTCCCAAAGACAAGACTGGTGCTAGCAATGATCCAACAGAAACTGCATTTCTGTGGAATAAGAAATGAAAGAAAGATAGGGAGAAGAGAAAACTTGGAGAAGATTGCTTTGCTGAATGAATTTTGACTTTGTCACTAAACTTATGTGAGTGGCAGACCTTTAGAGATAAAACAGTGTATGAAGGTACCATCTGCAGGAAGCGGGAGGTTGGCGGGTGTTTCTTATTGAGCTACAGGCATCAAAAGTGAGGCTGACAGCCCTAGATGCTGAATTTTAAGGAATACTTTTCTCCTGCAGGCACAGACAAATGGTCTCTTGCAAACGCTGTATTGCAGGAAGGCACCTCAGAATGTCAGGCAAATCCTTGAGTTTCTTTCTTTTCTCCTGTCTCACATCTTCCTATCAGCCTTTGGTTAACCCTCTCCACAGCTCACATGCTGCTGTTTTTTAGCCTGGAATTGGCTGGGATTTCTTGTGTTATTGTAATGCTATTAGAGAAACTGTCAGAAAGGTGCTGTGACAGTTCTCTGTTTCATCTTCAGTTTAGGGCCACTCCAAAGCACAAACAAGAATTTCTGTCTTTTTAACAAATATTTCAAGGAGTGAACACTGTGTCTATTACATACAAAAGCTGAATTTTCAGACACTTTTGGATAGATTACTGAAAAATTTCTTGCCAAACACACGTTAGTTTTGTAAACAGCTAACAATGTTATCAAGAACACAAAGTAGTGCTTTCTTATGCCCACATTAATTGTAAAGTTTACCAGAACTCTTCCGTCAAACACATAAGATTTCCCTCAGCTGGAGTACTTCCAGGTTTCAGATCATATAATTTCTCACAGAGGCACTAGTTCTATCCAGTCATCAACCCCGTCTCACAAACCCTGTAAATCTGCTGGTAAAGCTCCTTTGTCAACTTGCCATTGACCTTCCTGTTCTGTCCATAACACTGAAGCATAGGGTAGCTCTGCACTGAACTTCTCACCCACTTTTTTGTTGCCTTGAGCCTGCCTTCCACATGCCACCAGGTGCTGGGTCTCATCTCAGGGTGGTGATGGATGGCTCCAGGCACAACTGTGCTGAACTGTTGGTAATACATTGTCAAGATGGTTGTAATGTTGGTATTGTTGGTGCCCCAGCTTAGCTCGCCATATAGATGCTGCCTTCTGGAAGTGAATTGTGCCAAGCTCTCATCAAGCCGTAGCACAAACGATGTGCTGACAAGCCATGGTGGTGTCACAAGTTGCTGATGGCAAGTCACTGTAAGTAGTAGCATGATATGTAAATGTATTGGCTGGTAAATCTGTGTTATTGCCACACGAGGTGTCTAGGACGGTACCAGAATGTTCAAGAGGGAAGATAATTACCATAATCAGAAGAGAAATGATCCCTTCCTTCTTTAGGAATGGTTTAGTGTCGGTGGTGCTATGGACTAATTATCCTCTGCTGCCAGGATGCTGTGGCCCTACTGTAATAACCACATTTCTTCTACATGTGGCCCCAGTTGACTCAAGGTCATCTGACTCTGCCTGTTTGTCTTGTTTGGCACTGGAATGGAGAGCACTGCTGAGAGTTACCTGTTTTGCATTTCACAATTTGTTTGCAGGACAGTGAGGGATTCAGAGATCTCTTGTTAAGACCCCTTTCACAAACTATCCAAGGATGTGCACCAATTTCTTAGTCATATCCTGGTCCTGTGCTGGTAAGGAAATATCATAAGTAAATTCAAAACATCATATGGAAATGCAAAACATTGTATGTAAATGCAAAACAACATATGTAAATACAAAACATCATATGCAAATGTGAAGCACCATATATAAATGCTAAACATCACGCTTTTCTCTACCTTTGCAGGTTCATGCTTCAGCTGCTGCTCCTGCCCAAGGATAGGAGAACAGATTTTGGCACCTCTGAATTCAGATTAAAGGTGGAGCTGGGCTGTTCCCCAGTTCCCACAGTCAACTCACCCTACTGCACCACTCATATCCCAGAGGCAAATCTCTTCTCCAGCCTGTATTCTCCTTAAAATATCTCCCCCATATATGACACTGTCCTCTAAGAACCTGTTTTCATGTGATGTAAATGTTATGACAGTTTTATATTTTTATCTGCCAGGACTACTGCAAAGGATAAGAAAGACTGATATAGTTATTCCAATCATACCCTGAGCCCCGAAAACCGATGCAAACTACTAGGCACATAAATACTGTTCTGTTGCTGTATGTGAACACTATTTAGTGACAGCACCTGCATGCAAAATATGTTGAGTATTGGGGCAGGTTATCCAGGTTATGGGTAAGCCCTGAAATCTAGGGGTATATGTAAGAGCACCCCGGGGACTACTTTCTACATAAGGAGACTAATAACCTAGAGAGAGTTGGAACAGGAAGGGCAGCTACTCTAAGAGGACCCAGACCTCATTATTTGTGAATCACAGCTAAGAAAACAGTTTCATAGAGTACCTGCTTGTTTTCTGGGACCATCTGGAATCCGTCAGAACCTGCTGAGATTAAACATATCCCCTTTAGACAGTGACATGTGTCAGGTTTCCTGCAGTAATTGATAGAGAACACAAATACAGTTCTGGTTTGGCTGTTAAAAACATCCTGGCTAAAGCATTCCTGTGAGGATGGGACTGGGGATCTGCCTGTTCAGGCATCTGCCCTGCTTAGCCATGTAGACACAACGAGGAAAAGGCATTAGGTAGTGTTCTTGTTTGGCTGGTGCCATGACCATGGTCATCTCTGATGTGTTATTTACCCTCCTATTGCCCCCTGCCATGATATCCCTAGATGCGGGTGTTAAAACAATTTTCCTTCCTTTTTCTTTCCTTCTCCACCATCTTCTGAGAGAGAAGGTGTTATCATCCCTTGATACACTTAATTTCTGAGGCAGGAGTTTTACTTCCTTCTCACCTTCCTCAGATCACTGGTGGTGACTTTTTATAGGTCTCCTTCATATTTTTAACGTCAATCTTGCACAGTTTTCTAGTCTTACGATCATTTTTCAGGCAGCAGTCTACATCTGTAGGTGTGCATTTTGGGAAATGTTGCAAATATTCTAGTTGTATTTCTGTCTACAGATATAAATACACAGGTGTCCTCTGGGGACCAGGTCTTTGGTAGGGTGGTGCCATCATATTGCAAATGTGAAATGCTGTCAAAGTACAAATGTGGAAGATCTTTGTTCTGTTTGACTGTTGGAAATTCTGAGGGTCTCTGTGAATAAGGAGAAATTTGGCTCCTGATGTGGGGTTGATTCACAGGTTTTTAGATAGAGAAGCTTCTGGGTGACAACTTGGCTGAATGAGGGAGCACTCTGGAGGGCACTGTGAGGGCTGGGTGCCTCAGAGATATTGTTCCCTGCCTGGAGAGAGAACTCCCTCTCATGCCACATTGACAGGCATTCCAAGGAAAATACAGCGTGGGCAACAGAAAATAAGACAAAGAAATGTAGATTATTTCAACTGGTATCCTCATACAAGGCTTTTTATCAGTGACTGCTTTGTGGCTATCATGAAGGTTGGCAGTAAGTGCTCCCTTGACAGCTACAGACCTGAAAAGCAGTATCAGCTTTGGTTTTGCAGAAGCCTGACCAGGAGCCACATTATATGAAAGAAAAACCTGTCAACAGACGGTTAAAGTGAATGTATATACCCGTGTTTTTCCTCTTGATTTTCTTGCTCTTGATTCCAGATTGCAGTTTAATCCTAGAAGACTTTTCATCTTGTTCCTGGACTGATGCAGACACTGGTTCCTTTGTTCCTGACATTATATCTGACTCACACCATGTCCCTTGCTTTTTTCTCCCCTTAGGACCATAACACTCGCTGTGAGTGAGCAAACAGCATACATTAAGAGCAAAAGCCTTCTGATCATCTAGAAAACATTTTTCTATATCAAAAGTCATACGAGTTCTGGGGTTCAAATCTTCCAGGGCCCAGTGACCCTGCAGAGGCACCTGAGTCTTGCACCTGCCTCCCCAGTCTGCTTAAAATGCTTCTATCAACTAAATTTTCCTATATAACTTCAATTAAAAAATTCCTAACAACCTGCTGAGCACATCTGATAACTACTGCCCTTTATATCTAGTTCTTTATAATTGAGTTGCACTGCACTCTGTAGATATATATTGGTAGGATATTATTTGCAAAATACATGATTTCCTGCCAGTGCATAGTTTCCTCTTTTAGACTAATCAAAGTCAAATATATCAGAATAGATACAGGGGGTTTCACAAAAGAAGACCTGGTGAGATATGTACAGCCAGTTAAATACAAAGGGGAAAAAAAAGATACAAATGTTCTTATATTAATTTTTTGAAAACGTAATAATTTGAAGTAACTCTTTTTCTGCTGTTGATTTACTAAAGTTAGATTGTGGAAAGCAATGAAAATAAACTCATAGCTCTGCAAGCATTCTTATTTTGCTTTGGACTCATATCTCACACTAATATAACTTCCACAGAATCTACGTCTCTTTGTGCATAACTAGCTCACTAAAACAATGAATTCTCCTTGAGTACAAGATTTGCGTAGCATTTTCATGGTCAATTGCTTTTGGTATTATTAGAACAAAGATGTCTTAGTGGTGCAGGGTACTAGTAGTCACTGAAAAATGCACTGCTTTTTCTTGTCATCGTGCTTTTCCTACCCATTTTGTCTCGAACTAAAGAGGAAAGAAGCAACTGAGTTATGTTCTGATTCATTCTCTCAGTTCCTCCTCTTTTGAGAAAGATGGGGAATAAATACATAAGGAAAGGGAGTTGTGAAAGGTGGTGGTAAAATGGTGACAGGAAGCATTTTTAACACAGGGCCTATAATACAATAGGAAATTCACCCTTAGCAGTACTGGGTGGTCTCAGCTAGGAATAAAGGTTAGGAGAAGGTGAAGGAAGGATGCTTGCTCTTTAAGGTCTTCCCAGGAAAATACTTTATTTTTGTGTCTAGAGTCTTCCTGGTAATGTGCTCCAAAGGGCTTTGATCTTGGTCAAATCCCCATAGAAAGGCTGTAGGATCACCACCTTGCCTGCATCATCATGCATTACTTTTATGATGAATACCATATGGCACATTAGGAAAACAGAAAAGCTTTTTAAAATGTGTATTAGGTAACATGGGCTGAGATGAGTTGTCTGGAATTGGAATAAAAGCATTTCTTGCCAGAAATATGTAATACGAAGGGGAGGAGTGGGAAACCCAGGGAGTCTTTTAATAACAAAGAGGGCAGTCACTGTAGACAAGCCATTGATTCTTCATTTGTTTTGCACTAGATCAAGACTACTTATACTGGTGTGTTAAAGGAAGAGACAGAAGTTTTTCTACAATCTGAGTCAGAATTGCTATAAATGCAGGGTTCTGAGATTCGGTATTTCAGCTGAAATACTCCAGCACTGACAAAGAGCATACTATTGATAGGATAGAATTCCTGTTATATTTATATTTATATACATGTTTTAGCACTTGCAGTCTCTTGTATATCGTGACTTCTACTACCACCCACAGATATTTACCTTAAACCTGAACTCTTACATGTTTCATTTGTTTCCCTGTGAAACATGTCAACCCGGGTCAAGGTGCCTTGTCCTCACAAAGGCTTTGGATCAGTGTGGGATGCACGTGTCCCAAAGAATGTGCTTAAGCAGGCAGTGAGCAGAATGAGGCTACATTCTGAGCCCCAAAAGGCAGACTAAGATGAGGTGTCAGACTGCACTTGAGGCTGGAGGAAGCAAGCACAGGTCTATGAACTAGAGGTGAAATGTTTCCTGTGTGAGGTCCAGATGTCCAGGAAGCCAAGTCTGCTGACTGCAAGCTGCTGTACGTAGAGATTCCACTGGTTTTATATAATTGACCACATGGTAGTCCTTTGGTTATCAGCCTTTTATCATGTGCCTGTTCTGGATTCTGTGATTAATTACTTCATTTAAAATCTAAAGCATTCAGCACTCAGTGAATAATCCTTGACTTTCCCAGTTCTGTCTGTACACTAGGCATCACAACTTTGAATTTTGCATTTTTGTGTTTCTAAACTAATACTTTCTTCTCTGTGAGACACATTGCTCTGGCTAAGCCAGATTCCAGTATCCCTTGCTGAATAGCTTGGTTAGTCATATTTGCAACTAAGCAGTTTTTCAGATTGTGTGAGTGCCTCTCACCTAGTTATTAGTTATAGCACATTTATATCACATTGAAGGCAACCAGACTTCTTGCTTTTCCAAACTTCATAGTATTACCTTGCCTGCACACAAGGATATAGGCTGCCAAATCTATTAAAATGTGATGGGATTAAGAAGCATGACTTTTTTAGACTCTTTTGAAAATTCAGGCCAGAACTAAGTCATAAGCTGTGTATAACTGGGAGCATTGCTTTCAGATGTAGCAACCTGAATTTTTTTGTCTGCACTATTATAAAGGCGGGCTTATTTTTCAAAGACATTGAGCTCTACCTAGCCCCACACAGAAGTTAACTAAAATCTTGACCTATAACAACAACAACGACAACAATAATCATCATCATCATCATCATCTTAGTGCTTTTATTTCATACTGGATTGTTCTAACTATCATATAAACACACACAAAAGATAGATCTCTCCCCAAATATAACATCAGTAGCCTGTGCAGATGTCAGTTTGCTTGTGCAAATCTGAAAACATATTACTTATGTATAAAGTTTATAAATGTAATTTTGAACATTGAAATAATGAACAGTTTCTGTAGGACTACTGAGAAAATGTCTTAAAGCAATACCCAGGTCTCCCCAAGAAAGAAATCTGAACCAAAACAGATTTGTATGCAGAGTATTGATAGGCCCCTTGTTATTAATAAATGCAAGTTTCTTCAATATGAATATACTGCACATAGCTCATTTTCCTTGTCCATTACTCAGGCCAGTTATTACAAATACATAAAATGTAAATATGATATATTATATTTTGGATTGGATGAACAGTGAGAGGGTTTTGTCCTATAAGGTTTCTCTAATACAATACCTCTATTGAAGTTGATTTAGGCAGCCTCCTCTCCTATGATCCTGCAAGATTGAAAACGAGTGGATGTCCAGAGTAACAGCACAAGTGTTTATAACATGCTGATACTGTGCTGCGTTTGAGCCACAGATAGAACCATATGATTAACTACATCACAAAATTCCTCCAAGACCAAATTACTAGGCTGGTTTGGCATGATCTGTACAAGTTAGACCTGGAGTTAGGTTTCAAGAGACCTCAATGTTTAGATTAGTTCAGAGTTAGCTTCAACTTCGTTTCAATTTCTTAAATCTCAGCTTTTGGCATAAACCAGAATATACAACCAAAGCCCTGGTTTTGGGCAGGACTCTCTCCATACAACTGGAATATGGCTGCATGTTTTTCCACCTGCCAAAATAATATCCTTATTCCCTGAATTTTAGGTCTGCCAAAGGGACTCTTCAGGGCTATATGGCTACACCAAGTGCACTAATACTCATTTAGGGAAGATAGTGTTTCATCTACTTTCTTCTCAGTTCAGGAAAGATTCCTGCCTTCTCAAGCACCCCTAAACATTGTGCAGCTTTGCATTATCCTAAAACTTTATGCTTGCTTTGCAGACTCACTTAAGCCTTCTACTAACTTTAGGAATGTTTTTCTCATCCCAGAACTGAAATACCAGATTTTGCCCTTTGCTTGCATCCCATCTCCAGCTGAATGAGAGGCAGATTTATAGATTTAGAAAGTCAAATGTTCTTCCAGGGGATGGCTCTTCCTGAAGATGTGGAGAATTGCAGGTGCTTACCAGTGACTGTACTTATAGCATGTGAGTGATGCAAGGAAAGCACTGATGTAGGAAGCTTTCTATGGCATACATTTAATGTTATGCTCCAAAGGGCAAATGGAATATTTTGGGTTTGATCACCAGGTAAATGTCTTCAATTTGGTTCTCAGTTTTCATCTGTGGCATCTTCCTGCCCAGAAAAGCTACAAAGATTTTACAGACTGTGATATTGTGAAGAGATGTTGTGTGCAATGTCACTTTCTACATTTCGGTTATAAGGGAATTTGAGGGACAAAGCTCAGATATTCTCTCAGCTATTGCCACTAATGCTAAATGTCCTACCATATGTGCCTTGTGCCACCAGAGGTCCTATTTAAATCATCGTATATACTTAGAGAAACAGATATTGATATGAGATAGCTGATAAGAGCTCACCTGTTGGGAAAAAAGTAAAGTTATCAAGGGCTTTATTATTATTAAAATAATCACAAACTGCACGTTAATGGATAAGTATCATATGTATGTATACATTTTTCTGTAGCTCTGCCTTTGTGTATTCTTTAGAAGATTAACTGCTGTAAGCAGAAGAGCAGATTTATTTGGTCTAATTGTTTAACACAGAATATCAAATCCTCTGTGTACATTCTGCTGGAATTGAGACTACTGAGTCCATTGACTTGAACTGGGATAGAATTTCAACTATTATTCTTAGCACTTCTGTGTCTCTCTCTTTTTTTTTTTTTTTTTTTTTTTTTT
>VWZT01005120.1:314468-343256 GCA_013397055.1 Pachycephala philippinensis
TTTTTTTTTTTTTTTTTTTTACTGGACATAAATTGGTCACTTCTGACACGAGTTGGCACAGAGGGTCTTTCCTGGTGAAAATGTAAATTTTAGTGAGTGGAATAATAATAGAAATGAGCCCTTTGTCTCTTGAAATTAAAGTGCTGGTAAAGCTGAAGCTGCCAGCTTTGTATATTACAGCCTGAGGAGATAATATATTGAATCATTCATTTCCTTTTCCTATTCTTTTTGCTCTCTTCAAAAGCACGATCTGTTTCAAGTAATTTCAGTCCAATAATGAATATAACACTGACTGACTCACCGTCATACAAGATCTGCTTTGGGATATACTTTATCGTGTTTTGCTTCTGTGCAGTCAGAGTGCTTAGAAAAATGGAAAAAGTAACTTACCACTTGGTGAGCTTATGCTGCTTCTTGATGCTTTTAAACCACTGGGCCTTTGTGTGATGAGAAGCCCACCTGTGTGTGCCCAGATTACTCTAATTTTGGCTTCTATACCTTGTTACCTAAAGAAAACAGCTTTCTAATGCTCACCCTGCACAAGAATTAGTTAGATCTATTGTTCAAATTATTTTTTCCATGATAGAGGGCTGTCTTGGCTCTAGTACTCTATTTTCATTAACAAGTTTTATGGTGAAGTAGAAAGTATCTTTGTTAAATTTTTCAGATGGCATTGTACTGTTGGTATGCTACAGGACAGGCTTGCAGATGAAAATGATACTGCCAAACCTGGCCATAGCACAGAAAAATGGATCTTGTTGAAGAAATTCAAGGTGATGCACACAGGAAGAAATTAGCTGCACAAAGCCAGATGCGTTCTGACTGGGAAGAAGTGCTGCTTGGGAGTAGATCTGCATAACGTGGAAAAGGATAGAGGTCTTAAGCTGCATTTTAATATTTTTTTTAGTATTATTGCATATTCTGAAAAAAATGTGCAAGCTGAAATACAGCTCAGAAACCTGATTCTTTGGCTCTCCTGGAGCCCAACAAACTTTAGACAAGAGACTTTGTCCAGTTTGAACACTGGAGTTCAAAACAAGAGTTGGGTCAACTGAGCACATTACAGCAGAGGTCGGAAGCTTGTGGACACGACACAGGAAGAAACAAGGGATGAATATATTGGGGTTTGTCTTAGAATACTGTATTGTGTTTGAGTTTCAAGGATTTGGTTGTGGGGGGGTTAAAAGGGTGCCTTCTGTGAGGAGCTTCTCTCCCCTGCTGAGGCACTCATGAACAGGAGCCTTCCAAAGCAGGGTGAGGGATTGTGGCATGCAGGGGGACTCCCTGAGCTCGGGAAACCCCAGGTAACCTCCAAGAACCCCCAGGAGCTGGCAGCTGTTTTGAGAGCAGCTGACATGGTGTGTGCAGGGCTGGGAGTGATGGATGTCACCCTCCCCTGCCATGAAGGACAACCCTGGGGAGCACGTGGAGAGATTCCAGGGCAGAGGGTGGAACTGGGAGATCTGTGAGGTCTCTTCCAACCCAAACCATTCTGTGATTCTCTGATCTTAAAACAACAGGTGTGAGCTAATGGGGATTATGAAGAAAAATTCATGGTGAAGTCAGTGTAATTGGGAGTTTTATTAAATGTGGATAAGGACCAGTTTATTGTATATTCTACAGCTGCACAAGATGTAATCCACTTTAGTGGACATTCTGTGCTTGACCAAGTGAAAGAAAGAACAACACTGGAAGCTGTCATTAATTTGCACTTGTGTTAGAGATTTCCAGTGCTATCCCTCTGTTTTGAGAACAACAGATGTGCTGTACTGACTTGATTACTGAATGGACTTACCTTGTTCTTAGAAGCTGAGTGTCACTGATGAGGAGAACACAGAAAACAAAATAATAACTTTCAAATTAAGTTCTTACATAATAATCCACATATCTTTAGTAAGTGTCTAATAGATGCTGAAATCTGGGAGAGGTTGATAAGGGGGTAAGGGTCTACATATGTTTTGCAGTACTGGATTTGCACAGAGTAGGTGACTATGTTTTTTAGAGCAAGGAAAATGTACAGGGGAACATAGTTCACTTATCACAGGTAAGAGAATGAATCGGGAATGATACCTGCACTGATTTGGAAAAAAGCTTGACAGGCTCTGGATTAAAATTCTCCTTAGATTTAAAAAAGGTGAATGCTATTGTTTGACTTGTGAGCATTTTTGTTCATTTCAGAGCATGATTGCATACAAAAATGTGTCCCATTTTGATTCATACTTGTCACATGATTTGTTCCTATAAAAACATTTCCAATTTACATGCCCAGATGATGTGAAATAGCAGCCATGAGCAGATTTAGAAAGCAATCTCTGAAAATTCAGCCAACTAGGTTTGCCCTAGAGTGTTATTGAGAGTAATATGAGAACACCATGAAAAGTTACAGCCTTATAAAATATAGTGGACTTTACCTTATTCCATATTTATGAGCTGCAGTGTCGATACAGCACTGTTATGAAGTGGAAATGGTACAAACATTCTTAGGGTTTGACCCTGCCGACAGTGACTCAGTATTCTACTAGTGGCTTTAATCATGTACCTGTGTATGTCCAAGATTGGATCCTTAATCTGTATTTTATGTTGTTAGTCACTGGTTAAAAGGAAAGACGCACATGAAGGAGAGAAATTTAGCAGGTATAGTGTTAGTCCAAAGGTGTACTGCACTGGAAAGTTTGAGGAAAAATTGGTTCAGCTATTTTTGAGTTAGCCAAGTGTTTTTCAGCTGTTAAGAAAATTGTTTCAGCTATTTCATGCTTGGGTAATTCGGTCTTGTTTAAAAACATCAGACCTGGTTCTCAGGTAGCCTTGAAGTAGAAATGGATATTCTGCATTGCGAGAAGGAAGTTACCTTTGAAATATTAGAGGGAATAACCATAAAAAATGCAGGGAGAAGGTCTTATTCCCTCCTATCTTCCTTTAGAAGAAGAGTGCAGCAACATCTTCTCCCTCCAAGCTTTATTTATCTGAAGGTTGCCTGTAGCTCCTGAGGAGACTACCAGTATTTCGTGTTAGTAAATGCAGACCAGGGGAGGATGGATCTCAAAGGTGTGGATGAATTTGTTTTATTAGTCCTGATTTAATATCCTATGAAGGTTAAGTGTTGCTGGACCTGGTCTATTCATGATATTGAGAGCTGCAGCAGATACCACAGTATGCTTGTGGCTACATTACCTTTTAGACATTAAGCCAGTTCTTAAAAGTCTCAAACAGGTGTCAAATATTCAATACAGCTTGAAGAACCGCAGTTCCCTATAGTTCAGGAAAGAAAGCTATCTTTTACTGATATTATATTTAAGAGTATATTTTTTAGATTATACATTTTTATAGACAGCTACTATCTTGCAAAACAATTATGTTTTGTGGGCTAAAAGTGTGCCTGCTGTGCTGAGCCAGAGGTTACTCTGCTCAGAACATATGCAGGAGGTTTGATAGCATTCTTCTGCTTTCCTGGGCTATGCATGCAAATGAATCTTAGGTATTCTAGTGGCGGAATTATTTACTAAAATCCTTTTCTTAGAAAGGAAGTTAGAGAGAAACAATACATTGGTGCAAGAAGAAGGTCAGTTTTAATCCTCACTATTCAAGAAATAGATTTAGGTTTATCACAGGAGTGTTTCCACACAGAAAAGAAAGGTACAGAAGAGGCCAAAGCTATTTGTTATTTTTCTCTATTGTTCAACCAGCCTCTAGGTATTTTAAGTTCATGGAATTACTTGAGCCTGATATCATTTGTCTACTTAGAATTCATTAGTGGAGCCTTCACTTGAACCCATAGACATACAACTAACAAATTTTTGGGAATTTCAGAAAAATCACCTTCTTTGGGAACAACCGTGTCTATTTTCTGGCTTAAGTATATTTACATCTGATTTCTTTGCATGACTCCCAGATCTTCAAATGGCAGTTTTTTACTGGTACATAGGCAGTCTGTTCCAATCTGCCCTGTCAGGACTAATCATGATATTGTGAACATGTAAGAAAAAAAGCCTATTCTTCCAAACTATATTGTGAGTTAAAGGTTGGTAAATAGGTTCTCTTCATAAAATTGAAATTTTTATAACTGCAGATACACATAATTAACAGTTTGTATTTTGTACGTGTGGTGGGTGAGATTATAGTGCCATACTCTCCTAAACGTGTCCAGGCAAAGAAATGCTGTAGTGACTCTAGGAAGTGAAATTTTAATCATTCAGTTTTGTGCACATAAACCCTTATTTAGGGTCATCTGTAAAATTCATACTGAAATTAATAAGGCAATTATTTGTACCATGTATAACTTCAGGGAAAATTTGTCCATGAGTAAGTTGCTACAGCCTCGGGTCTTTGTCTTTCTGTGTTGCACGGCCCACACTGCGAATCTTGTAAATTGTTTTCCAACATCTCACACTTCCCAAAAGGCTGTGGAACAAAACCAAGGTTTTGGAAAATTTTTGTAGGTATTTGTACCATCTTTGGTGGCACTACATATCATCTGTGTCAGGCATCTAAGTGACCAGTGTCAGTGTTTTTTCTCAGTGGAGAGGGATTTGCTCCCTTTCAAGTGGGTTCATTGCATAAGCAGCCAAAGTACGTGTTCTAGAATATTATGCTGAGTTTCAGCTGACTGTTTTGGGAGGCAAGAGGGGATATCCATACACAAAATAAGTGGTGTGAAACCCTGCTGTTATTTAAGGAAAATCTTGAATACGGCTTGGGGTTAGAGGGCCTGCAGCCTCCTGTCCTGAGCAAGTACGGATCTATGATCACCACGAGGAGGACGTGCCCATAGTTTCATGGATTAGAAGAAACTCTTGAATCCTCACACTTGAGTCAAGGAACTGACCCTTCACTTGCTCAGAAGAGATGAAACATTTCATGTGGGTGCCCAAGGGAGGACAGATCTGACTCCCTTTTACAGGGACCAGATGAAGAGTGACATACTTATCTGAACTGATCTGAACAGGTCATTCCCACTCTCTGCTGCACAGGAAAACATCTGCATTTTACTTCTGAATGCCTCAGAGACAAACTGAGCTACTTTACTCATTCTGGAGAATATGAGAGTTCTTGAGCAGCCTTGTAATTTAAATGGGAGTAATCATGAAGGGAGGTACTAATCAGTGGGAATAAAAGGTATCAGACTGGCCTTAATCAGTATGGTGAGAGCTGGGAAAAGAAAAATAACAACAAAAATATTCAGCCTGAGATTTAACAATGTATAGCCTGTTATAGCATTTTAAAATCAACCATGTGTACTCTTTAGTCAAAAATATATCAAAATGCTCTCTCTGTGGGTATTTTTTCTTCTTCTCTGCCTACAGTGTAGTCCATATACAGCCAATCTGTGTGGTTACAGACAGCTGAGAAAATTTAGTGCAATTTCAGCTTCAATGCTCAAATTGTTTTTCTATAGGCCAAGCAGTTTAAAACAGCTTTACCTCTGGTCCCAGGTGTTGCTGAGGCAGCAAAGTCTCTGTGAGCCCCCACAAATCAGCAGGGAAAACTGCTGAAGCAAGAAAAATCTTTAATTGTGCAACCAAAAATACTAACAAAAAAATCAAACAAGCAGATTTTTTTCCCAATTAAATGTTTCTGTGTTCCCATCAATGAACACATGTGAAAGTTTTTGATATTTTTCTGTGGTACCTGGCTTTTAGAGTGGTTATCTTGGACCTGTGTTGCAATGAATCTTTACCTGCTTATTAGAAAAAACATTGTGGGCAATCTTGGATGGAGTGCAAAATTCCATATGAAATACATTTTAAACGTCAATGAAATACTTCAAATTTGTGTGACCACTCAACAAGACAGTAAACCAAGACTCTTTTCTGACGCAAGAGTGTCCAGATAATAATCTGTCATCTGTTGTAATTGGCATCAGTGAAGAGGCCTGAGATGAGGAAGAAACCTGAATGATGGTGGCAATTCACTACAGGATCCATAAAGGATGGAGACTGGGAGCAAAGGTGAGACAGAGAGAAGTGTATGTCACAAGTGCTGTCTCTTCATTGCTCAGTTCAGAAAGAATGACTGAAGTCCAGTTTCTCTGACTTTTAATTTAGCAGTTTATATGAACAACTAATTCACTTCTCTCATCTCCAAGAAAAAATACAGAGAAATCTATGCAATGTTGCCTTTTTTTATCATGTCTTTCCACCAAATGCTTCATACTGTCACGAGGCAAAGGAATACCATGTCTGCTCTCTTTCTTTTTCCATGGCGATAAGAATCCAGCCAAGCTGGCAACAGCAATGATGAAAAATTCCATGTTGGCCAGCACTGCTGATCCAGTTCTACAAGATAGCACTTCATTTTATGATAAATATGAGAGGATGTCATGCTGGTGGGGGTCACCTGCACCAGGAATAGGACTGAAGACAAAGAAATGGCTAGAAATTCATTTCTTGGACTTAAAATCTTGCCTCTAACCTTGCATTAGAAAAAGAAACAAACACCCTCCCTCTTCCCCCTTCTCCTCCAGCCCTCAATCCTTCTGCCCAAGCAGAAGAGCATGAGAAAACTCTTTAACTAGCTTCAACTTGCCTGGTTTTCTTGGGATCATTCCTAGTTTCCATAATAGGTAGTAATGTATAGGTTTCAAGGATTCTGCCAGCAGAGCAGACCTTCAAGAAAACGTAACCCTGGTGTGAAAATATTACCCACTAAACCTGTTTCGGACAAAATATAGCAATATATTAATAATTAGGGTGAATAAAAATAATTGTAGTAAGGTCATATAAATGAATTAGTGTACTCTCTGATGGAATAGAATCTCTTGAAAGTCTACTAAAAGAAAATTAATTTTCAGTGTAATTTATTGAAAGTATTTTTTGAATAAGAGTATGTTTCTGAAGGTGGTGAAAGTGCTTTTAAAATGCTTTGATATATTGATTGGTAATTTGTCACCTGCATATTGTTATTTAATGTTGCTGGCTCAGTTAATGTTTTTCCTGAATATGAATATTTAATGGTCTTGTATAGTGATCATTATGTTATTTTAAGCTTAACAAATTGTACAGACCCCTCAAGCCTTTCATAGAGGTGTTTTTGTATGCAGTCATAACAAAAATAAAGTACTGTCTAGCTGCTACTCAATCTTGGTATCACTGTAAGTGGGTTTCTGACAGGCATTTCATAACAAATGGATAATTTTTCAGAGAGGAAGAAAGCTTCTGGGCAGCCATCACCCCCAAATGGTGTGGAAAGAGAGAAAGGTGATGGGATGACACCACGTCTCAGCTGTTCCAAAAGGATTTTGCCATTAAATCAGCTGATGCACTTTCTGTATACGAGAATAAGGCATGTTTTTAAAGGTGAAGTGAACTGTTGGTATATAGTCAAAATATTATATATGGGCCATGGATAACTCTGGATTGGAAATTACAGAACACTTTTTTAACATCTGGAGAGTGGCTGAAGAGTTTTGACGGGTTTCAAGCTAGATCTTGCTCGTTTTGTTACTTTGGACAGCAAGATACCACATTTGATATTCCTGATTGTCCTCTCATTTCCATCTTGTGATTGAACGATTTGCATCTGAAGTACTTATATGTAGTTTCATGTACATGGGAAACTGTTTAAAAAAGTAAGAGAGAGTGTGAAATCTATAAAGAGGTTAAATTTTGAACTCATTTACCAAAATAAAACACAGGAGGTGGGATTAAACTCTCACAGTTTTAGATGTCATGTGTCCAGATATCCACATCTAGCTACTGTCTCAGTGATCCCTGAACAGTCAGTGGTGAGAAATAAATAATTTCAGGGTCTCATTTTTTCTAACTTATTTTAGATAACCACTATGGAAAGAGAGTAATCATATCCTAGAAATAGAAAATTTGCTCCATTTTCTATAATTCTCCATTTGGATAACTCTGCAAGTCTGTTTTTGTAGAAATCTGAACTATAGTCAGACAGAATTTATCCATAATAATTTTGTCAATATTAATTGGTTTTATATTTTAGTGTTATGATCAAAGGTTGTACTCTATGGTCCTAGAGGTCTTTTCCAATCTTAATGATTCTGTAATTCTATGATCTCCCTCCCCTCCTACAGGGATATTTACTCCACAGCAGCTACAATCACAGCCTGTCACAACCATGCCATGGTTTCCCCTCTCTGATCTTTGGTTCTCATGCAGGTCTGGATCCCTTCAAACAAAACACTTCTAAACCTGCTCTTTTGAAGCTGATTTTCCTTCTCTCAGGGTTGGTGTCTTGACACACTCTGTAAGAGTTTGGGATATTCAGGAGGACAGAACTGGAAGTTATCTCCTGCCACGGTAGAGTCTGTACCTTGCCATCATGGGGAACCACAGCAAATGATCACTTTACCATTCAATTAACACCAGAAGATATAAATGGAAATGAGTCAGAGGGAAGTGCAGTAAGGTTGTGCCTGCAGAACAGGATAGTCTCAGGTTTTCAAGTCTGGCATTTGCATTTAGCATGACTATTTGAAATTATCTTGAGTATCTGTTCAATAAATTAGATTTTTCATAATAGATGCACTAGAATTATTTGTAAGGATCAGAGACCTCGTAAACAAGTATATTTCCTTAATTGAAACCAGAGTCGTCTTCTTTTTCCTTATGCTTCAGAAACATTGAAAGAAACCACGAAAATCTGTAAGCTGCATGAAGGGAGTACATTCTTTTTCTGGTTTTACAGGACTTTGCCTGTTGATATCTTGGTGTATGACAGCAACACTCATAATTAGCATTAATAATAATTAGTTGCTATTTTTATGGACAATGAATCTAGTTTTTGTGATCTCTTTTTAACGATGATTTAAAATTGTAGCACTTGATACTGTTGCCATCTCTGTGAAAAAAAAGTTATTTAACTCGTATTAAGAAATCAGTTGATTAACTTTTTTTTTGAAAAGGGATGTCAAATATGTTCTAGGCACAGACCCTTTGAAAGACAAGTGGCTTCTTAAGAGGAAATTCTGTTGCTAGGAGACCACAACCATAAAGTTTCAAGATAAAGTATTTTTATTTTAAATAAGAAATGTTGATTAATGAACATGCTTAACAGGCAAAGAACAAAGCTATCACAGCTATCTCTATTATAATAAAGACCAGTTGAAACATTCAATGGATATTTTAAGAAGTATAAAGAGGAGGTCTTCAAGGGAAGTCTTGCCAAAGCTAGAGAACCAAGGAGTCCAGAGTACACTGGTGTAACAAAAGTGCCCAAGTATCTGTAGGGAATATTAAGTCTCACATCTGAAGTTTTTAAATTTATCTCTGCCAGCAATGAAAATTAGATTTAGCCTGTGAAAGAGAGATTCTCATCTGTATTTTCCAAACAGAAAGGTTTGAGTGAATGAAATGGTCTCTTGAGATTTCTTCTGGGCTTGCCCATCTGGATTTTGCAGATTTCTGAAACTTCTCATGTTACTCATCAGTGAAGAATAAATATTGGCCGAGAGGGTCCTTGGCTTGGATCCACTGTGGAAATTCCTAAGCGTGTCAGCAATAGCTATCTATGTACAAACACAGGAATATTTAGAATACACATGAATAATTCCAGTCTCATAAGGTGTTAGCTCATGGTAACTGAGAGTCCAGTATTGATCATTTTAGTTTCACTGAGTAGCACCTTAACCCACAAAAAGACTTCTGAAGTCTCAGAAGGTTTCTTTTGGAAAAAAAAAGCCCAAGTACAGGCATTAAAATCCTGCCCCACTGGCTCAATATTTATCTAGTTGTTTAATCCCACAGGTCTTGATCTAGTTTACAAGTCCTGAAAATTGACTCAATAGTAGACTAATTAATAAGTTCATAATAGTATCAAAGAGCAAGAAATCTTTAAAATGGCTATTTCTGCAAGGAAATCAAATTGCTTTCTGAGAACTAGCAACATGAAACAAAATGCAGATCTCTTCAAAGAGAGTTACATCACTTTCAGCTGTAAAACTTTGTGACTGTGTTTTCTGTAGATGTCCACAAAGGAAATTTTAGAAAAAGATCTTCTCAGCAGGTAACTTTTGGTTTCTTGAACTACTGAGAGATCCTGGTTGGGGAGAGCATATCCCGGAACAGAGGCAGAGACGATAGGTATTATTAGGAATACTATATATACTATAATACTATATAAATTTGGCCACCTCTGCAAAAAGCAGCAACTCATCTAGGAACGTTCTGAAACACCAGAAAGAAAATGTTTCAACTGTCACACATTCTCAAGAGCTTTTATGGATAAGGTTTTATTGGGAGGCATCTCCCTGGCAATTCACACCTAGTCATCCTCTATTGGCTGAATCTGTCAGGGTGCAAACTTACAAGTTAAGATGTGAAAGGCAACAGTGGGACCTGAATGTCTCCCTGACACAGGCTGAGATGTGCCTGAGAAGAGGGACAGTGCTCGGACCTGTTTTGCTGAAGGCTGAGGACTGATCCTCTGTAAACCACAGACCTGTGCCTTACTGCTTGTTTGCAATTAGGATAGGAAAGCCAAGAAATATTGCAATAGAAAAGCCAAGAAATATTTCAATTCTTCTCAGACTTTCAGGGGAACAAGGGACACATGCTGCATTTTTCTGTCACCTCTGGCTCAGAAGGGAATACGTGTATATTTCTGCTAAAGTATAGGTATGAGTTGTTTGGAAGGCTTGCATTTGAATATACACAATAACAACGAGATGTAGAAGTCTGCCATGGATAGCAGATTTACTCTTTGATAGTGTTTGTTTAATGTACAGGTACTGTTCACTATGTTTCAGACTGGTTGCAAGGTTTTAAGGATGCCCTAAATTTTTGTCTTAGTGAAGCTAATATGTTCTTTTCTCCGAATTATTAACATGTCCTTATCAGAAATTTGCATGAATTAATTCTTTATAATGCTTTGAAAATTTCTGACTATAAGAAAGTCTGGCTTCTGATACTACAAAGAGTTAATCTCAAATGCCAGACTACAAAGAGTAAAGCAGAATTTATGTATCTCTGGGTATATATAATGCCTACATTCTCTTATATTTGCATTTCAAGAATTTAGGGCTTTTGTTTTTCGAAACCAATGATAAAGCTATACAGTTCATCAAGCAAAAACTAAAAAAAGTGCAGGATTTTATCTCTCCTCTGTGGAAAAAAAAAAGGGTTCAAGAGGTATAATTCGTGCTCTGACAGAGAGGCCTGGGTGCTTTACACAAGAACAGGATCATGTCGATCCACAGCAGATTTTTCAAAGAGAGCGACAGACATCCAAATGCTTATTAGCCCTGCATAAAAGAAGCTTAACTACTTCAACCAATTGTTTCCCACAAGGTGAAAAACACCCAAGCAAGTCGAGAATGAGAGCTAAATCAGATTGCTGCCTGATAAGGATCCTTCCCAAGGCTAATTACAAAGGTTTACCGCAGGCAAGCAACGGATTAAGGATTTTAAACCCCTCTATGGCTACCGCTAAGGAATCTGGCGTGGTAATTCTGCAATATGTAGCTCTTTGGGTTGCTATCAAAAATCGTGATGAAAAAAGCACATACACATGAAAGGTAAATGAGGGTTTGATTCCTGTGGAAGCGGTTGCTGAGGCTGGAGAAGAAAATCCCACTGGTTAAGGTGGTAGAGAAGAATACAATGAGTATGAGAGGAGGAGGAGGAGAGGCAGCCAGAGAGAATGGGAAGAACTGTTTCCCTTCATGAATGCTTCACTGTGCAACGTGTTTAGGTCCTGTTTGGGGCATTAATGGGTCCTTACATAAACTACCTTTGAAAATGATCTGGGCTCAGTGTTTGAAAGCTGATCATTTACTTTATAGCTGAGTGTTGCCTGATGCACAGTGGCTGCACTGCTCTGAGCTCTGTCAGGCAGCTGTTTCTGTAGTGAAGCCAAATGCATGCTATAAAACTTGCTTTTCACAAAGCATTCGAAGGAAATGGAGTTTTCAATGGACTTATGTGATACATCTTAATTTGGGCTTCATTATTTAAGAGATATTTTGCATGACTTGTAGCTTGTATGTGATAGTGTTTTTCAAATCCAGTTACACTGATTAGACATAATCTACAGTGGAAGGGATATGAAAATGATTGATTGTGGCTGGCTTCTCTTTTAAAAGAACCAAGTGTTTTGATAGCTAATGAAAGAGAGAAAAAAGGCAGTTATTGGCCCTGTACTTTTCTACATGACCTCTGTCTGAAGACCATCACCTTCCTTCTAATAGTTTTATTTGTGTTTCAAATAAATTATTCAATAATTTCAAGCAGAGAAAACTCTCTGTCTCTTTTGGAGTGTGACTTCTTTTTTTTTTCCACCCAACTGAGTTGCAACTAAATGCTTCACTGTGCTCTGAACCAACTTTGCAATTTATTTCTGAATTTCTAATGCTTTCACCACACGTAATGGCTTTCAGAGGCAACAGAGGTGGTCCTGCAACTCACGCAGTCTTCTGCTTCATCCTTTAAGGTAGTAGCAGATAAAAAGGGGGAGAGTAAAAAGTTATTCAGAGGTTAGAGAAGGGCAGCGTAGATTAAGAAATAAAATGCTCACAAAGCAAATCCTACAGCCCCAGTTAATTGAATAGTTAAAATATCTCAGCTTCCATTTATAAGTCCCAAAATACAGCCTTTTGTGATGGCTTTATTTTTTGCTTCTACAGACTTCTGCTAAGCTTGCAAGTGTGGCAAGCTGCTAGAAAGCTCTGGAAATAAGTGATTTATGTTCGCCCTATGGATTTTTCCAAGATACCCCAAACTTGCAGTTTTATTCCACATACAAACCCATATGCAGAATGGGGCTGAAAATGGTGTCTTAGACCTTTCAGATTTTCCTGTGTCAAGAAATACAATCAAGAAGACGCCTGTCTGTGCCCATATCCCGATTTGTCTCCTGCCTGTCACTTTTAAAGTAGCAATGATAGAATAGTGCCTTCCTCTTGAGAAATTCTCTGGGCTCCTTCCCTGTGGGAAACAGCACAGTATTGTGATGCAGATTTCCTGCCAAATCTCACAAATCCCTCACTGTGGGGATTTCTCTTTTCAGTCGTCTATCCTCCTGCCTGTAGAGCACTCACATTCAATACAGAAGGCTTATCACTTCCTTTTTAGAACTATAAGAACCAACATCACAGCCTGCAAAAACCCACCTGGTGAGCTAGATCTCATTTATTCAATTTTTGAATCTCACTGAGGACTGCTTTAGAGAGGAAGAGCCTCTGATAAGTTATTTGCAATTTCGTTTAAAATATGCCTGCCTCAACTGAGTTTCAAGAGACTCCTGCTTTAGTGCACCAGCAGATAGAGCATAATTATATTTGTTGCTAAATGGATAGCTGTGATGTCCGATATTTAATTAGTACCACCTGTCTAACATGATATGTGCAAGACTGCGACCGTAAATTATGCCAGTGCCTCTCAGACATAAAGAAGGGAAAACCAGGCATAGCTGTTAGGGAAACAGACAGATTCATGGGCTGACTCTGGGTGGAAAGGCAGATTCTCACTGATTGTTCAAATTAGCACCCAACCAGAGCACATGGATGTTGACATCCACTGAATACACTTAAGCTTCCCATCTGTGACTTGTGCTTTGTGCAGCGATGCTGCAAGGGTACTTGCACAGATTTGGGTGTTCAGAAGTGCTCCTGAATCCACATTTCAGACCCAGGCAAAGCTGTCGTTGCAGTACATTGGTCTTGCATTGCTCTGCAGCTGTAAATAGGATCACACGTGTGCAAGACGTATCTCATCACGCATCAAAATGTTCTTGTGGAGAATATGCCCCATACAGCAGACCAGAATTGAGAGTTAGGCCACCAAGTTTGCCACTGTTGGGTCATTTTATTTTTTCTTTTTAGTATTTGCCTCTCTTTATCTTCTTTTTTTTTCTTTTTTTTTTAATTGCAGGAAGAAAGTTGCACAGTTGTGAAAACAAAATGCAGGAGCCTGAGTGTTGTGAGGAATTGCAATAACATGACAACGAACAATGTAAGCAGTTAAATCCAGCTAAAAATACACTAATACACAAATGCATTTATATCCTTTCATACCCAGGGAATAAATTAATACTTTTTGTTAGGATAAGCTCTAATTTTGACTGAGAGAACAAACAGATGAAAAACGAACTGAACACAAAATGGCTGATTGTTAATGAACATAGAACATTTTACTAATAGCCAATAACAAGATGTACTTTATAATGTAATTTTCCCAGTTGCAGTTTGACCTAGATGCTAAAGATAGACAAGAATGTCGATGACTTCTTTGCAGACCCCAAACGACCACGATTTAGACCTTATAATTCACCAGGTGAGCAACAGTGATATGGAGGTCCCATAGTGTGACAGACAGAGCTCTGATTTAGCAGAGACCTGGGATGTTTCTTGATAAATTACTGTCATTTGCTAATATCTGTGCAACACTCAGGCAGAGTCTACTCTTGGAATGATTCAGTTCCACCTGGTACATGCTGCAGTTTAAAAAGAAAAGTGATCTGCCAGCAGTAATAACACTGTCATAAATCTGGCAGTCCTAAGCCTAGTGTTCTATCTTCTGCCTTCTTAAGTTTGCCAAATCATTACTTTTCACACTTAGAGGCATATTAATATACCATGTTTTTATAGGTGGGTCTCAGTTTAAGTGGGCCTAGATAATATGAGAGCAGTGTTTTAATTCCGATTAGGGCCTGAATACATTTCACAGGCATTTCAGGCACTTAGGCAGGGATCCTTATTTCAGAAATGATGTAATTTTTGCTCAACTTCCTTTCCTCTCCTCTTTATAATCAGGCATTTTACGTTTGGGTGATTTTTTTGTGAGTTTTTTGGTTTGGTTTGGTTTGGTTTGGTTTGGTTTGGTTTGGTTTGGTTTGGTTTGGTTTGGTTTGGTTTGGTTTTGGTTGGTTGGTTGTGGGGTTTTTTTGTGGGCTGGGAGGCGCATTGTTTTTAATTATTGCTTTTTTTTCCCCCAGTGATTCTACAAATGTGTTAAAAACATTTTCAGAGAAGTTGTGACTGGATTTTGAACATGAGAACTGAGAGTGGGGTGCTGAGGGAGACACTATTGTTTTATTTGTAGTGTTTTCATTCTAGCATTATAATCTAGCTTTATTTTTACATTGAAGACTGCATAGAAACCTCCCTTTGACAGTTTATACTATCTGTTGTGGTCCAGCCTTTTCTAACAGTGAGGGGAGATAACTGTTTAACTACTTGACCTTTCTGGCAATGGTCTGGTAGAAGATTATAATAATCTTTCAGCCTCCAACAGTGATAAGCTAGTATCCAGGCAGTGTTTTGCACTGTAATATTTCTGAATGATCTGTGGCTAAAATTTCTCTAGGAGAGAAACCAACATATTTCCCATCTAAAGGATGTACTCAGATAACATGAATATGTAATAATAACTTATTTTCAAACCAAAGAAGCTCACTTTTACTGTGCTTCTGCCAAGAAAGAATGGATTGGATGATCCTTGAGATACCCTTCCCACCCGATATTCTATGATTCTCTGATTCTGTTGGCTGGTTTAGTTTGGACCAATAGTGAATAAAGTATAATTTCACCAAAGGTAATTGTTCTGTCAGGCTCCCTAACCATTGCTTAAACTCAACATTTTTCTTGCATGGAAATTGTTTTCGTAGTGGAAAATATCTGGAAAGGTGATATTATAAAGGAAAGCAGTGAACTTCAGCGTGATAAAACTAGAGAATAATAGACACTGAGGGAGACTACTGGAGGTAAGGCACTGAGGCAGGTTAATCTCCTCTGCCCATGCTTTCAGCTCCAAACACAATATAACTACCCATTACTTGTATCTACCAAATTTTTTTCTCTACCTATTTCTTCATTTGCTACTTCCCAAGTGCTTCTGCCAGCCAAAAGTCTATTCTACCTTTTTTTAAAATGTGTTTATATGTGTGTATATTGTGAGATTAAGTGCGTTTATACACTGTAACTTTCTGATAGAGTGAATACTGTTTTGGAGGGAATAAAGAGTTACTTTCACTTAAAAATGTCTTCATTTATTTTTGAATCCTTCTTAGCTGCAATACTTTTCCAGTGTGTCAACAGGTGCCCCTCTGCTGAAATGTTAATTGCGAATTTATTCCACGAAAATAAGAACCTCAGACTAAGGAAATGATTCTGAATTTGAATATGTGAAAGACTCCATCATGAATAAAGCAGCCTTGTGAATAAGATTTTCTTCATGAATGACATACTGGAATACTTGGTTTTAATTTATTTGAGTTAAAATACAATTAAGGCAGCGCACACTGTTATGATCTCTCTCTCTTTCATGAACTTAAACTTTGACTGAATTAATTTTTCTGATTTTTAAATAAACACATTTATAGAGAGATGAATCTACAGACTGATCCAAAACTTTCTGAAATCTGAAAGACTTCTGTGGATTGCAGTGAGGTCTGGATGAGGGTAGTCGCCATAATCCTGCACGATCCTGCAGGAGAGGGAACCTCTTGAATACTGCCATAAAACTTCAGAGACCGTGGTCCATACTGACAGTCCACTTTAGACAATTTGAACAATGTAGACATTGTTATAAAGTGGGCTGCACTTGTCATACTGGATGTCTCTCTGCTTCTTACACTTGTAAGCAAAAAAAATCAAATGCAATACTTTATTCTTGATATTCTCACGCCTTCACAGGGACTATTGAAATACTTAGAAAGGGCTAAATCTTGGAACCCTGGAAATACAGAATTGGAAATGATTTCTTGTTGTTCAAATGCAAGCCCCTGACATTATGGATACAGTATCATATATTTACTTTCTTGCGTGTTTCAAACAGTATATTAATAGGACTAGCATGTTTTATCTCCGGAATTTTACCTGGAAGATGATTTCAGGATATCCTTTGTTTTGTCTCTTACTGCATTACAATTCAGGTTATGGCCATTTATTACTGTATAAAACACTCTTCTTAGGTATAAATAGCTCCTTTATCTCCCATATTTGTACAGTGGTTTACATACAGGCACCAATCACATCCCTTTGGGTTGAAAGGTGAATTCTTCTCTTGTCTGATTAGCTCCCGGTGCCACTCAATGGATAGTGACAGCGATCCTTCTCTATGCCTATTCCATTTCACATCTTCCTTGAAAATAAATGACCAGAATTGTACGCACTACTACAAATTAAGTCTCATTGGGGCTTAGTATAGTAGAATTTATTCTTTTCTATCCGAGCTGGAAACACCTTGGCTGATGTATTGTACGATGGCATTTGAGTTTTTCCAGGTTTGCCATCCCTTGATAGCTTATGGCCATCCTGTGATCAGCTTGTACACCTGTGTCTCTGTCTTCTCAGCCACTTCTAGCCGACAAGTTCCCAGTGAATAGCAGAAATTCTTATTCATAGTCCCCAACGACCTTACTCTTTTTATTTTAAATTTAATTTAACTTAATTACGCTCACTCTCATCCTCAGGGCCATGCAGTTCTTTTTGTGAAATACCCTAATCCTCCTCAGTATTGACAGTGCCTTTTAGCTTTTCATCTAAAGAATACTTTTTATTTTTTAATCTACGGTTATTTACACAAAAAAATCAACAAAATTGATCCAAGGCCAACCATTTGTTACTTTCCTTTTTTTTTTTCCTTTACTTTCTGTACTTTAGATACCTCTCTACTAGCCAATTCTTTGCTCACTTCACAGTTACAGTATTAATTCCCATCTTCCTAACCATAGAATCATAGAATATACTGAGTTGGAAGGCACCCACAGGGATCATCAAAGTTCAGCTCCTGGACATTGATGACTGCATCATTAATGCTTCTTCATATGACATTTTATTTACTGTATTTATCATATTTACATATGACATCACTATTTTACTGAATTCCTAATGGATTAAAACTAATGCCTCTTCTGTGTTTAGGTGACTTAAACAAAGTAGCATGGGTGACCTAGCCAGGCAGGATCTTTGTTGAACACAAATTGTATTATTATTTTATTTTTTTAAAACTTTAATTATAATAGCCTTGAAAATGCGTATTGCATGATTACATGGCTTTGAGACTGTTGGATACCTTGTTCTCTAAACTTTGTCATCTTAAATGTCATGTTATATGTTCAATAAATATCTTTATTACAGTACTTAAGCATCATATGTCAGTGCTCTCAGACCTGTTGTGGGCCCAAAGGAATTCAGCACACAAATCCCTGGTTTCTTCAGCACCTCTTTTGAGATACAAAAGTAAAAACAAGGCCTTGAAAAGAAACATTTAGACTGAAATAATTCTTGAAATAAAGGAAAAACTTTTAAAAATGTTTTTTGTACTACAACAGCAGCAGGTAATTTCTCAGAACACTGGTAATGAGGATTGTACCTAAATGTTTATTCTTTGGAAGCAATCTGTGTATGCTTTTTGAGAAGCGATTAGCATCGTTCATTACCAAACATTGAACAGGATTGGACCAATAGTGAATAGAGTATAATTTCACCAAAGATAATTGTTCTGTCAGGCTCCTTAACCATTGCTTACACTCAACATTTTTCTTGCATGGAAATTGTTTTCGTAGTGGAAAATATCTGGAAAGGTGATATTATAAAGGAAAGCAGTGAACTTCAGCATGATAAAACTAGCTTAAAATTCTTTCTTTAATGTGTTTAATTTCAGACAGCTTTCCTAATTAAAGGTGAGCATACATTCCCAAAGTGTTATTATTCCTTACTGTCCTGGAATATATAGTGTCTCTTTGACAGTGGTACAGATGAAATTCATTGTTCTTGGCTCTATTTTTTAATTTGCAAATGCAATTTTAAAACCCTTGAAAAATGATACAGCAAATTTCAATACCTGAAAAAACAATAGGATTTTCAATGGCAAATACTTTGCAATAAATCAGGCTGAATAGATAGAAGAAAACAATACTTTCATCAGCATTAACTCGTTTTTCTCTTTTCCCCTTCTTTTATTTAATTTTTTTACTTTTTCAAAAATGTCCTCAATTACAATATAAACTGAATTAGGACATAAAAGGTTGGTTCAGAAGCTGGGTTATCAATTTATTACAGAAAGCAATAGTAAAAGCTAATAGATGAGGTGTATATGACCTTCACATTGGATTAGTGACCAGTGTAGTATATTAGCAAAATATTGTGCATTGTACTCAGTAACACAATAAGATATTTTTCTTATTATAATAAAAAAAAAAAAATGTAATACAAATATTCATTCTAGCCTGCCTTATCAGGGATTTCCATGTTGTATTTCTAGCCTGGTCTTCTGCTTAGTGCTCTGGTTTACATAATGGTATAAGTGTAAAATGGACTGCACTTTTGAAATGAGAAGGACTAAGGTAATGAAGGAAGAATAGGGAATGTAAACAAAACAGACGAATGGGAAATTGGGAAAATTAGAGAAAGGGAGAAGAAAGTGAAAAAGGCTATGTCCAAGTAGGAAAGTGAATAGGAACACATTAAAAAGTAAGAAGCATAGAAGGAGAATTATTAATGGCAAAAAGTAAGCTTATCAGTTCTTATGCCCAAATTCGAAAGTTAAGATACAATATTCAGTTCTGGCTGAACTGATTTCACCTCAGGGATTGGTATATGTGCATTAAGATGGACTTTCCTCATAGTTTCAGCAACTTGCTTCTTGGAAAAGTTTTTACAGATGGAAATGAAAGCTGGTGTGTCATTTAATATTCGAATTCAGACTGAAATGCTGACAAGTCAGATTTGTTAACATAAAGCTTAGGGCTTAATGGAAACCATGCCATGTTTTGCTTATGCTTTTGGCTGTTCACATAAGAGAGCATTTATACATTGATAACACATTTATATTAATGCAGGCTGACTTCAGTGATAATTTGGAATTACTTTATTCTCACTGAGTAGAATTTTCAACAGTTTTGTGGCCATCTAAAACTAACCAAATACTTACAGGAGTTGGCACTACTTTTTCTGAGGGTGTAACTGGATTGATTGCTCATAGTCTACCTGTGCTAACTAAAAGAAAGAAACAAAATCTTTGTACATATTTTATTTATGTTTAGATGGAATGAAAACTGCCTCTGATTAATTTATCTTCTGCATTAAGTCCTCATCCCTCTGGTGCTCCTGGACATGGAGTCAGTAGATGTTAGCTCTTCCTTCTCCTGAGGATCAGATCTTTGAGTTACAACACCATCATAAAATCATAGCATACATGCATGTGTATAAAAGATGGCTGAATGGGTTAATAAACGGGCCCCCATCAGTATACTAATCTGTCAATCCATGCAAAATCAAAAGCCTTCTCATGCACATGCATAAGTTTGGCAAGAGAAATGTAGACATCACATTTGGAGCCTTTGTTCCAAAATTTCTACTATAGGAGAGACAGAGATTGATTGGGTTATAAATGTGTTTGTGATGTGGAGGAGAATTATTGCTAGCTAACTAAAAAGAAAAAAAAAACCAGTTGTTGTTGAAATGTTAAAACTCAGCTGTTCACTTATTTTCACATTTGTTCCTCCCTATCTTGCTTGCAAGTTGTCTCCGTTTTACAAATGCCAAACCCAGGTCCTCAGTGGTGGATCCAAGACCTGTGTTACCAACATCTCATCTAAAACTCACCGAGGTTTTCCAATTGTTTCACAGAAAAAAACTCCTTACATAAGTGCTGGAAAAAGAGCTTCATTAATAAGGCACGATGGCATTTTGCTGTCTGTGACAACTACAGAAGAACCCAATAAGCAGAGCCTTTTAGGCAATTATTTATGTTAAACTGGTCAGGACTTGGAGCCAGCAATTTTTCTGTTGATTCAGGAAAGTCAGTGCTTCATTCCTCCTGTTCAAAACCATTCTGTTCAATATCAGATAGTATGTGTATTGCCTTGTTAGACTATTCCAGCCCAGTACCAAGCCATCTGCTCTTTAATCAGCCCTGATGGATGTTTATTTAGTTTGTTCCAGTGATGGTGAGTTGAGAGCTGCCTTCAGTAATCTGTTAAACTGTTAACTATTCTTTCAGTTTGAGAGTTCTTCCTAATATCTTATGCCCCTTGCTGCTATTTAAGTCAATTAATTCTTGTCCTATTTCTAGTGGACATAGAAATCATCTGATTAATTTTTTTTGAACCATCTGTTTACACAGTTTAAAACTTACAATGTCTACCTTCAGCAGTCTCTGCTTTGTATTAATTAAGTAAAATAATTTCTGACTGGCTTCAATAATTTTGCTTTCCAACTTTTTTTTTTCTTCTTATTTCCCTTAGACCTTTGTGAAACTGAGTGCAGAATTGAAGCCTTTGTCTATGCAAATTGAATATAATGAAAGCAGCACATAATACATCTTATGTATGACACATCTGTTTATCCACCTCAATCATACTGCTTTCTTTCAGCAGGATATGTGGAGAACCCAAGCGAGGTTAGAATATCTTACTTCCAACAGCAGAGCTGTACAAAGACATTAATGGCATTATCACAGTGCTCTGCATGCACTAATTAACCCCGCACTAGCACAGCAAAACTGCTGCTCTTTATTTCACAGTTCACATGAGTATCTCCACATGACACTGCTTGAAATGGTATAGAAACAGTTGCTTGTAAGGCACCATGCACACTTCAGGAGGGATGGGTAGGCAAGAAGTATCCCAAAAAGTGTAGCTACTTATTTTTGTAAACTGAAGTATAAATAAAACTTTATGTATTTAGAATAATGAATAGTCCCTTATTACTCACTAAATGCACTGTCCTCCCCTACCACTTTCTTAATGAATATGTTGCCAGAGGGTAGATTACTTAGCAGTTTGAAAAATCCCTATTTGCCTAATGAGTTTCACTTATTTCACAGTAGTCCTAAAATTGGGCAGATACTGGTTTTTGTCATTATATTTGTTGATTATCCTGGCTAAAACTTTCAGAGGAACTTACATGCTGTCTGAGAGTCAACAGAAAACAGATACCTAAAACTTTTAAGAATACTTGAGAATTTCACTCAGATTGTAATTTATTCAGAGGCCAGTTACATCAAGGTCACAGTTTTAATTTCTGTAAATGAAGTAGTTTCAGTGAAAAAAAGAATCATCCCTGAACTTTATTCTATTGCTCATAGACCCAGTTTTAGAAATAACTTTTTCTCCTGAATAATGAACTCTGAAGTAGGGTTCACAGACTTGCTGATACTCCTCCACAAAAGTCTATTTGCATATTGAATATTTCTTTTGTTTCTATTTTTAAATACTGAGTTTCTGCAGAATATTTTGCTTTAATTTTGGCCTATTACCAGTTACTTATGTAGCAAAGGATGTCAATCTTCTGGGTGTCCCTCTTCTGCAGGGAAGCATCTCTGAGTGTAGACAGAGCTTGGTGTTTCCTAATGAGGGAAATGTTATCCATTTGTGTATTCACACTTCTGCATTTCATCCTGCAATATGAACAAACCTCATAACAACAAACTGAACCAGGAACTCGCTGAAGTGTCTGTGATTTTCACTTTTAGGAATTAAAAAATAAACAAAAAAGAGAGGGAAACGTCTATTTTAAAGGTAATTGTTGTAAGCATGTCCTTTACAGTAACAGCATTTTTTTCATGTAGTGTTTGACAAAGGATCTGCCAATGCTTAGCAAGGGCTGCAAAAGTCATTTCCTGCTGCCTGAAGCAGCCTGTGCTTCTGGTGAGGTGAGAGCAGAGTTCACAGTCATCTGTTACACGAATGAGAAGATGCACATGGTTCAGGAGGAAAGCAGATGAAGAGGATTTTCTTTCCACTCCAGTAGCTCACAGCAGGTAGTATAGATTTATTTCCTCTTCTCATGTTTCATTTTGCTGGACTGTATCAAGGCATTGCAGATACTACAAATAGGGAAGTGCTATCTAACTTTGGGAGTGGGAAAAAGACCAGTGGTGGTTACTTCATTCAGACCAGTATTATCCATTGCAGTTTTTACTTCCAGTTAGAGGAAACTGCAGAGACGCTACATCACTGCATAGCAAGTAATTTGAAAGTAGCCTCTTTTGACTGTAAAGTTTGTTGGCAGATCTCAAGAAAATCTACATGGCTCCACATAAATCCCTCTGGTTGAACATATAAAATTTCTGCCAGGGGTGTAACACTTATCCATTACCATTTTTTCTTCCATTCTTTCAATTGTTTCTTGTCCCAGCAAATAAGATCAAGAGTACCTGGTCACACCTGCAAAATCCCTTCACTGCTCACTTTCAGGCACCCCCTTAAAACTAAGACTAGTCAAAAGATGAGTTTTCCCTTTCTGCTTCCACTTCCAGTCCCTTTCCCCTCTGTCATCTCTTATTCTGCCTCCCACTATACCCTAATATAACTTTGTCTCTTATATCCTCTGGAAAGAGGATTGGAGTGAGCTGAGGAAACAGAATGAGAGTCCAGAGGCAGAAAATGATTTTGAAATTAGAAAAGGAGATAAAACAGGGAAGAAACTTGAAAGTAGAGGAGCAAGATGCACAGGAAATTTGTGGTAAATATTTGCTGAATCAGTTAGACAAAAATTTCTCAGGTAATGGACTATTGACAAACTCATCAACTCTTCATTGGTTTTTATTCACTATTTTTGTGCTATGGTGACAAATATTTTCCTGCTCTTTGGCTGGATGCCTCATGGTTTTTTAAGCATGGATATAAAAAAGAATAAGCTTCAAACATCATCCTGTGCACTGGCAGGTTTTGAGTTGCCTCCTGCTTTAGCAGCTAGATCAGTGGGCAAATCTATCCGAAGCTGCTTCTATTCCAGCAGGTGCACACGGGGCTGTTCCCTCACTGGATGGCCAGCTGGCTTGCTTTGGTAGAGTTTGTGTCATTACATCCTCTTAGCCTCCAAAACAGGGTGGTGACATCCACCTTATCTGTTGGAAACGACTCCTGATCTCAGCACGCTGCCAGTTTGCATCTGCGAGTTTGTTAGAGCTTGGCTGGTTGTGCACTGCCACAACGTCCCAGGGACTGTTCCAGCAATTTAACAGTCTGAGAAACTCCAGGAGTGCTCCATGCCACTGATCAATTTACTAGTATACACTTAGTTCAAGACTATTTTCCCTTTGGAGCAAAAAAGGAATTCTTTGCTCTGAAAGGGCTGGAATTTAAAATTCTACAGATGCCACATCATGCCAAAATTCTGTGTTAATTTTTTCAAAAGTGAATGCTTTATGACTGTTCAACAAGAACTTGGCATTTTCCAGTTTTCGCAAGTAATCATGAAACTTGGACATACCTGGAATTCTCAGCCAGGCTATATTGGCTCCTGTTGCATTTCTCAGATGCCAGGATTCTCTGAAAATTAAAAAAATTGAGAAAATGTCTAACATTTGTATGTACAGCATGAGCTACCTGTAACTGGAGTATTCCCACTTACTGATTCTATAGAGCTGGAACAATAATTTTGAACTGCTTAGCAGAGGTCTGGATTTGTGGGTGTGGGTACGTGATGTCACCAGGCTGAATTAGCCCACTGCCCTGCTCCACTGTTTTAGATTGTGTATTCTAACATGTCCAAACTGCTTCCCAAATCCCATTCAATGCATGAAATTCTACTGCAGAAATCTCTGCAAGGCATTCTGTCTGGAGCAGGTCACATCTCGAACAAAATATTCTTTTCTCTACACCAGTTCACTAGATTTTTTTGGTGTTCCTAATAGCAACAAGTGGAAAGAAAACCATCAGTTTGTAGAACTTATTGGTGGTCATATTAAGAAAAACCCACCCAGACTTACAGCTTGGTCAAGAATGAGCCTAGCAAGTAGTAGAGAAAGAAAGCCACCCTTGGGATTATGGTGGATTTTGCTCCATCATTTACTAAGATGGGTACCTGGGAATTATCTGTCTCCTACATAGAGCTTATTTTGGGACAGTAGAGCTCAAACTTCAAAATAACAGGCAAGTATGGAATTTTTTGTGGTGGGATGGATGGGGTTTAAAATATATTTTTCTGTTCCATTTCAGTCAGTTGTACAGTTAATAACAGAGTGGCCGCGCTAATTTCTTGAACTTCAGGTTTCTAAATTGTCTTACCTTGAAGATTTCACTGAAAACTGTGACACCTTTCCATATGCAGATACAATTTCATTATAAATCATCTACCTATGGCTGGGTCAGCATTACAGTGGCCTCAGCTCTCATTACTGTATGACAGCAGATGTGAGATGCTGACATTAGAAAGAGAGAACTATTTTAACCAAAAATATTTTTCACCTCCCTTTGATACCCTCCTTTCTCATAGCCAGCTCTATTATTTCTACTCTCTATTATTCTGTGCTTAAATTTCCCTTCTGTGCATTTTTAATCTTTTCTGTATTACCTTGTTTTCCATTTGGCATAGGTATCCTCTGCTTATTTCTTTCACATTGTTTATATACCTTTGGAGAAATTACAATAGTGTCATTAATTAAAATAATTGCATTTTAAGTACATGAGAAACAAACCATATGATCCTTCTCATTCTTGCCATACGTATTGGAACAACTTGCAGTCGTGTTAGCAACCACCCTCCTGTAAAAATTCTGCACAGAAATATGTGCAGTGGCCTTTTAGACATTATTTCCTATATGTCTGTGTAGTTTTGAGCAAATTTATATAAGGCTACACAGATAATTTGGTATGTATAACCTGCTCGTTGGCTTTTTTCTTCAACTCCACACACAATGCACAGTACTCTGCAACAAAATTATATTTATATTAGTTTTAGCCTCTTTTTGTTGAGGACTCCTGTCCAGCCATATGTCGGACTATTGAGACTGCAGCAAGCTGGTGAGAGAGGATTCAGACTCAGATGTTTGTGGATGCCAAAGCATTTAAAAATATTAACAGATGCATAGCCTAATTTGTATGAGGGCTGGGGAAAAAGAATGAAGGAGAGAAATTACTTATTTCTAGGACTCTCAAAAGAAGGTCAGTACAAACACTTTGAAAGCTGCAGGTCTGTGATTTCAGTGGTGTGCCTGCACAAAAAAGACAGAAAGTGGAGGGAGGAGCTTGCTGCCATTTTTTTAACTTTTGTCCCTCTTCTGTTTTCTGTTTTTTCTTCCATTATCTTTTTCTGTCCCTTTACACCTTTCACTCTTTTATACTCTCCTCATCCTGAAACACCCTGGTAAGAATCTGGCTGATGTCAGCACGTCATACTCTGCTCCCAGTTATGCTTTTACCTTCTACAGAGGGACTCATACAAATGAAGAAGAATGTCTGATGCCTCAAAGTCTTGGAAGCTCACCTTTACGTAGAGAAAACAAAGAAGAGAGTACTTAGTGACTCTCTTTTGGGATGAGTAGCAGTATCCAGCTGCTGTTAGGCTCTGATGCTTCTGGAAGCAAGCTGTGTGCCAGAATGAAACCTGAGACTTGAGCCTGTAACTCATAGACTTGTCTTATGCACAGTAATTAGTATTGATGGGGTACTTAAACAACCCATGCATCTGTCAATACAGGAACAGAAAAAGACAAAGGCTTATTCAAATATATTGGTGACAACAGTTGATAATAATAGCAGAGAAAGCAGAGGAGGAAGACTCTTGTAGGTTGGATCATGATTGATGAAAAAGAGCTACTTGGGGAAAGGAAAGTGGAAGGCAACCTGGGTGACCAAAAGTGTTAAACAATAAATCCTTGATTCACAGGAGTACAAGGAGGGAGAGTGACAAAATAAAGTTTCCAAGAAAGAAGACTTCAACTGACTCTTCAGAATGGTCTGCTGGAAAACAAGTGTAATTAAAGGTCATCTGGAAATATTTTAATAAAATAATTATCCCAACGCAACCAGCAGCACTGAAGGGTAAGGACAGTGACTTAGAAAAATTATGACATTATTTAAAATATGAAATTTAACAGTCATGACACAGAAGAAAAATATACTCAGTTGTTAAGAGCAAATGCAAAAGCAATGTAAGTAGGCATGAAACCAGAAAGATTAGTAACAGACAGGAAAAAAGAACCTACCAAGAAAATAGCCAAAAAAAAATATTTATTTGTTGTGAATAAAATGATAATGTAAAATAATTCAGTGGGGAAAGTTCAACTTCCTACAGTAAAGCAACTATTACTCTGAGCACTGTAAATGGGAATACTGTGTCCAAGCTGTAATCTCCTCCTCAGGGCCTATAAGCCTCCGACAGGACACCACTCTTCAGGCAAGATGTGGATCTATTAAAGAATATCCAGAAGAAAGAAATGAAAATTTTAAAATAAGCCTGCAAGCTTGGAAAAATGGGTTTGCCTTATCTTGAAAGGACTGATAGGGGCTAAAAAGATGATCTGAAAACAGTCTTCCCATACATAAATGGTAGCTGGAAAGATGAGATTAAATAAACTGTTCTGTGTGTCCACAGTTGTTAGAATGAGAACGAATGAATGTAAATTGCAGCAACAGTCCTTAGGAGGACATGTCTTATCTGCAAAGGAGAACATTATCCAGGAAGCTGGTGGACTCTCCACACCACTGGAGGATTTAGTATGATACATTCCTATTTTCAGACTCATGGTAACCAGATTTTTCTTGACAACAGAAGGACTGAGGAGTTAAGAAGCAGAAAATTGCAGGTGTTTAGGCAAAGCTTCTCTCTAGTGTGACTTTCATATTCATGGAAATTCATTCACAGAAATGTTGGAATAAATTGGGAGCAGATGAATTTTGTACTAGCTTCTGTAAAGATGCCAAAATTAAGAATCTTTTTCGATATTTAAAGGTATTGTTTAGTGCTTTGGCATTCTGGTGTGTAGTTGTATCAATACCTACAGTGTCTGTGCTTCTTCCCTTAGAATGAGACTGTTCCACTGGATAGTTTATTTGTCTCAATGACCATAATGACAGTGCCAAAGAAAACACGACAGAAATTGTGACTGGCAAACCTATTGGCTTGGTCTGGCTCATGTCCACACTGAGAAAAACCTCACCACAAAAAGTAGTGTGGCTCTGCCCTGTCTGTCTGTTAGGAATTGTTCCTGGTCTGTGCTATTCCCCAGACCATGGCCAGGAAGTGTCTGTGAGAGTGTTCAGTTGTCATGGGCAAAACCATGGCGAAGTGTGAGATACCTGTCAAGCATCACGGAAGGAGAGGTTTAGAACCACGCTTGGACCCAGATTCTGAATGTCCCTTGATTACTCGTATTGAAGTAGCCAAAAGAATTACTTGAGAAAGCAGTTCAGAGTGGTATATCCATTAGGAGTCAGGGCTTATCTGCTTCATTCAAACATTAAATTTTGAAGCAGTGAGTGCTACTTGAAATATACTCTCCCCAAAAATGCATGTGAACAATCTGGGACATAGCACAGAACAGTGCTAATCCTGACAGGCAGTAGAACATGATGACTCTGCGTTTTTGAGGGTAAAATGAGATTTTGCTGATTATTAAAATGCTTTTTCTTATAGACTGAGGAACAAGAAGGTTGTATGAGACACTCAGAGGTAATTTTAAAATACAGGATATTTATAATGCTGCTCCTTGTAAAGAAACTGGTGAGGGAGGGAAGAGAACTATGTTTACAAAGTAGCAAAAGCCAGAGAACTTAATTTTAAAGCCAGTCTCAGGGTTTTCATTGCTTGACTCACGATTTTAGAGAGCTTATGGTTGGAAATATTTCAAGATTTGTGAAAATTTTCAGCTAAATATTATTATATCTTTAATATATAAAGCCAAATCCTTACCCAACAAACACACTTCCTGCTGAATCTAACAGAAGCTCCTGGCTGCAATCCCCTTGGGAATTTGGCTCTGGCTTCTGATAGAAAATATGGACTTTGTAATGATTCAGGAATTTTAAAAAGCTATTACTTAGTAGGATGCCTGACTGGGACTGAACGACCTTACGTTTCTATGATGACAGTGATGTTGTATAAAACATCTCACGTGTATATTTTGATCTTACTGCCACATCCAGGGAAGTTAGGCAGAAATC
>VWZT01005120.1:348502-509127 GCA_013397055.1 Pachycephala philippinensis
GTTTGGCTGCTGCTCGTGAGAGTGGACCCACGCTGGGAAGTTCACAGAGAACTGTCTCCTGTGGGAGGGACCCCACGGCCTCACAGGGGATGGACTCTTCTCCCAGAGCAGCGGAAGAGAATCTCGGTGATGGACTGACCAAAATCCCCTGCCCTGCCTCCCTGCGCTGTCGGTGGGTAGGAGGGAGAGCCTGGGGGGGCAAGGTGTTTTAAGGGCTTATTTTACTTCTCATTACCCTCCTCTGATTCTATGAGTAATAAATTTCTCTTAGTAATTAAGGTTGAGCCTGTTTTGCCCTTGAAATATTTCTCCTACTCTCCTTATCTCACTCATGAAGCCTCCATTAACCCTTTTTTCCTCTTTTCTCTCCTTTTGCCCAGCTGTGGCAGGGGAGGGTGAGCGAGCGACTCCCGTGGGTCCCTGGCATTGGGCCAGTGTCGAACCACGACAATGCCGGAGTTGACTTAGAGGAGTCACCTAAAGAGGAGCTAATTTACCCTCTCTTTACCAATTTCTTGTTCTGGAGCTGCCAGGATCTGTTTCCATCTCTGGAGCTTGTAGCACCGTAAGGTCTGTCCTGCCTTATGTGTGACAGCTCCAGGGGTCACTGGCAGCAGGGAGGAGCTGCAGGGAGGTTCTGGAATACCCTGGCCTGATCTGCTCTTCTGTCATCCAGCTCCTGCAGGACACGCCTTGGCACTTTGCGTAGGTGCAGAATAAGGAAAGGGTGGACAGTACTGCTGCCTGTGTGTTCAGCTCAGTTGTGGTGCTGATGCAAACCAAAGCCAGTTCAGGGAGCCATTAAATGTGTGTCTGTTTCCCCGTATGGAAAAATTTCCACTTTTTCAGTGTTTCAGTGTTCCTTGTGAAAGTCTCCTTTGTGGAGCTGTGATTGTCAAGGAAATCTGTTCCTCTTCAGCTTGCTGTTCTTAGAGCGCAAGAAAAGGTCTTTAAATTCTATTGAATTGCAATTTCATTTGGAGGGGGGAGAGAGGATTGAGATGAAGAAAAGAAACACTGCACCAACATTGCAGTGTTACATAACTTACAAAATAATATACTAAAATATTCAGCCACTCATATTTTCAAGGCTGTTCATTTTTTCCTAAACATTGTTGTTGTTATTTTTTAATGTCACAATAAAATTGATTACCTCTCGTCATCTCTCATATTTAAACTCAGCTTTCCGAGGAAAAGATGTGCAGTTTACTGTGACTTTAAAATGAACATTATGAAATGTAGCATGTGAATTCTAGGCAAGTAGCCAGTGAATTACCTGTCACTGAAGGTAATTTTCTCTCTCCCTACTTTTTTTTATATAGTGCTACACTAAAATATAGATATTAAATGTTTTTAAGGGAATTGTTCTTACTTGTAATCAAATGAAGAGAAGCAGTATGTGAAATAACTAATATTTGCAGATAGTTATTGAAATAGTAGACCTGCAAATGCAAACTGTGTGCTTTGATTTGGGTAGTTAATGCTTTTGGAAGGCTTGAGGTGAACAAAAGGATAATGAATAAGTGGACAAAGAGCCAGTGACAGACATTTTTTGACTTGAAAAGGGATCCTGAGTCATACATAATGCTACCATATACCCACCAAAATTAGACATGGAAAAGACATGTCAGACAAAGCAGTCTGTTCCTTTTTTAGTGCAGAACTGCTCCCTGAATGATCTTGCTTTGTCCAATCTAGTTTTAAGTATTGGAAGCAGTAGATCATCCCCATGGGAGACTGTGACACACTCTAGTAGTTCTCACTATCGAATTTTCTGTGATGTTCATCCTAATTTTCCCTTTGTTTAATTTCTTGCTGTTGTTCCTACTTATACCTATATTCTCAAGCCTTTATTTATTTATTTAAATTAATTTAAATTGCACTCTGCCCATGTCCTTCCCTACACGTGCCAAATAAAAGCTTTGGCATCATTTGTCTTACAAGCCCTTTTGGGATTCAGTGCCTGTGAGGTTGCCCACAAAGGAAGCATTATGGTACCTAGGGATAAGGTGATTTACTCTGGATTTCTAGATGACTTAGGTCCCTGGCACCCATCTGCATCTGAGGCAAGGATTAGCCTTTGAAGGGCCATGCCCAAGTGATGAGGAATGAGTTATTCCTTATAGCTAACCACAAGGAGAAACCATCCGCTAAGAGATGCTCGAGTTTATCCAACCCATCTTGTTCCTGTTCACACCACGGATGACAATGCTGTCATCTGCTGTTTATAATTCAGAGGTTATGCAGCCCAGATGGAAAACAGGATTAAGAATCCTGCCAAAAGTCCTTGATGCACTTCAAACTATTTGTTTATTTCTGATTATATTTCCTACCTAGAATATCAGTCCTGTTGTGGGCTGCTCCTTTTTTAGGTCACAGATTGCAGGAATGGCTCAAACACCTGATGTTCAAAGACTGGACGTTTTAAAGGCAATGCTGTTAGTCTGGACGGCTGGACGAGGACCTTCCTGGAAATCAAAGACATGAGACGCTGACCTTTCTGTAAGGGTCTCATGGTGGTGGATCAGAGAGATGCAGGAAAATGTCTCCGTGATAAACTTTTACAACTGGTCTTTAGTACTGCAGTATGATTTAGGTTGGAAAGAATCACTGTAAATCCCATGGTCTCACCTACGTGCTCAAATCAGGGCCAGCTTAGAGCACTTTCCTCAGGGCTCTGTTCTTCTCAGTTTTGACTGCCTAAAAAGATGAGGCTCTTGTAGCCTCTCTGGGGAGTCAGTTCCAGTGTTTGACTATCTCATGATGAAAGAATTAATGTATAATGAGAATTTACTTTGCTACAACTTGTGTCTTTGCATATCTTTGTTGTACTTCATGTTCTCCTGTTTATCCTGGTCTCACAAAAATAAAGCCCTTTTATGATATCACTTAAGGAGATTTTTATGTCCACTACATTGCATTGTTAAAGAGAGTGCTGTCTTAGTGTCATGGTTTAGGTCCAGCAAGCAAACAAATACCACAGAGTCGCTCGTTCACTCCCCCACCAGTGGGATCAGGGAGAGCACTGAAAGGGTAAAAGCTGGAAAAACTCATGGGTTGAGACAAAGACAGTTTAATATGAAAAGCAAAGGCTGTGCAAGCAAGCAAAATAAAGCAAGGAATTCATCCACCACTTCCCATGGTAAGCAGGTGTTCATCCATCCCCAGGAGAGCAGGGCCCCATCACATATAACAGTGGTGTGGGAAGAAAAGCATCATCACTGCAAATGTCCCCCATTCCTTCTTCTGCCCTCCACTTTACATGCTGAGCATGATGTCATGGTGTGGAATATCCCTTTGGCCAGCTGGGGACAGCTGTCCTGGCTGTGTCTCACCCACAGTCTACTCACCAGCGTGGCAATACAAAAAGCAGAAAAGGCCTTGGCTCTGTGTATTCCCTGCTCAACAATGAGAAAAGAACATCTCTGTATTATCAACCCTGTGTTCAGCACAAATCCAAATCACAGCCCCATACCAGCCACTGTGAAGAAATTTAACTCAATGCCAACCAAGACCAGCACACTTAAGTCAGTGTCAATAGTGTCATAATCTTCTATGCAAGTGGAAATTTGGGAACCCTGGCGCTGAAGTTCTGAAGTCCTTATCACCCTGTTTCACCTCTGTAAAAGGTGTCAGTGTGCTCTTCAAGTGCTGACTTGGCACACCCACATAAAGTCTCCTGCCCTCAACTTTGATTGCATTATTATAGAAATGCTTCAGGCACTGGGGCTTCTCCATGTGTGTATTGAAAATAGCAGTACTGGTCCTGTTTGTCACTGACCAAGGACCCACGAAAGTACAAGGAGAAAAAACATCAGCAAGGAGAAGGTGCAGAAATGCCTCTACTTTGAACGTGAATCTCCATGTGCAGCTTGCTGGCAGCACAGTGATCCTTGCCATTGTCCACAGCTCCTTGAAGGCCCATCAATCTGAGAACAGGGTGTCCTACTTTCACTGACCTTTCTCGTGTATCGTGTGACCTGCACGTACTGCCTATGTCTGGGTTGCTTCAAAGAGCTGCTGGACTGCAGCTCTCCTTCTGGTGCCTCAGAGCACCAAGTTCATTATAAGCCTGAGCAGCAATTCCTGGTTCCAGGAGCTAGTTACACAAATGCCTTTCTTATTGGCAAAAGTGACACACATTCATAATTGAAAAGCAGAAACAGTTAGAATATTGTCCTGTGTCTCTGCTAGTGCAGAATGATTCATAAATAATAATAATAGGGACTGGGCTGGAGGACGGAAGGTGAGCAGGAGTCTTTTGAAAGTAGCTCTAATAAGAAGGATAAAAATGAAATGTTGTGGTGTTGTATGATGTTATAATTGGCTGGTGCAATTACATTTTGTTTACCTTATGGTAATGGAATTTATTTTCAGAGGTACACTTTGAGAATCATAAGTGTTAAATGTACTGCAGAAGAAACCTTGACTGCACTGATGTATTTCCCTTGGACCTCTGTGGGTTCGGGAAGAGCAGGATTACATGCAAACGACTCTTGACAGGTTATGTGGCATTGATTTGCAAAAGGGGCTGCTCTTTGATTTTCTGAGTATAATTACAGAATCTCACTGTTTTCTTTCTCTGTTATTGATGGCTGAAGGGCTTTCATAGCCGTGAATTTCATCTCAGGAGAACTGTGATCTCTACCTTTCTAAATTGTGGTGACATGTTGCCATTGTCATTTGTACTAACGGCTTATACAGGTGGCAAGGAATCACTGCATGAATAAGAAAAGAAATGCATCTTCATTTTATTAATGAAGGAGGAAAAGGAGCTCATCTGGCTCCAGATTTATAGCTCCGAAGACTTAGGAACTTCAGGGTTGTTTAACTCAAGTGGTGGAAATGAAAGCTACTTTGTACCACCCTAGCAAACATGTTCCCTGCAGGAGGCTCATGTTAGTCTGTTGGTCATTAGCACCAACTAAAACTAGGACAATGTGGACAGTTATCCCCAGCACTTGGAGCTGTATTTGATCTGGAAAGGCTGAGTCCAAACTTGGAGGAAGTTAAGAACTGAGGTGTGAATGTAAATTTTTTATTACATGCTCTCTGCACTTTGAAAAGGATGTGTTTTTTTGTGAATGTCAGAGATCAAATTTTTAGTTTGGAATTTTCAAAAATTTTCAGATAAGTGCTCTGTTTTCTTTCTAGCAGCATCTGAGCACCAATAACTCAAATACTTCTGTTTTCCTTGGACTACTTCAACCCAAAGAGTTGCCAGACTTTGGGTAGGCTGAGTGACTTGACATCTGAACTCCTTTCCCCACCAGGCACCGACAGGAGCTGACAAGGAAAAGGTGACATGGGTACTCCAGGTTCTTGTTGCAACATCTTTCTGCAAAGCGAGAGGAAAGGCTCTTTGACTGATAAAAGCTGCATCCCCTTTGGTAGGTGAGCACAGTAAATGTGGTAAGATAAATAAAAATAAATCAATGTACGTCAAGTCAGCACCTTGCCACTGCTGGCCAAGCCCTCCTGCAGAGCTGCAGGAGCCCTTCTCCTGATGGTTTGTCTTGTTGGCACACAGGTCACCTCACACTGTGATGTGGTACAAAGTCATCTGCGTGCCTGGGGTTGCAGCTGGCAAATCCAGTCTGGAGCTGGCTGGAGGCCAGTGTGGGACTGGGCTGAAGTCAGACCTCTGCTTGGTTACGTTTCAGGAGATGCTCGTGTTGATTCTGGCCTGACAAAAATTGCACTATTCCCTTTGCACCTCTTCCCTTCTGATCCCTTGTGAGCTGAGCAAGAGTTTCCCAAACAGGCTACAGAGTGAGAAAAAAATAGCAGTGTTTTGAAGAGCTCTTAAAGAGTTTTACTTTTTACATTCCTTGCAAGCTACTGCTGTGCTTATTTGCCTATCAATTCATTTTCTCTTTGCTGGTACATTTACTCTATATTTAGCACATTTTAAGAGGACAACTAGATTGTACAGACAGAAAATCACACAGTAGGGTCTTATTTACTATACTGTAATAACTGTGTTCATAAATCCAACCTCTCTGGAAAACTCATATACCTGTCTTTTCTTTCTCCCCTTTGATTCCTGTCCTTGCCTCTCTCTCCTCTGACAGGAGGCAGTAGGAGCTGCACTCAGTACCTCTGAGTATTACGGTCCATTTACTTAAATGTGGATGCTGATATTAAACTTAAGGCATCCAAGTTTGACTCTTTTGTCTTACTTACATTTTTGTGGTGGTCTGTTGTTTATACATTTACAGTGAAAGACATTTCTGGGATATTAAGATTTATGCCAGGCAGAAAAGCTGAGAGTGGATGTTTATCTGAAATGCAGTTTCCTCAGTTATCTGGGTTTTGAAGGGGTCTTTAAATGTTAAAATGCACTTAGACTAGCAGGTGATGATATATTGAAAGCCTTTGCTGAAAAAATATTTCATAGGCTATTTTTAGGGACATACACTTAATTTTAACTTTTATAATTTATAGCACTGCAGTTTTATAATAATGGTAATAAAATCTACATTGTATAATTAAAAATTAAATGCTACAATATAAATATATGCAATTTATTCAAATATTTATTAGGTGTATTTAAAAAAAAAAAGCACTACAGAGATCACCCACCTCACATAAAATAAAATTTAAAATTATGAAAATCAAACATTTTTGCTGGACTCAAACTTCTTGTAACTAGAGTAAATGGTGAGGCAGAGGGAACTCATAGAATGGTTTGAGTTGGAAGAGACCTTAAAGATCATCCAGTTCCAACTCCTGGCCGTGGGCAGGGTCACCTTTCACTAGCCCAGGTCACTCAGAGCCCCATCCAACCTGGCCTTGAACACTTCCAGGGGTGGGGCACACACAGCTTCTCTGGGTGATGTGTTCCAGTGTCTCACCACCCTCACTATGAAGAATTTTTTCTAAACCAAATCCAATCTAAACCTACCCTTATTCAGTTTAAAGCCATTTCTGCCACGTCCTGTCACTACAGGCCGTTGCAAAAAGTCCCTCTCCAGCTCCCTTATAGCGCCTTTAGGTATGGAAAGGTGTTACAAGGTCTTTTGGAGCCTTCTCTTCTCCAGGCTGAGCAACCCAACTGTCTCAGCATCCTCATAGAGGAGGTGCTCCAGCCCTCTGAGCATCTTAGTGGCCTTCTGTAGACTTGTTCAGCTCCAGATGGGCCTGACTGAAAGAACCTGAAACCAGGATTTCCTTATAAAGTTTTGTCACTTGTCTTGAATGAGAAGTCCTACATTATTTTGTGAACCATATTAGTAGTCTGCAGGGCTGTAGGCCCACAGCTGCTCTAAAAACTTTCCTTAATTTCTCTTGCATGTGCAGGAGAAAGCTTGGACATGGAAGGGTACTGTTATTCATGGTAAATGTTGAATATTGCCTTATTTCTCAAGATTTTTTTGAAAATGTTCCTATGTCTCGAAGATCAAACAGCCATGGCTCTGCTTTCTGCTTGCGTAGCTTCATGTTTGTTATCCTATTCATTAAAAAAAGGGAAAAACAGAGTATATCAGCACGATGATGTGGGGAGAAGCTGATGAAGGAGCTGGGAACTGCTCTGTACCATCCTTTGAGAAAGCCAAAGCCTTTTGGAGTGCTAAATGTGTGGCTGCTTTGGGGTAACTATTACATGTGAGATGCAGCTATTCCTGACACTCAAGAGGGATAAGGTAACTAAACCCATTAAACTAATTTGAAAATACCAGTCTGAAAAATTGCACATGTTCCACTATTAGCACTACCTAGAGAGGTATTTCTCCTAGGTTTTTCCTGGAATAGCAATGGTTGTTAAGCAGTTACTGATTTTTGCATGCTGCAGTGAGAGAAAACCATACCCTTTTAATAATATTCTGTGTATGTAAATGTGCTCACTGCCATGTGAATGTTTTGATCATTTTATTAACCAAGCAATAAATACACAAAAAAGAGGTGGGGAACTGAGATTGTAGTTTTTTCTTACCAGCCTCTAAGATAATCTGTTTCATAGGGATGTGTGTAAAAAAAGTAGGCATAACTTTCAGTATCTTTCAGGTCCATCACCCACTATTTTGCTTTGGTGGTCTCACCACACTTAGGGAGATAGATGAGTATATCAGAAAATTATCTACACCTAATTTGTCATATTTGGGCTCCAGTGACAACAGACTCTCTGCTTTGGAAGAGCCTGGGGTTAGCATGGTAAGGAAAAGAAATAACTCCTTACCCTGAGGGCTTAGTTCTTCCCATGCAGCACAGAGGGCAGCTGAAAGCTGTGTGGGGAAACTAAACTGCTGAAGCATTTTGTGCTTAACGTGCCATGAGAATACGGATGAGATGGGTTGCTCTTATCCATTGCCAGCCCTTGAATTTAAGATTGAAAGTAATCCTGATGGGATTATTTTAAAAAGTTCCCCTGAAGAAAGTGGAGAGGTTACAGAAACAAAACCTGTTATCTGTCATCCCGTCATTAACAAAGTGGAAGGACTGGTAGAAGAATTGTTGGCCTAAACTTGAGATGTCAAAAAATAGGTAAGAAAAATAGACTGGGGAAATATTCCCTGGGAAGGGAAAGGGATTGGATGGTACTGCTAGCCCTCTTCATCTCTCATTTTTAGGAGTCTATTATGTTATTTTGTAGAGTGAAGAGTGGTTGAAATGATTAATGGACTGCAGGGCTTGACGTGCGAGCAGGCGGCCAACGAGTGAATGTGTGCAGCAAGCTCAGTCACAGGGAGGGACTCCGGAGTGCTGCTGGCTGGGCAGGCAGGGGTGCTGCACCCTGCAATTTAAGGAGCTGTAATTAGCTGAAACAAAACAACAATTAGCCAAGAAAATCTTTCAACACAGTGTTTTATTGTGCCTACCTGTGAGCTCTGCCCGGAGTGACAGCTCGCTCTGTGCCACTCAGCTGCAGTGCTGGCATCCATGGCTCACTCACTCACTCCCAATCCATGCCATCCCCCACCATAGTTCAGGGCATGTGCTCTGCTCCCCAGCCTGGCTCTGCAGCCCCCCTTTTCCCCAGAGCCATCATGGGCTGTCTCCCAATAATCTCCAGAAAAGCCAGAAGGTGTGTTGCATCCCATACTGTGTTTAAATGAGAAGGGACGACAAGTCAAAGGGGAAAAATATCCCAGATGAAAAGAATAGGCTGGATTAGACAGGGAAGGTGCATAATACCGATTTCAGAAAGATCTCTGCAGGTGTGAGGGCTCTGCTGACACCCCCTCTGGAGGAACCAGCTGGGGTGGAAGGACTCCTCCTTCACCACCATCCCCTTCTACCTGCCAAGCCAGACCAGCTGCCAACTCAGCTGCGGACTTGGAGCAGGAATTGAGAGCAGCAGATATTGCAGCCTGCTGAAAGCTCGCTGGTGGCTGAGTGTTTGAACTCCTAGAGAAGAGCTCTTGTGGAGAAGGCCACTGGCTGACTGTAGGATTGCAGCACAACATACTTTTGGATGATTTCAGTGTCTTACTGTGAAACTTCCTCATGGAGGAAAATATATCAGGATCTTCCTAGCACTCTGTACAACCACTCAGTCAAAGTTGGTCCTGCCTCTCCCCTGCCTTGCTGGAGTCTTGCTGAAATGCTGCAGTGTTGTTGGTAGTGTCTTTGTCCTGTGCCATTTTGGAAAAGTGATGGGACTTTTTATATGTGTAGTTAGATTTAAGTCTATTTGATCGCTAAGCAAAAGAGAGAGGAAATGATATTGTGTGAGCATCTTCTGTCCAGGGAGAGTGGGGGAACATATATTTTTAAAAAAGGAAAGAGAACATTATCTGGCTTTTTCACTTTTATCCTGACACAATCATGTTCCATAAGCCCTTAGATATGAAATAAAACACGTGCAGTTTACTCTTGCTTTAGGTCCACATTCTGTCCAAATAAATCTCACAGAATGTGAAACCACAAAAGCAGCTCCACTGTGTCAGACCTGAGGCTCAGCTGCTCCAGTACTGCCCTTTAACACTGCCCTGTTATAGCTTATGGAAATGTTTCCTATCCACACAGTGGGTTTCCACAATGGCATAATGCTGTTCTTCATTTTACCCTCTGCCTTATGCTGCTAATTTTTAATAGTCTGTTTGTCATTCTGGCCACTGCTGAACACTGAGGTGAAATTTTCAGAAAACAACCTAGTGTGAGGCACTGCTGGTTATGTAGAGTTCTTCCTCACTGCGTTCATTGCTTGGCACTTGTTAACTCTTAATTTGTCTGTGCTCCCCGTGGCTGGCTTTGGTTGATTGCAGGTTCTGTGAGATGGGCACCAAGCAGGGTGCTGGACCTGCCTGTGATGCAGCATGATGGTAACTAAATTAGTTGGCTTTTTCTTTTTCTCTATTTGCTGATGAGACTAATTAACTTCATAGAAAACATGATAAAATAATATATTAATGTCATTGCAAATTTGTTTTATTCTTCTTTCTAAAAGCTATGATGTTCATCTCTGAGGTAAATGAATATGGTGTTTTATTCTGCATAGCAAAAGATGTGATGGATATTGTGATTGTTGTGTAATAATAATATAAATAGGGTCAACTGTACATAGTCTGGCTGATGCTCCTGTTTTACTTCTCTGTCTTTTTTATCTCTTTAGACCTCGTAGTTATTCAGTGATTTTTTATTAAATTATTTATTGTAGCCAGATGATTGATGTTGTTTCACTTTGTTTCTTTGCAGCTTCCCAATTCTTTAGCTGTCAAAATGACAAGCACTCAGTGATTAATTAAAACCTTGATTTTGCTCTGTTATTGTTCATCTTCAGTCAAATATAAATTCTTATGCACTCCAGAAAATAATAAATATTCCCCAAATGCAGGTTTCTAAAATTTAGATCAAGGAATACCTTCATTTCTTTTTCATTATTAATTTTTTATTATATTTAATTTTTTATATATGCACACATCTATATATAAAAATTTTCGTAGAAAAGATGTTAAACTAAAAACTCTTAGAAACCTGCCAGCATGGCCTGATGTTGGATGGTAACCTCTGCAAACTTCCTCACAGAGCTCTCTTTTTTCTGAGAAAGGGGAGACAAATTAAGAGTGGCTCCTTGTCAGGACTGACAAACCCCCTCTCTCTGTCTGGTATTAATTGTAGTGCTTTTTATTTGGTGTTGTGGACATATAGCATGGATTCCTCTCAGCTATATTGAAGTGTTTTGTGTTGAAAGATACATCTGAATTATTTACCTTAAGATCTCTTTATAGTTGATAGAAAGAAATAAGCACTCTCAAAGGTGCAATTCGTCTCATATTGAAGGAGACATCTAGCATGGGGTGCTGAAGTGCATCCTATTGCCTGGTAAGACTAAGACAAGCCTTGACATTTGGTCAGATAATTCCCACTCAGAGGTACTGGGGCTTGGGCTGAGGTGACTGATCTATTTTGTGTATCTGGACACAGAGAAAGCAGCATCTCCCAGTTCCTGTGCTAGGCCTGGGAAAGGCTTCTCCTGTCCTATACTGTGGAAAAGCTCAGTGCCAGTGAGAGCTGCTGGGAATGGCAGAACAGGTTCCTTTGAATGAAGTCAAACCATTCAAAGTGCAGAAATGCCCCAGCCCAAGCTGGTCCAGCCTTTGCAGTGTTGGGGTGGGGCTCTGCACAGAGCTTTCTGTGGATGTTGGAGGGAAGACATTGCGATGGCAAAGCGACCACAGGCACTGAGTGTTCTCCATGGGTTGACCAGCATGCCAATCAGCCTTTACCCCTGGAACAGCTGCTCCTAATTCCTCTCGGGAAGAGCTGATGGGTTGGCTGGAAATGCTTTAAGGTATGTTTGGCTTTCTGGAATTGCTTTCACAGACCAATTTCTTTTCCATGGGGTCTCATGTGAGAATAAACTCATTAGCTTTCTGATATGATTCCCTGAATGGCTGACTCATGAATTCTTCTAAAGTTTCAAATTTTCATGAACGTAGCACATCAGATTTTGCTGGTAAACTGAATTTAGCCTTCTTTTCAGTCTTTGTTTAGGTTTTTTATCTAATTTATGCTGGTGCTTCTCATTTCTTGCTTCCTCTGCTTAATGTTCCCAAAGATGTGATTGACTGCACCTGAAGTTACAGCTTCTTGGCCTGTTAGAAAAAGAAATGAATTGGCCCAAGTAAATTACTAAGTTAAAATTCATATGATAATACTTTTGCTGATTGGTTATAGTCTTCCATTATGGAAAACTCAATAAAATCTTAATTAGAAAAAAAAAGAAAAAAACAGATAAGGAAAAAGCAAGTAAAACCATTTTTTAAAGCGTCCTGAAGTTCCCTATTCTTTATCAGTTCCTTTGATGGTATTGAATAGATACTTACTCTGCTTTGGAACTCTACAAATGTCATTGCTGAGCTACTGATTCTACTGAAAGGACGAGGATCAGATGAGGCAAATTCAAGGTATGAAAGAATGTGTCCACTGCCAAAGTGAATACCTGTGCATATTCCATAAAATATTTCTGCATATGCGATTTTTAAATTTTTGCCAGCCACTGTCATGTCTTCCTGATGTATTGTTACACATGGAATGACCTTTTCATGTAGTTTCAGTTGTAGAGTGTAAAGAAACCTCCCCACCATTCTGCATCGTGAATGTGAACAACAGAAAGGGATGAAGAGATTTCTTCCTGTTATAAAATCTGTTTGACTGTATTGAACCCAAAAGAATGAGAGACAGCAAGAAAGCAAATTCGACAAGTTCCTCCCACCCCCTTTTTTGCCAGAAGAATTAATTACATGTTTCCTATGAAGCAAAGCACAATAGGGTTTTATGGTACATTTCTTGTGGTTTTGTTACACTGCCACAGAAAATACAGAATTTTCTGCAGGTATGTGTACGTGGTGTTAAGCATTTCTTCACAGAAATCTGAATGCCTAGGGCTCAGGTGAAGAAGTGGTTTAGACATCATGACGCTCGGAGTAGCAATTGACTAGTGGCAAGGCTTTACTAGGGACCAGGTTAGGGGCCATCCTTTGTCCCTTACGCCATGGAACAGATTATTTTGCTTAGATAAACATAGTTTAACACTCATGTGACTTTCCAGTCCATATGACAAGATTTCTAATTTCAAACTACTTATTTGGACCATCTGTGGCCTGGGAGAACTCATGGGTCATGGCCAGGTATTGTCAGGGGGATGATGAGTTGGCAAAGGCCTTATGAAGGACAGCACTGGCACTTGACATGTCTGGATGCTCACATGATGGTGCTTGAACCTGTTCACTCAGGTTTTTTCCTTTTTTCTTTTATTTTTATCTCTTCTTTCCCCCTGTAAGATAGACAGTGCATCATATGGACTAAATGGACAAAAGGTAGGAAACCAAGGAAGGGATGGCCCAAAGTGGGGAACAGTGGGACACCTAAGACAAATAATGAAGTCCAGCAAAGAGGATGGTATCCCCCAAGGGTCAATACTATGTCCTGTATTGTTTAACTAATTCCTCAATGACTTGGATGAAGGGGGTAGAGTCCCTTCACAGGAAGTTCCCTGATGATGGGAAATTGGGAGGAGTGGCTGCTGTGCTGTCATTCGGAAGGATCTCTGAACTCCTTCTTTAATTGTGCAAAAACATCTGCCCAGACATGGAAGGTAAAGTTAGAAAGAAATAGTTTTTGTAAATACTCTAGGCAGCTCAAAAATTATGAAATTATAAAGTGTTTTAATTGTTTTCTGAATGTAGGAACCTGAGTTCTATAATCAATATTCTTTGATTTAAAATATTTCAGTATAATTATTTATTTAATGATGGATCCATGTACATTAATCCCTTAAACTCCTTTGTTCAGTTAGAGTTTTACTTTTTTTTCCCCGGACGTGTCATCTCAGGCCATTCTTGAAAAAATCTACAGTTTATTTGTCTGCTTGCCACAGAATTTTATTCATAGTCATAGAATTTCTATTTGACTTTAGGCTGGCCTATTCAGTGATGTTAGTGAGTCCTTTGTCTCAGCGAGTAGTAATGTAAAGGATTTAAACTCACTCAACTTGCTGTCTTTATGAACATTTGAAACTGGATATAGCTAAAAACCACTTTTGTGCCTTCCCACCTGCTGCTGTGCCTTTTTGTTAAAAATGATGTTGTCTTGTCTTTTAAAACATTTGTGCTTTACCTTTATTAAACATAATGGGAATTTTCCCCATATGCCAATGGAGTATATCTGTCAAACTTGAATGCAAAGAACAAGTAATTCTTCCCTGTAGGTGGGATCAGAATATTGTCACAGTACTTTCAATAATATGTTACAAAATATTTAGATCAAAATAGTTAAATACTATCACAGTTAGTGTGGTATTTGGAGGTATTGTTTGCCTCTTCCACAATAAGGCTGAGGTCTTCAAAAAAATCGTTACATTCAAAAAATAATCATCCTTATGCACAAACAAAAACTGCATGAAATTTCCTAAGTCTAATAGTCCCAATGTTTGGGACATCTGATTTAAAAATATATTTTAGCTTTTAAATGGATCATTTTATATGCAAATTTTGGATATTTTCAAAGATTGAAAAACACTGTTGCATAGAAACCGATCAAACTTATTGTCAAAAAAGTTTGAGTTACAAGCCTTCAGCACTGCATAATTTTGCCACCTGAGCTAAAAGGTTAGCTCAGCTTGTTTGATCACATTCTATGGTGGATGGCCCATCCCTGGAAGTGTTCAAGGCCAGGTTGGATGGGGCTCTGAGCAACCTGGGATAGTGGAAGGTGTCCCTGCCCATAGCAGGGGCGTTGGAACTGGATGGACTTGATGGTCCTTTTGAACCCAAACCATTCTGTGATTCTATGACTCTGAGAGGAAGCAAAAATTCAGGGAAAACATGAGTCCCACATCTTGAAATATCTTCTTTGAGTTGAAGGTTATTGTTGGAGTCTGGTTTGGATTAATCTTGGTACCCTGGAAACTGAAAGAGCCGAGGCAGATTTTCTGTGTGCTGACTTTAGGAGCTTTGTGGGGAGCTTGGCCATCCCTTGCCTCTCCCAGGAGAGGACTGCAAGGACTGAATCACGACTCTTCTGTGCTGCATATTATGAAGGCAATGGTGTTCAAACTGTTATCACAATTAACATCAATGACAAAGACGAAGAAGAAAGAAAATACTTGCTTTGAGTACACTTAGAAATTTCTTATTCTCCAACCTTGATGAAATCCTGCTCAGGTGTCTGAAAACCCTAGCTGAAGCAACCCCAGCAGTCTCTCAGTATATTTTGAGAATGTGTGGAGGTGAATCAAGTTTTGGAAGACTGGAAAAGGGCAAACATAAGACAAATTAAAAAAAATAAGTCAAGAGGGAAGGTTATAGAATGATGGGCCAATTCTTTTTGTTGGAACATACTAGATAAAGAAATCCAACAGTACTTTTGTAGGGCACCTAAAAGAACACCAGATGAGTAAGTAGTAAATTTGTTGGCAGTATGCAGTGAGTGTTAATTCATTTGTCAGGATTTAATCATATCAGATCAATCCAAAATCTTTTCATGTGAAATAACATGCCTTAAGGGTATAGACATGGTATAGCTAGGCTTTGTTCAGGGTCTCACATAACATGAGCAAGTTGGGGTTAGTGTAAAGTGGGGACAAAGGTGTCTGGGGATGCTATATTCAGAGCAGTTGCCAGCACTTCCCTGTCAAACTGCTGTGATGAATTGAGGATCTATCCTAGGCTTAGTATGTTCAATGTTTTCATTATAATCCAATACCAGGTTGTTAGAATATGCTTATTAAACCTGCAAGTGAAATGTATCTGAAAGGCAGCAAACAGATTGAAAGATAAGAATTAATTCCAAATTTTCACAACAATTTAGAGAAATAGTGTTGAAAACAACACAGAATTTAATTAAAACAAATGCATGGTTCTGCTCTTAGGTGGGGATAAATAGCTGAGAAAGTACAGTAAGAAAAACAGAGATAAGACAGGTAACAGTCTTGCAAAGAAGTATTTGGACATTACAGTGGGTCACAAAATGACTGTAGGTTAAAAGAATTATGCTGTTTGTATTGGTTTTGCCTTGAAGGTTTGGGTAGCTGACAGCAGGGGGGCTACAGGGGTGACTTTTGTGAGAATCTGCCAGAAGGTAGCACCTCTGGGGTAATGTATTTAAGAAGGGTGAAAAAACCCGTGCAGCTGAAGCTGGAGGGAGGATTGAGAATAGATGAGAGCAACAGCTCTGCAGGCACCCAGGTCAGTAAAGGAGAGGCAGGGGTGTTCCAGGTGCTACAGCAGGGATCCCCCTGCAGCTCCTGGTGCAGCCCATGGTGAGGCAGCTGTGCCCCTGCAGCCCGTGGGGGCCATGGGGGAGCAGAGATCCACCTGCAGCCCAGAGGAGGCTGTGAGCCTGTGGGAAGCCCATGCTGGAAGAGGCTCCTGGCAGGACTTGTGGCCCCATGGAGAAAGGAGCTCATGCTGCAGCTGACCTGATGGCAGGACTTGTGACCCTGTGGGGTACTCATGCTGGAGCAGCCTGTGCTTGAAGGAACTGCAGAGCGTGGAGGGACCCATGCCAGAGCAGCTTGTGCAGAACTGCAGCCTTGGAAAGGACTTGGAGGAGTTCATCGAGGACTGACTTTCTTGGGAGGGACCCTGCACTGGAGCAGGGGAAGACTGTGAGGAGTCCTCCCCCTGAGGAGGAAGGAGCAGCAGAGACAACGTGTGATGAACCAACCACAGCCCCCATTCCCCATTNNNCCCATTCCCCATTCCCCTGCGATGCTGGGAGGAAGAGGTAGAGGAATGGGGAGTGAAGCTGAGCCTGAGAAGAAGGGAGTGGTGTTTTAAGATTTGGTTTTATTTTTCATTACCTTATTCTGATTTGATTGGCAATAAATTAACCTGATTTCCCCAAGTGGGGTCTGTTTTGCCCATTACGGTCGCTGGATCTCTCTCTGCCCTTATCTAAACCCATGAGACTTTTATTGTATTTTCCCTCCCCTGCCTGGCTGAGGAGGGCAGTGACAGTGTGGCTTTCGTGGGCACCTGGCATCCAGCCAGGGTCAGCCCACCACACTGCTGCACAGAGGTCAAACATCACACTGGGATTTATAAACAGCAGCATAGTCCATAAAATTTGCAATTTAATTCTTCTTCACAACATTGTTATGGTTTCTTAGAAGTGAACCAGCTGGAGGGATTACAGAGGGAAGCTATGGGGAAAGTCTGGGAGTCTACAAAGAATGGGGTGTTTGGTCTCCTTAGAAGACACAAGATGGAAAGGAGAGGTTGTATCTGTGTATGAATACATAAAAAAACTACAAAAAGAATGTTTCCTATGGCCACGAAGACTAAGGCAAGAAATAAATATCAAGCTGTAGACAGAGAAGTTTGCTTAGAATTTTAGGAATGGTATTTCTCACAGTACTAATTGGTAGGCATTGTGGTTCCTTAAGAACCTTTCACAATGTTCATCACTAAAAGTATTAAAGAACATGCTCAGCAAGCAGGGATAAGATAGTTTGGAAATATGACAGCTAGAGTAGTTACTTGTTATAGGAAGAAAAATGAACTAGATAATCAGTTTGAGTGCCTTCTAACCAGTTTATGTTTGTGCAATTTTGTTGTCTATCTAGACCTGATACAGGGAAAAAAGGTATAACAGCAAACTGTCTCCCTTTGTTCTTATGTGCACCATCCCCCTCTTCCCTGAAGGTCTCTGGCAGGTCCAGAGAGCATGAGGTCCAGAGAGTGGCAGCAGCTCCTCTGTCATAGTGGTGAATAATATTTCTAAGTGGTAACAGTAATTGTAAATATATGTATAACATATGTATAGAAAGCACCACTCTGAGCTTGAGTGTTGGTCTGCTGGAGGGTCAGAAGGCTAAACAGAGGGATCTGGACAGGCTGGATTGATGGGTCAAGGGTGATGGTGTGAGGTTCAACCAGGCCAAGTGCTGGGTCCTGCCCTTGGGTCACAACAACCCCTGCAGTGCCACAGGCTGGGGGCAGAGTGGCTGGAAAGCTGCCTGGTGGAAAAGGAGCTGGGGGTGCTGGTGACAGCAGCTGAACATGAGCCAGGTGTGCCCAGGTGGGCAAAAAAGCCAATGCTGGGCTGTACCAGCAATGGTGTGGCCAGAGGGACCAGGGCAGTGACCCTCCCCCTGCCCCCTGGGCATTGCTGAGGTTGCAGCTCGAATCCTGAGGTCAGTTTTAGACCCCTCTCTGCAATAAAGATACTGAGGTGCTGGAGTGTGTCCAGAGGAGGGATACAGAGCTAGTGAAGGGTCTGGAGCACACGTCTGATGAGGAGCAACTGAGGGAATTGGAGGTGTTTAGCTTGGAGAAAAGGAGGCACAGGGGAGACCTTGTTCTCTACAACTCTGTGAAAGGNACAGACATGGTTCAGTGATTGGCTTGTCAGTGCTGGGTTAATGGTTGAACTTTATGATCTTAAAGGCCTTTTCTAACCTAAACAATTCTAAGATTCTATATTTGCTGTTGGTCAATGGTCAATGAAGCAAACTGTTTATTCAGACACCTATATAAATGTTCTGACTCTCAAAGGTTTAACAACTGTGACTTCCACCGAAATTACTGTGAACTTCAAACTCTTGAGACTTCTGCAGTTTAGATTCTTCTGCAGAAACATTTAATGGTCTTTAAAAGGATAAATTATTTTTATTTAAGCTGTTGCTTACGTTCAAATCAGAGCTGATATTTTGAAAAGTCAATGTACAATGAAATGCCAGAAAAATATTTGTTAGGCTTCTTGTCATTTGTGGTCATGCTCCCCCTCCTGTTTTTGTAAAAACAGGAAGATATTAACCTCATGTATGTCTGCAGTCAATGTAAGGACTCCTGTTCCCTAGTGATCTTCAAAGCAAAAATACCTAGAATAAACATGAGGGCTGTGCTGTATCATAAAGAGTCATGATTCTTCCTTTAGCACAGACTTTAAGAAAAACAAGCAAACTGCAAACAAAGACCATGACAGCCTTTCTTCCTGATGTCTGTGCAGTGTATTGGTGGATCTTTCTTTTGATGCTGCAATAGTAAATAACAGATTTTGCTGTATGCTTGGAAGACTTCAAAGCTTCCTGATGCTTTCAATTTTATTAAAATGTTCCACAGCCAGGTTTGTTCAATATGTTTTTTGAATTTCATTGGCAGTATCACTCACTATCTGCGCTTTGAAATGTTAGTGGGTTGTTTGTTTGTTTGCTTCTTTGTTTTTATTGTTGGTTGCTTGTTTTCATTTGGTTATTTGACCATAATACTAACATTAACAGCCAAATAAACTATGAGAGAGAAAACACTAAACCCTGCAAGGTGTGGCTTTTGCTCTGAAATAATTACTGTGGGTCCAGTGCAGGAACACTGGTGGCCACAAGGACCCTTCAAAGGTGAGTGGTTGGCACTGGATAATAAACTCTGTTCTGAATTAGTCCCTGTTTAGGTCTCTGACGGAGAGAGTGAAATGGCCTTGTTATTTCCCTTTGATGGTATATATGAGGGCCAGATATAGCTGAATTCTTTGTAGCAGATTGCAGAGACTGCTGCCTAGCTATGGGTGGGATCTGCAGTTATGATTTGGCATTTCTTTTCCCCAGTGGATGGTGGAGTACAGTGGATATAAATGTCTGTTTCACCCTGTGGAGCCACAAAGTGTTCCCAGCACTGGCTGGGGAATGAGTGCAGGGATGGGAGGCTCTGTGGTGGGACTGGGGCTAAAGAAGGACTGTGAGGTTCCTCACAAATCTTCTGCTGCTGTCTGCCCTTTCCTTCACTGTGGATGCCTCAGTTTTCTGGGCAATGGAAGACTTCATCTGATATAAATCTAAAGTATTTTCATAGTAATGGTTCCCATATGTTGGTAAGCAAGAGTGAATTCTCAGAACTGTTTTAGGTACTACCCTTTTTTTTTTTTTTTTGCAATTACTGCTTACTAATTCAAGCAGGCCGAGGGGTCAGAGACAGTTTTACAAGTGCTTATGCTTTACATGGAATGTCTTTCCTTTTCCAGCTGTTGCTGAAAGCTTAGAATTATGGGAATATTTGTCTAGGGCAGGCCTAAACCACAAAGATTTTATGTGGGTTTGGACTAGCAGTTTGTAATTTTGGAAATTCTTTTAAGGATGAGCCTCAATTCCCAGGTTTATAATTATTTTTTTTGATTCGGACTAATCCCTAAATTTCATTCCTCCTTCTATTTTTATTCTCTCATGAAAGTACAGAATATCTGAAAAAAATGGCAAATTCAGACTAAAATCATAAAAAACCTAGGCTGATCTTCTCTTCACACTTCCTTTTATGAGGGAGGTATGTCTCTGAAAGTCTGCACAGGTTTTTGTGAACAAAAGAGCTATTAGGACTCTAGCTGCAGTGTTCAACTCTTTCTACAAAACTCTTGTTATGGTCATGTCCAGGCTGTCCTTCAGCTGTGTATATCATACATAAATTCTTCAAACAAAAGCATCTCATACTGTCCAAAGATGTGTTACTGGTACATGCTTTGATGTGATTCTTCAACCTGCTGGTTGTTCCTCATATCTCAGGAATGAAGATATTTGTTGAAATGTAAAGGTGATTATTTCAAAATGGGTAAAAAAAGGGAACAGACAAGCAACTCAGCATTTTAGGGTGGAACTCCTAGGATTTTAAGAGATAGATAACAAGGATACCTAGAATACAAGCTCTTACCAACATTTCTAGAAGGAAAAATAAAAGCTCATGCTTAAAGATTTAAGGTTGACTCTAACTCCAAGGGATTAGGCTGAAATCTTTATGGAAGCAGATTATTTTTATCTTAGAGCTTTCTCTGAAGCATCTTGTGATGGTCATGAATAGGGATAGGATGTTGTAATAGATCAACATGAGCTGAGGTGACTTTTACTGGGTGATGCAGTCCTTCCTAAGTAATGAACAAAGTGTTCTGTTTTTCTCTCTCTTTTTCTGACAATTGCATCTTCTATCTATAAATTATCTCTAAAATACCCCAAAGTGTTGGTATTCAACATGAAGAAGACCAGTAGGCACTGTTTTACAACTGCAGAAGGAAACTGATTTGGAGTGAAATGGACTTTTTCAGACACCATCTTTTACATTTAACAGGTGATGTGAGCACTGATTGTTGCTGCTGACAGTGATGTGAAAGCATGGAAGATGTGGAGCTGTTCCCCTGTCTGCCACTGAGAAAGTAATGGGAGCAAAACCTGGTCCTTGGGGAGCTCCAGGGGCAAAGAAACAAGAAGGTTCTGATCCCCAAATTCCTTGGCTGTCTTGTAAGTTTTTTAAAAAGTTCCCAGTGAGGAGTCAAAGGAGCAGCCTGTGGACTCACAGGGGCAAAAGCACCAAGCAGAGTGGGCACAGAAAGCTAGCAGGGCAAGTCCCTGTTTTGTGCAAGCCCTTGCCCCACCTCCTCAGAGCTTTCTCTATCTACTACCATCAGTACCTGGTTATCAGCAAAAGCATTGCTCTGTCCTCCTCACAAACTGCTTATCATCAGAGGTGGGAGCTGCACATACATATTCCACTCCTTCCCCCGCAGATACTTGTCATTAAATATGACAGGCTTCTGAAGAAGTATTGTTACTTGTAAATAAAATATGGTTGCTAAGAAACACTATGATTAACATGCTGACAATACAACCTTCTTTGATTGTTTGGGCACCAATTGTCTGCTTCTGTAATCAGTGAGGAAATAATTTTTTAGAGGAGATTTGTCAGGCTGAGAAAACTAGGGTTTTTTTAGCTGCTTTTTAAATTAAATTAGAGTCTAGTGTTTCCATACAAAGAAAGGGTCTCCAAGTCATAACTCTTCTATTTTATTTTTTTTTTTGGCACATCGTAAGTTTTGTGTTTCTGTTTATGTTAATTTTTCAGCTAGGAAAATAAGGTTAGCGTTAATAATGTATCTGTCAAAATATTCAAATAAAGAAAACTGGAAGCTCGGGCTCATTAAAATTTTATGTGTAAATTCTATATATTAATTTTCTTTTTGCTGGTTCTAGTCTCATTTTGAATTTCTCCTACTCTCAAATTCTTCCAGTTATTTGTGACTTTTGAAATTAACTTTTTTGATCTACATCTAGAAACCACCCGCTCCATTATTCCTGTACAGAGCAAGGGATTTGAGTCTTCTTTTCCATTAGGGGGAGACAGAAAATGGTGGTGATTCTTCTTTTTCTGGTAGATTGACTCTGGTGCTAATGGGTAAGGCGTGGTGAAAGGAGATGAGCACGCAGAACTCATCCTTCTCAGGCTGAAAATTACCCTTCTCACCTCCTGTAACTGGATGTGAAACTGCACTTGCATATGTTGTAACAGATGGTGTTTCACTGAAGAATGGCTGAAAACGGCACCTTCCTACCCAATGTTTCTGCCTGCTGTGTGTATTTAGAGTCATGTCTTCTTACTACAGTGTTTAAAAAGAAGTTGTATTGCCTATTAGTCTTGCAGAGCCAACTGAGAGATGATGGGTGGCATCTCTTTTCTGCTAATGTTAACGGTATTCCAAGCACAAAGCACCTGTGCTAGCACATGGAAAACAATGGTTCTGCACAGATACCTGTGTAGGCACAGCCTGCAGGCAGTGAAGATGCCTGCTGGAGCCCAGTTCAGCCTGGATGTCCTCTGTGGTGGTGGCAGACACAAAGATAAAAATCCCTCTTCTGAGACCTTACAGTAAATGTTCATTTCCAGAATTCCAGAAAAATAAACTGACTATATTTTTATTTCTACTTGGGGTTGGGCTAAACCATAAGTTTTGCAACACAGCACCTGTGTGTTCACTGTTCTTGTGTAATAAACACGGATGATTATGCCACAAGTGAGAGAAGGGTGCCTTGGAGAAGCTATACCTGTTAAAAATAAACTTAAATGCATAGATGTTTACCTACTGATTGAAAAGCACTATGACTTTCAGAAGGAGCTGAATGCCCTAGAAGATAAGTAGAAGAGTAAAGAAAATAGGTGATTTGTAGTCTGTCGAGCCGTACAATGAAAGGTAACGGTTTTGCTGTTAAACACACAGACACAAAATCAAATTTCCCCTTCCACCAAGTGCAAACAGATTACATCTAACCAGTGTAGTGTTACTTAAATAAACGTTCCTGGGTTCCATTGGACAGCTGACTGAAGCCCTGAGGTATGATATTTGAATACAGTCATTGGCAATGTGCATATCTACCCACGTAGTGATTATGCTGAGTAACATAGGTAATCCTGGTTATCCTATGGCACGTAAGTATTTGGGGGTAGAGAAGATGGCATTCTGGGTTTGATGGATTTCAAGGCCAGAAGGGTGGCCTATGACTGTCTAATCTAAACCCTTCCTCATGCTGGAGATGTAATTTCTCTGAAAAGCTGAATTATACCACCTATATCAGAAAGCTATTTAAACCCTTCTTAACAGCTCAGATTAATCGTGAGCTGGCACCTCTCCTCATAAAATTTCATTTTCTATTGTGTCTTATTTCAAGGTTAAATTCTCTAACTCCAGCTTCCAGTCATTATGTCTAATTATGATTTTGTCAGCAAGTTTGAAAACCATGCTACTGGATGGTGTTCTCGCGCGCAAGGATCTGTACAAACACCTCAATCAGCTTTTAGACTTCTCTGTTAAATTAATTTGAGCTCTTTAAGACTCACATCTTTATATTTGATTTCCAGTCTCTGGTCTAAGTGGTTTTTTTAAAAATTTCTCTGTGATTTCCATGTTCTTCTGGAAGATCTGAGTCCAGACCTAGGTGTCTTATGGTAGTGGAAGTTTTAGAACAACAGTAACACTTCCCTACTTCTATTTGACAATCACATTTTATATAACCAAGGATCATATTAACCATTTTGTCAAAGCATTACTTTGAGAGCCTGTTTTGAGATGATTATCTACAATGACTCACAAGTCCTTTTCTGAGCTACTACTTTCCAAAAGAGACTCTCATTTTACCTATAATTTGTATTCCTGTTCCCCAGATGCATTGTTCTGCATTTGAGTGTCCTCAAATTAATTTTGTTGGAATTTAACTGTTTTAACAGACTTTTCAGGTAGTTCTGCACCAGAGCCTCCTCTTTGCTACCTACTACCCTGCTCTGTATTGTTCATATGCTCTTTCTAGTCCTTTGCTCCTTCTATAAATGGAGCAATGGCTATTTGGGGGGAAGCTTGTAGAAGCACCTGTGCTCACTGATTTCTTTATTGCCACTTTCTGAACACTGTGAGATATTTTAATTTTGTCTAATATACAGCTTGTTAATTCTGCAAATTCAAGTTTGTGTTTAAACCAAACCAGATTGGTTTTTTTGTTTTAGTTTTGTGGAACTAAGTCAAATGCCTTAAAAAAGAAGAATTCTGTGCCAACACATTCACCTTTATCAACAGGGCCTATAATCCTGTCATAAAAAACAATGTGTTTGTTTGACAAGATTTAATTTCTACAAAACTATGTTGAGTGGCATAAATTATATGTTTAGCTGCTGTTTGTTGATAAAATCCTCATTTAACTGTTCCATGCATATCAGAGAATTTTTTCAATGGTCACTAGGTTATCTCTTTTACCCCTTATTAAACACTGGAATTATTTTGGTAGACATGTCTGTATCCTAGCTTTCTAAGATCTGTTAAAAATTAAAATTAAACTAAAAACATTCTTCAGCTCTTAAAAAAAAAAAAAGTTTGAATCTAAGTTATGTGTTAGAATTTTTTATTTTTATATAATGTAATCTTATGCTTGTACTTTCATAGAGATGAAGTTGACATAGAACAGGTATATAGCACTTCTTTGTTTTAGATATCAAGGTCTATTTATGACAAATGTTTCACTTTCCTATATTGCTCTTGAGAATTCTTCCATCTACATTTCCTGAAACAAAACTTACAGCTGACCTAATATCATCCTTCCTCCTAATACCCGTGAACACTAATCCTCATTTCCTGAAGCCCTAGCTATGCCAAACATTAAAGTCATTCAACTAACTTTCTGAGAAGTCACCTATATCTTAAGTTGTTCACCATTCATTTATTTCCTATTTACCCATGTTAGATATAATTTATTGATATTTCAAATCTCATTTTAAAACACTGGCTTTCTTGTTGTATGAAAGAAACTTGTGGAATCATTTTAAAGAACCAGGAATGCGGTTCCTCTCTCCTTTTAGATTTATTGGGTTTAAACACCTAAATTTCAGCAAAGCACTCTGAAATTTTTTAGTGAGAGAAATAAGCACTTCTAGGGGGCAATTTAATTGATTTATCTTAGAGATCTCTTTTAGGTTGGGAAGAACTGCCTAATGGAACAGTTGATTTCTCCCCTGAGGTGCCTAGGTTAGACTTAATGCTTCTGAGTTTTAGATATCTCTGTTATGCTGCACAACTCCCACTTTTTGTTTTTAGTAACAAACTGAACCAGTTGTCCAGAAAATATCCCTGAAATTAAGGTCACCCATCATAAATCAGGCTTTCTTTCTACATCCTCCAGAGAGGAGTTTAGGGAGGCTGAGTGAAAATGCATGCCCATCAGTAATTTTTCTCTGCTAATCCATAATCATTCAAGGTTCTGTGACTCTGAATCATAACAATGAATGACAGCCACCTCCACCTCTTCCCTAGCTGTTACTGAGCCTCTCAAAACTGGCATAGAAACAGTTTTTTGACTATGAAACATTGATCCTTTATAAGCACAGTTCTATGACACTGGCTGGAATATGTCAGTGTTTTTACCATGTTTGCAGATGCAACCTGTCTGTGCTGTCCATCTAGTTTAAGCAGAGCAGCAAATGATGCTGGGATGTATCACTGGAGCTGCAGATCCTTTCAGACTGTTACTTTCAGCATTTGAGAAGGATATGAAGTTTCCAGCTGTGGCACTGTCCTACAGGGAATGGTACCCCTATCATTCCTCTCTGCCTCTCTGTCAAACCCATACAAGCACTTTTTGGCCACCTAGAAATCATTTATAGATCGTAGTGCTATTCCAGCTGGCCAAACTTTTTCCTTCAGCTGTGCCTCTTTTTGTTTGCTACTGATTCTTATCTTCTGGCACAAAGGTCTCAGTACATGCATCCATGAGAGTTTTATGGGAAGACATGGTCCTCCTCCTGTGGATGGATGCAGTGGTGCAGATAAGGCCTGCAGGGAGGCAGAATTCATTCTCTCGGGCTCAACTCGGTGGTAAATATGACTTCAGGCTCCCAAATCAGAGCTGGCTCAGGGGGTGAGTACACTGAGATGGCTTCTGCCAGGAAAACACTGTGTAGACACAGCCCATGCCTGACTAATGAAGTGATGAATCTTTGGTGTTTGATTCCCTCATAAATAGTGGTAATTTGCTGTCATTTCTGCTCAATCCAACAAACAAGCAGTAAAGGCAGCAATAGTCATGACTATGGGAGAGGATGTAGAACACCTCTTTCTGATAAATGTTTCTTTTGAAAACTGCTCAATTTTGATTTCTTTTTGATCAGTTAATGCAGGATCCTGCCAGCTCTACACCAGTTACACAACTTTGGTGCTGATAGTTCAACAGGCTGTCGTGTTTATCTCCCAGTGCAATTCTGACTTTCTTAGATTTTCCTTCCCTGCTGTGTCTGTAGCCAGCCCTCCTGGGAAACTTTGTTCTTCTACATATTTTATAAGTTCTACTTCCTGAGGCCTCTGGGATGACTTTTGAATCCCTGAATGTAGAAGTCATTCAAGCATAACCATTTTCAGATCCTTGATTCTCAGAAACCTTGATCAATTTAGGGGCAAATGGTCTTGGAAGCAAATAGACACATGGATTTAATAAGGTTTAATAATAAAGTGTAATTTTTGAAATCACTGTTTATTTTGAATAATGTCCATTCATTTGTTGAAGTTGTTTTCCCCACACTCTACTTCTCAGGCATGTGGTGTGATTCTTGGAACTGTCCTGTGCAGGGCCAGGAGCTGGACTTTGATGATCCTCATGGGTCCCGTCCAGCTTAGGATATTTATCATACTGTGATACCTTTCTTATCATAGAACTCTTTTGAAGGTGGACCCAGGCATTGTTCAGAATCTGTCTGACAGGTGTGGATTTGTTCCATTAGAAAAGGTGTTTCTGCTCTGTTGCATTTTTCTGTATCCTGATGGCTCCTTAAACTCTGTTTTCCTTGTTCTTGTCTTAATTTATATATGATTTTTCTTTGCCCAGACTCTGGAAAGAATGTCAGTCCTGTGGTTTATTAGTGCATCCAATTATAATTTCTAGCAATGGACATGCTCTTTCCCAAATAAGCTGATATTTAATAGTCAGGTAATAATCAGTACTCAGATCTGATGGCCAAAACAAATATAACTGGTCAATGTGTTGTCTTTCCTGGAAAAATAACAGGATGCTTTTCTCTGCCTCTGCATTTTATTGATGCTGACCTGTTGCATGTCTTAAAAACACGTCCATCACACGTCGGGTTTGCTTTTTCGTTCTTTTCTTGGCCATCCAAGGACATTGCCTAGGCATTTCACATTCCAGCCTGGAACGCCAGTCTCCCCAAGTATAGTTCTCTAACTGCAGGACAGAAATTAAAGTATCCTGCCTCCTGTGTGCAGGAAAGTAAGATTTAACACTGAAAAATATTAACAGAAGTCCAGTGTGTTTCATTCCTATTCTTACCCATCTGATTCTTCACAGTGACTTTCATATAATCTGCAATACACTCTAAAGTTACATTTTGGCACAGAAGTGCTGCCTTATGCATTCAACAGCACCCTCTAATTTTTAGTAGCCTAGAAGATTTTCCTTTTCTTTGGTCAGAAAGTTGAAACCCATAATTCTTCCAAATCCAGTAAGTAATCCCCCAAAACATGTTCTCACAATCAAAAGTGGAGGCTAGGCAATATGCAGAATAAACACAGTAGAATTCCTCTCCTCCCGACTCTGGAGGGATTTCTTTTCTGTGAATCATGAGCTAACAAATATCAAATAATTATTTGCTAAATAATGAAAGGGAAGATTAAGATATCTCTTAAGCGCTGAAGAGTCTTGGAGCACTGACTATTAAATACCACAGTGTTGGTGTGATGAGACTTAAGTCACTTTGTGAATCTGTCCCCAGTGATGGTGCTGTTTGTTGACGTCCCTCTGAATAGTTATTTGTACTGGGTCCCTCGTATGGATAGAGAAATAGAAGCTTCAGAAAGGTGGAATTGTGTAGACCTAGTAGCAAGGTCCACAGAAATGAGTGAACTGGAATTTGTGGCTCCCTTAGCAAATTTGGGCTGCTTGCATCAGACAGGAAAGGTGAAGGTGAGGGTGTGAGAGATCAGAAAGAGGATGTTGGAGTCCTGCTACAGACTGTGACTAAATGGCATGATTTACTCTCAGGACTGAGAGAAAATGCTAATGTGAGCCCTCTAAGGGAGAAGGAGTTCTTACATCATTGTAGTATGCCACTAAAAAGAAAGTTTTACTGCTTTCCCCTGTCTCTGTCATTGGGGCTGGATCGAAGGATGCTGTCACACTTGTAATCCCCCAGGACCCAGCCCGCTTACAGACACATTGGAAAACTATTACTGTGTGGTATGAGCTTTCCTGCTCTGAGTGAAGACTCTGTAGGGATAAGAACTTGAGTCCTGTGGGGAATAATCAGGTCTCATTCTCTTTTTTTTGCCACTTTAGCTGGAAGGCCCTGAAATTTCTCCCTTCTTAAACAGGAGACTTCCCCCCACAATTGCTATATTTGTCCCCATAGGCAAACATTTACACAGCAGTTCTTCTCCAGTCACCCTTTGATCCTGTGGCTCTGGAATAGTCTGTCCCACCCCTTGCTCCACACTCCCATGAGACACAGAGCTTGGGTCAGATGAGGACTGAGAAATTTGCACACTGAAAATTAACCCTTCCATTTAAGAGCTCAGTTTAATGTCTTTGATGTTGGATTTCCTTGTTCTGCCTGTCGCTTCCTCTGCCACTGGAGGTCAATGCCATGCACTGCTTTGGATAGCTTATCACCTAATAGGGGTTGTGCTCACCTACACAGAACCATCTCTTCTCTTGCTGCAAGTGTGCCTACAGTGTGATTGGCACCAAGTTGTAAATAATTAGCGAAAGTAATGATATAACTCCCAGTGGTAATCTCATCCTATTTAGGATACAACTACAATCTGAACTTCAATAACACCTCTGACATAATCAAACATCCCAGAGCCCTTTACAAAGCCATAAATTACTCACCTGTAAAGTAATGACTGCAGGGAATTACAGCAAGCAATGAGTCCATTGATCGGTGCTGGTACAAAATGAAGGAGAGGACGTACAACAGAGGCCACTCCAGAACTCTCTTCCTTTGGAAATTTCCATAGCGCCTTTAATTTCTGCATGTATCTCTTCTCTTTCCCACAGAGACACGAGAGGAGGAAGACCACCTTGCTCTGACAGTCAAGGACACCTTCATCCATGCTGATCTGTAAATCCCATCTGAAAGTGATGGGATTTTAGGCAGGACACAAATGTATGGGTTTATAGCCTGCAGGGAAAACTGCTCTTTAGCCAGTGATGCAAATAAACAAGTAAGTCACTTGCTTAAATTTGCATGGGCCATTTCTGAAAGCAGGGTTTTACTGCTGCTTTTAAATAAAAAATAGCAGTGATTGCTTTGGACACTTCAGATGATATGCTGCACGCAAAATCAGGGCTGCCTCACCTCTTACCTCCTCCTAAGATACCCTCTTTATAGCTCATAGTTGTCCTCACATTCTTAGGTTAGTAGCAATTTTCTCTTTTATCAATTTCATTTAAAATTTGCCCCAGTTCTAGAAACCTTAAGTGAAGAAGTCCATATATCCATAAGCATTCTGACTGAAAAAACTGTAATTATTTTGGTAGGCAACTCCTTAGCTTGAGAAAGAATTGCTAAATCAAGAACTCTGTTATTTATAGGATGATAATGAAAAATAAGGATTAAATTATTTTTGCAGTTAAGAATACTACTCTGATTATGAAATGTTTTGTATTACATGAAAAATCGCAGAGATTTTTTTTTTTTTTAACCTAAAGGAAAAAAATGGGTTCAGGACTTATATTTGTAACATAAATACATATTTCTTAGTACCACCTGGAGCTCTTCTTGGTTTTGTTGTGTTCTGGGGCTACATGTTTATTGTAGCCCTATTCTGGATTCCCAGAGTATTACTGCAGTTGTTATTATGGTGCCAGCTTGACACCAGTGGGAATACCTTATGGATGCCATTGAGTGTGGATTTGAAAAGTGCTGCCTCTGAGATAACAAATATTTTGGCAAGATGGGAAAGTTACAATAGCAAATATTTTGCCTGGTTCTCAAAGGTATACTGCAGTTTTATAACTTGGGCCTTAGTTTTAAACTGTTTCGTGTTCTTAATTGCTTGTCTTGGGTATTGGACACGTTGATGGACTGAAAGCCATGGGGACTTCTCATGGAGAAAGACAGCAATGTTTGGTCCCAAAGGCTTAATTTTGAAATCCAGCAGAGTTGTTGTCCTTTCTAGTTGGATATGACAACTTAAAAAGAGATTCATGCTGAATTTAGAAGGCATATTTGACGGGATAGGGTTGCTTTGGAATAACACACAAATATAATAATTTAAACTATCATAATTTAAAAAATAGGTTGAATTGGATTATTTCTTGTGGTCTGATCCAAGGAATATTGAAGTCTGCAAGACCATTTCTATTGGATTCTGCAGGCTGTGTAGTGGACCCTTAAATGTTTTTAGAGGACAGGGAACCTTTCAGGAGCTCCCTGCTGAGCTGGGTACAGTGCAGTGTCTCAAAGCAGGTGCAGAAGGGACAATTAAGCTTCCACATGACAGGATGTCACCAGTGTCCTCCTCCTTGGGCTGTCCTCAGCATTGCAGCTTGTTTGAAGCAAAGCTGATCTTGGGAAAAAGCAAGTGAAAAAAATGAAACAACCTAATCTCCCATCAACTGATGTGTGTTTTTCTTTCTCATTTCCAGATTTTTAGTCAGTTATCTTACACTCAGTGTCAGATACATTACAAACATTGACAAGAGAAGATATTGCAATTCCATGGCAGTTTGAGGATTTTTTCTGTGTTTTGCTGGCTATGAATTAGTGCCAGCACTTACAAATGTTCTCATTTGACAGCTTTGCCTTTATTTTTTTTCTTAATATTGATAACTTTCTTTTTCTCTGCAGTCTAACATCAACAGAACAGATGAAAAGGTAACTCTCTGAGTACTGACTGATAAACTTTATGAGCCCTTGTCTCCTAAAATCATCCCAATGAGAGCTTTAAGTTCTAGCTACTGAAATGTGGTAATTCTCTTTGCAAACTGCTTGGTTCCATGTTGGTGCTGGTTTTGCATTCTGCAAGGAACCATGATGTTGCATTTATTAGCATCTTTCTAATTGTCCTGAGTTAGTATGCATTTGGTATCCTCCGTGGGGAGATCTAGCTAATTAGAATAGCACCAAAGAGTGATTATTACTATGTTCCATATTTAAACAAAGAAGCTCAACACCTTTTTATATTTCAGTGAAAGTGATTTAGAAATTATTAAATCCAATGAAATAAGATTGATATAAACATTTCTATCTATTTCCTAAACAGGAAAAGAGATAGTTATTGAAACTAGAAAAAAAGATTGCTTTTGGTACATGGGAAAACAGATTTAAATTGCTGTGTAGTATAACAGTTCCAATTTTGCAAGATGAAAAATGATTGTTTCACTATTGCCTTGTCTACTTTTGGTTTTTTCCACCTGTTCTATCCAACTCTATGTTTAGAAAGTAGTCTCTCTAGGGCAGGGAATTACATTTTTTTATTAAGTAAGTGGCAGGCATCCAGCACAGAAGGGCCCCGATTCCAGACCTTACAGCTTAGCATTAGTGTAACACAAGTGATAAATATAGGCCTATACCATATCAATCAGCAATACTGTAAAACTATGATTTATTATCAAGTCCTATGTTTATTTTGTATTGAAGGTGGGTGATAATCAAATGCAAAATTATGATTTGGAGAACAGCTGTTTAGGCAAAATGATGTATCAAAAATAAGCAAATTATTATACATGGCTGTGAAAATGCTGCATTGGAGCAATGAATGCTTGTATCTGTTTCTAAACTCAAGGCAACTCTTTCACCACTTACCTAAATCAGTTGTGAGACAGGTGGGTTCCATGTTCATCTCCAAAGAACAAGCATTTCTGAGCATGGGTGGGTGAAAAAAGTTCACCAGCCAGGGCCTTTCAAGATAATCTGGGAAGTCTCTGGTGATTTTAGTTGCCCATGAATTGAAGCTCAGGAAATGAGTTGTACTTCACAGCTATGTTCTTGTATGACTTTCAGATAACTTGGATCTCATTCTTAGGGTATTGATCATAAATAACTCATGTGTCAGGAAAAAAAAGGATCCTGTAAAGAGAACAGGGAAGAAAAGTAGTCAACACAAGCACTGAACAGCATTCTGTTGTCAAAAAGAGTAGTAGGACCCTTTGAACATAAATAATGAAACACTGATTGGGAGAGGTGAGGGAGACTTGAACTGGAAAGAACACCACATGCAGCAGACATGGATCTGTTTTTGATGAATGTTGAAAAACGAAGACAACATAGAATAGACCCAGAAAAATGAGGTGAAAAAGCAGCTGGTCTGCTTCATGAAGTGGACTGTACAGCACAAGTCCGGCAATGTAAAGAGAGTGCCTGATATTACAGGTCCAATGGCTCTTAAAAAAAAGGAAAAATATAAAATGTTTTTGACTGAAATAAGTTTTTGTCAAGGATGGGTTTTCTGATCAATTCATATTTTTGTACATAATTTGACCAAACAGAAGTATTCATAGTGAAGTGATAAAGAGGTATTTTTTATGTAATTTCAGGATATTTGATCAAAAGGTTTTTTTTTTTAGTCTTGAAAGCTGTCGTTCTGATAAACCTTTCAGATTCCACTAACAAACTGGGTTTGCATCCACAAACTGTGGGTACAAGGTTCTATATCCTACTAAACATTGCCTTAGCTAATCAGCTCTTCCCACCCCTATTTTCAATCTTTTAAAATGTTAATTGATCACCATTCTGATAATTTCCAAGCTAAAGATTTTTGGTTTTTTTCAGTGGACACATAGTGATTAAATACTCAGGAGGAACAAAATGCAATTATGCAGGTTTTCATTCCTCCATACATGCTAATTAGAACAGATAAACCTTTTGCTACAGCATTTATAGTATTTGTGGGGATAATGTATCTGGGAGATAAGAAGGGACAATATTTCACAATAATTTAAACATGAAGTATTTTCCATAATGCATCCATGGGGAATGGTTCAGTTATCAGATGCTGAGGCAGCAGTGTATTTATGAAGCATTATTGTAAAAACACATCCAGCAATGGCAGACTGCAAATCACAGCAGGTCACCCGAGTGATGTTATGGCTCTTGGTGGAAAGCTATCAGTACATGGTGGGTCTGAATTGTGACACTACCTGGAGCTGCACAACCAGCACCTGCCAGGTCATTACAAAACTTGTCTGGAAATTTTATGCTAGGTCTAAGAGGAAGGAATGGGAGAGAAGTGTCAGAAATTATGATCGTCTTTCAGAGTTTTGACATCTGTGATAAATCTCTTTCTATAGTTAGAGGATCTCCTTTATTGTAAGGATTAAAAAAAGAGAAGAAGGAGAGAGAAAAAACCCTAAGAGCTGCTGAAGCTTTATGAAACTTAACTTATGCTGTATTTTCTTTTCACTTCAAATCTACTTAAGTTCCTGGGATTGCTGTCGTATCTTTTAATTTAGTCTGACTGTGGAGAGATTGTATTTTAGACTGACAGTTTAACTCTTGAATAAAACAAGAGATGTTTCTTTTGGACATTTATCTCTAAATCAATGAGGCTAATTGAGCATTTGTTAGAAAAATGTGTGGGAAATCACTTTGCAATATTTTGCTTTTATCCATGAAAACACTAAATGCATACATGGTCTTGTTACTCGTAAATCCTGAATTGGAGACATTCCATTGAATGGTTAATTTCTATTTTGAAGTATAACTCCTCTTTTGTAATCCAAGATTGTTCTACTAGTTAAATCAGAGAGAAAAGTACAATGAACAATGACAAAGGAACAGTAGAAATGTGAATACAGTGGGGAAAATGACAATAAATGACAACACGGGAGATTCTACTTAACACTCTTGAGTTAAATTCATGATGTGTGGTAATGACATGAAGAAAAAAAAGCATATTCCCCTTCAACATCTGAAAAAAAAAAAGAAAAAGTAGATTTTTGTTCTTTGTATTTCTTTATCTCAAACAGAAATTAGGACATTGAGTATACTGTTAGGCTGCCCTTGTTTGCCAGGTTCTGGTACACTGGCACACTTCATAAATAACAGTCTATTGCAATGCTTTGAATATCCAGTTTGGGCACTCTGCACCACACAGAGCCTTTCAGCTCTGTCTCCACAGCCTTTGCGTGTGGAAACAACCCGAATTGGAGACCTAAAAGAACCTAATTACTAGAACAGTACCTGAAGGGGTCCTGCAAGAAAGCTGGAGAGGAACTTTTGATAAAGTCATGGGGTGACAGGATAAGGGGGAATGGGTTTAAATTGACAGAGGTTAGACTTAGATTAGATATTAGCAAGAAATTCTTTGCTGTGAGGGTGAGGCCCTGGCACAGGTTGCCCGGAGAAGCTGTGGCTGCCCCATTCCTGGAAGTGTCCAAGGCCAGGTTGGATGGGGCTGTGAGAAACCTGGGATAGTGGAAGGTGTCCTTGCCCAAGGCAGGGGGTTGGAATGAGATGATCTTTAAGGTCCCTTCCAACCCAAACCATTCTGTGGCTCCATGATGTTATGCAAATGCTTCTGTGGTGCATCACAGGCCACACAAACATGCTCTCTTCAGCTGCAGAGACTGCATGTCATTCCATGCACTTTGAACTGAAAAAAACCCAACAAACCCACAAAATAATTATTATACTTTTGAACTGCTGTGTCCTAATGCTTGGCACCACTGAGAAAAGCCTGCTGCCATTCTCTGGACACCCTCCCTTCAGATACTTGCACATATTGATAAATTCCTTTCTCAGTCATCTCTTCCTGGGGCTGAACAAGCCCAACTCTCTCAGCCTTTCCTTGTGAGGGAGATGTTCTGGTCCCTTAATCATCTTTGTGGCCCTTTGCTGGACTTGCTCCTCCTTGTCCTGCAGAGCCCAGAACAGGACAGAGCACTCCAGGTGTGGCCTCACTAGGGCTGAGTAGAGGGGCAAGAGCACCTCCCTCAACCTGTTGGCACTGCAGTTCCAATGTGTCTTCAAATACCCAAGAGGAATGGATCTGGATTCCTGCTTCCTTTCCTCCTCCTTAACCTGCACACCACTATCATAGATTAATGTGCTTAGAGATGGTAGTGGTGTCAAGAAATAATTACATTTCTTTCAGACTGTCTTTCTCACTAAGCATGATGGAAAAATATGTTTCCTAAAATAACTTTTGGAGTCAATAAAAGGAAGTGGTAGCAGTGGTTGAAGTTCTGGAAAGGTGCTGGATGGTGACAAAATATCAAGACTGGATGACATGCTGAAGGAATTTAAATAAAATGCTGTCAAAATAGACATAATCCCTCATTAAATTAATCAACTCCAGCTGAGGAGTTTGATGGAGGAAGTATAAGCACCTTTTAAAAAAATGTTAGAAATTGTAGATTTCAGTTTTGCTTCAGTATTAAAAGAAAATTTGAATTATAAATGAAGATTTATTTTGTTTACACAACCCCTTGATTGATATAAAAAGTTAAAGCTGAAGAAATATGGCTGCCATAAAAGAAAATCACGCATCCCTGACAAGTATTTGAACTGAATGAAGGCAGAAGAAGGCAGTTATTATAACTAATTTGGAATTTCAACAAGCCATTTATGAAACCCCTTGAAGAAAGCTTTCAAGGAAATGAAGTAGCCCTAATACATTAGAGGTGAATGGCACTTACGTGCCAGAAACTGCTTAAGTGACAGAAAACAAGGGGCAAATCATCTTATCCTAGATGAGATGACTCACCTTGTGGAAGTGCTTCATGGAGATCCACTCTCTCAAGGGAGCCTCAGTGACCGGTTTGGACTGCATATTGCACTTTTAGGCAGGCAAAACATTTGATGAGTTAAACTTCACCCTACCTTTGAATGTCGAAACCCACATGTTCTGCATAGTTTGATATATCAGTTATTAATGAGCTAGTGAAGAGATTAACTGTGTAAAATGATAACACTTGAATGTGATGCAATTATTTCACTGGAGAGAAATGAAGAATTCAATGCTCAGGAGTGTTTGTTTAGGTATTACAAATGTAAATTAAATTTCAAATCCATTTGAAAAAAGAGAATAATTTGAAGTAATTATGAGTTAAAAATAAACTATAAGTCCCCAAACAAATAAACCTTCTGTCATTTCTGTAGCTCTGTGATTCACATCCTGTTCTGGAACAGGAGTTACTGTGGTTTCCCCATGTGCTCATCACAAAACCCCATTGTGCTCTCCCGACACTTCTCACTGCTCCCTATTTCACAGCCAGATGCTTTTCCCTCCTCTCCCTGCTCAACAAGTTTTTTTGCACTTCCTCTGGTCACTGGAGCTGAGTGGCTGCAGGGAGTTCTGGGACAAAGCCAGGGTGAGATGAGTGGGTTGGCCAAGCACCATGTAGGGGAGGGACAGCTGTATCTGAAGGCTGCTGCTGTTTTTTCTCCATCCTTCTTCTTCTCTCACTGTTCACTGAAGCTAAGGGGGACATAAGAGCAGCAAATGGCTGAAACTGCTAAAATGAGAGCAGGAGGGGAAATCTCTGCTAGCAAACTCCTGCAGAAAATGTGGGTAGATCTCCTGTTGAGAGGAGGGGTAGCCAGAGCCAAATATCACATCTTGCGCTATGGTGAGGACTAGGATGCAAAACAGTCCTGAAGATAATTTCATGACATAGAATAAATCATGATTTCCCTCATCTTGGGTACTGTGGTCTCCTGGTCATATTAGTGAAAAATAAAATAGAGCAGTCAGAAAACAGGACTGAGAAAAGTAATGATAGAAGTTCATAAATCAATGTATGTTTTAAGAAAAATAGGTAAGTCCCTTTTTTTTTTTTTTGCCTTTCTGCATAACAGAACTGGAATGATCACTTTTCTTATGATGGACATTTCTAAAGGCTTGCGGGTTTCTGTATATATGAAAACCCTTGTGATATCCTTCTGGAGTATTCAATATTTATTAATTTTATTAACAGCATTGTTGTATTGTAAAACTTTGCATTGTAAATCAAGAGAAAAAAGCAGCAAATTTTAATTACGACATCTCGGGTTAAATATTAGGAGTAGGCTGCACTGGTGTTAACATGCACACATAATAGTTTGAAATACCATGTGCTGATCTTCTCTGTTTATTAATTCTCCAACCAAACATGAAGAGAATTAGATGTGTCATTTATGCCAGCTTGTATATTTTCAAAGGGAAGATTTTTCCTGTTCTCTAACAAATGTTTCATGTTTGTTAATTTGGTTTTCTGCCTTTCATTCTTCTTTCAGGAAAGAGGTCATTTTATGAAATTTTATCCTCAGACATGGCTCTGGAAATGGAAACACGGGCCAATTGCTGGTGAGTATTTACAATGATTTCATTGTGTGTTGGTAGAATATTTAGATTAAATTATACTGCCTTTGTAGGCTAAAATTCTTTAATGCTAGTATTTTAATCTGAAGTCAGGGATGAGTAGGTATTTTAAAAACATAAAAAATTAGGTTTTGTGACTGTGATGTAAGCTTCTACGCACATGCCATTTCTCCCCCAATTACTGTGGAAGATTCTTGTATATCAGTGAAGACACAGTAAGAAGCAAGACACAGAGCAGCTCATTAGGTAACGTTGGGATGGAAAGCCTTTAGCTACTCATGTTAAAAGAAATATAAACAGCTATAAATTTCCCAGGTCTAGTAAAGCAGTGGCATTTTTATGAATAAAGGCATCTTTGCTAACAACATACCTGAAATATAAACTACATCTGAATGAACTCTTTGAAAAACAGAGGCTCCTAGAAGGAAGTTTAAGTGATTTAAGTTTTCCACAGTCTACATGAAGGCATTAAAACAAAAAAGGAAAGTAAAAGAAGAAGCTTCAACCTTCCTGCAATATGCCAGACTAGCACAAAGAAAGATTTTTGCATAGCTTGCTTAAAATATTCCTGAAATAGATGAAAAGCCAAAACCCAGACATTTGAACAGACATAGGCAAACACTGAAAAAATGATTGGCAAACATATTGGTGAATCTCAAACATTGGTGGATTTCCTTTTGTTGGTAACTTTTGTAGCTGAACTTTTTATTCTGTAACAATTGTATGAATTGAAGCTCACAGATGTTTATGAAAAGCAAATTTTAGATCAAGAATCAAGATTTACTTAGGCTCTGGGACAGCAGACCACTTAAATACATGCTTAACTTGGAGTCTGTGGAAACATTTGCGTACTTACATTTAAGTCTGTTCTTATGTATTTCACTGTGTTGGGTTTAAAATCGGAAAATCAAACTAAGTTTATGATTAAATGAATCACGTGGTGGGAAAAAGCAGGTTATAAAGTTTAAGTCGGCAATCTTTCTGATAGATAACCAGTTACAGTCCGAATGCTGTATAGCACTATTAATTATTTATATCTTAAGCAATTCAAATAATTAAAATCATTGACACATGTCACTTGTGTGGTGAGTGAAGTTCTTGAATAAAAAATTGCTGCAAACAGTGCATTCCTCATTTCCAGGTGTTTACCCAAGCCTACATACAGTTAGGTAGAAAATTCTAGGACAGATATAAGACATTGCACCCAAATATAGACACACAATAGAGCTAAAATGAGCAAGAATTAGGTTTATTTTGATCAAGTCTGATGAAACACCCATAAGCCATAAATTATTTAATAAAACCTTTAAAGTTCCAGTGACTGCAGAGAAGAAGCCAAAATTGTCCTAAGGGTTGAATGAGCAATGGCAAGTTTCCTCATCAAATCAGGCTGTGTTTTTCACAATGTACCTCATAGGCACAGAAGGAAACGCTTTCTGCATTCAGAACTAATAATCTTGGATATGACATTTGTCTATTCTTTTTAATGAACTTAAAGTCTAGTCTGCCTGAAGACAAACAAAATATTCAGATTTTTTTAAAAAATATTTTATGTATACAGAAAATATCCATTGTTGTCACAATATTCAAATGCCTTGTACTAAAACTTTCAAAACTGTTGTAATATAATGGTTTTGGTAGGTTTTTGCTTAGCTTTTTTTTCCCATGTAGGTCTCAATAAAATAGTGAGAAAAAGTCCCAAGCATATAGCTTTATTTTTCCTAAAGGCCAGTGAGATACATTCATAGGCATTGCTGAGTAAAGAAAAAGAAGTCAGTGTTTTTCTCACCAACTTGTCAATGAAAAATGTTCCAGTGCTAGTGAAATGACACCTCTTCAAACTCTAATATAAAATCTTGAGTAACTTCTTATCCCTTGGTGCTTTCTGTTGGAAGTATGTTTGGCATCTTTCAGAGCTTAATATCAAGGACTCAAATTTCTGTATTTCACTCTTATCTTGGGAACTCACCTTGGTCTTTGGCTTTGCTATATTTATCATATTCCTTCCCTGAATGCTTTCAATTAGATCATGAAGTACTGCTAGACAAGTTCTGTTTTTCTCATTTTGCTTCTCATTTTGGAATATTACAGAGCAAACAAGAGAGCAACAAACCATGGTCACTGAATGTTTCCCTTTTCTTAGAATAAATCAACTGTAGGATCTTGTATCTGCATAAATCCTTTAGAGGGTGATGTTAAATATTTCAGAGACTTTAGATACGACATTCACCATCCTAATTTTACACACAAAGAATTGTCCCCCTAGACTCCCTCTATAATCAATCTGTTGACTGTACAATAGTTGCTTTCAGTAGCCACCATGAGCCTCATTTAATGTATATTTAGGAAGTCTAAAAGGAATCTCTCAGAATAATGTGTATCTGCACCTCTTTGATAATGCAGGCAGTGGTGGTTCAATGTGGATCTCTGCACTGCAGTTACCTACCTGGGGTCTCACAGATTGCACCCAGCTGTTAAACTTGTAGGTGAATACTCAAACCCCCAGAGTATTATGCAGTTACACATAGCAAGGCATAAAATGTGTTTTGGGAACTACTGTATTGCATCGTTGCAATTTATTTTGTTTCCAATGTTCTCTTCTACTTTCAGCAGTGAACTTGCATCATTTAAAGAACCGTCCTAAAGAGGACACTCAAAGCTTAGCTTGGTTCCCAAATGTGTGTGTCTAGTGCCATTTGCAATGTTCTAGATTTAATGAGGTGTCTGCACAACATCAAGTTCATCCAAGACCTACAGAAACACTTCTAGCAGCTGGAGGCCAGTCAGGATATCCTAGAAAACCTCAAATTATCTTAAATTTCGATGTATGGGCATTTGGAATTAATAAATGAGAAAAGTCAGGGTCAGAACAAGTGTGTCAGGAGGTACTACCTCTGAGGGCTAAAACCAAATGGGACATATAATAGGTGAATTTCAATTATTTAAAGTAAAAAACAGAGATGGCAATTTAAAACTGCGTTCTTCTGTTTGCATTATGAGATCTGTCCAAACAACCCACAGAAGGGATTCTCTTTTCAGTGAATAAACTTTGGCTTCATCAGGATGTGCAAATGCAGCCATGAGTTGTTCACACCGTTGAGTGATGATAAGACCTCAGGCATTAAGATGGATCTGCCAGCAGCAAGCACCCCAAAAAGGCTAAGAAGGTGTTAAATGATGCTACCTCCTCTGAAATTTTACAGATCTGGTGGGCTGGACTTGGCTTGCAGCCCAGCATCACCAGCTCTCTGAGCAACCTGTTCCAGAGTTCTACAACCTTCATTGTAAAAATCTGCTTCCTTGTATCTGATATAAACCTACCCTCTGTTGGTTTTAAAGCTCTTTTCCTATTGCAGCAAGTCCTGCTAAGAAGTTTATCTAATTTACCTTAGTCCCCCTCTAAGTACTGAAAAGCTGCAATAAAATCTTCCTTGGTGAGATCTTGATGTGCCTCAGTTACTTTTGTTGTCCCTCTGCTCCCCCAAATATTCTGTCAGCCTTCAGACATTTCCAGTTTCAATTTCTTTCATCTCGGAAGGCTGGACTCTGTGAGAAGAGACCAGGGGCTGCCCCATAGTGGATAGAGCCCATTCCAGGCAGCTCCAGAACAGATCCACTGCAGGCCAAAACAGAGGTCCCTGAAATGTCACCATGTATTTTTTTATTCCTGTTCCTAGCCATAATATATCCATAAAATAGGTGAAGCTTCAGTAGTGTCAAAGCAGAATCAGACACAGTTTTTCTGGTTAAAATTGTATTTCAAAATAAATAAGATCAGCAAGAACACAGCTATAAAAAGTTAATTTAAACTTCTTTCCGTAGGAAATTGCCATATCAGCTGAAAACTGGCAGAAGGCCCATTAAATGAGATAATTATAGATGGCATCATATATTCAGTTGGAAGGTGGAAGGTATTGGGATGCTCCAGAGCTATGAGTTTTAGGATGATAGTTCAGGCACAGCTGATACTGCCAGTGTCATGGAGGATACAGAACAAGATTCATAGAAATACAGAAAAAACAGAAATGTGATAAGAAATTTCATAAGGAGATTCAAACAGAGGCACAGCTGTGAATCCTCTTGGGCAAAACAATGCAAAATACAAAATCAAGGAAAAAGAAATGAGGCTGGGTTGCAGGAAGTCTATGTGACAATGAAAACTATAAAAAATGGAATAGTTGCCTACAGGGAGACATGGAAGCTCCTATGCAGGAAAGAAGAACAAACTGGTAATTAATCTGAATTTGGCAGATGACTGGGCTGGATGAATTGATTTCTTTGCAATAGGCATGGTCAAGCCTACATACCCCCTCCTAGGTAAAGGAACCTCCAAGTTAACAGGTTTTGGTCCCAAGAAGATGCTTGCTGGACTGAAATTAAAAAAAATAACGTTATGGTACCCTTAATGGAAAAGAAATCTGGGGAAAATTCCAAACACAGATTTACACCATTCTTTTAGTGTTCTTGTTTTGGCATACTTTTTGTATAAAACAAGGTTATAAATGAAAGAATAAGCTGACATATTTCGTCAGTGAAGTACAAGTGTATCTAAAATCTATTACAGGTAAACCAAGGACACCCATATCAGGTTCCTCACCCAAGTAATAATATAAAGCCTATCTGAGTCCCTTTTGGGATTTCACACTTAGAAAATCAAATGTGCAGTTTATTCCTGATGAAGACAGATTCCCTTATTACGAGCCCTCAAAATGCTGTGTTAATCAAAATACTAGAGTTATCATAGGCTGAACTCTGAAGCTGAATTACCCGTTTCATTTATTCTTTCAAATTTGTTCATTCCACGTGTGACCAGAGCATCTGAATCCCAGGCTCTCTTCCCCAAATCCCCATCTAAAATTTTATTTTCAGCCTCACGCTGTCACAAAGTTTTCTCTACCACTGGGGCTGGTGTTGACTGCTTTGTTGGCAGTATTGCTATCTTATAATATTGCAGGATAATACAGCAATAATTTTTGTTTACCTTGCATTAGCTCTGAAGTGGTTTCAATGTATACAGGAGTCTCTATGTCAGAGAACTCCTTCTGATACAGTGCCTTTTCTGCAAAATTGCCTGAGCTGTGCAACTCTGTCTTGCACAAGAGTAGCAGGAGACTTGTTGATTGAGAAATCCAGGACATCACCTCTAGGTTTTCAGGAATGTCCTTTGGGTTTTGTTGTCCATATTAAGGAGATTAGGAATTCCTTTCAAATGCTTATATAAAATAAAATTTGCAAATCAAAACTGGAAGTGAAGTAATGTACTTGCAGGTTCCTCCAGAGAACGTGAAGTTATTGCAGGTGTCATCCCTGAAATGTCTTCCTACCACCCGTGTGCACACTGCCTCCATCCAGCTGCCTGCATACACTGTCAGTGTACAGTGTAAGTATGCTCCATTTGCAGCACAGTATTTGAATTTTTGGCCTGCTTAACATTTGCTATCAATATGCTTTGCCACAGCTGTCAGATTAGTCAGGGCTGGGTTTTTTTTTCTGTTTTATCCGAGTTGGCTTTATTCCCAGATTGCAGATAAAAGTGATAGTATTTTGCTTGACCATCCCATTCCAAGCGTTGAACACTGTGACTTCAGGCTTGGATGCTCTAATGATGTGTTAAAACTGTCCAATTCTTAGTGCCTGCCCTCCCCTCTGCCCACACATGCACACACATAGCAAGCCACAGGAATACACTGCTGAGGTAAAACCAATGTGTGGAGCCTCTGACTGGGAGTGTGTTTAGCTGCAAGGGGTTGGAAGCTACAGAGTAATCACTAGGGTTAAAATAACCAAAATGAAGAGTCCACAAAATGTGGCTACTGATATAAATTGAAAACAAGTGTTTTTTTAGGATTTTCCCTTAAGAAGTGATACGGCGCTGACCTCACACACTTTTGTGATGAGAAATTACTGAACAAATTACTGACACTCAGACGAGAAAGAAACTCCATCTTCTGGGAAGTTTATCAGCAGGATGATTTTTGATAGACTGCTTGCATCATTTGGTATTTTATTTACCCCATTTAGGTCTCTGTTTGTTCAGCACAGCAAACCTGGTGTGCAGGACTCTGTTAGAAACAAGAGATATCTATAGATCACTTCACAGTGCAGTGGAATTCTGTACCTCACATGCTGAACTGCAAAACTGCATCTCTGAGTCTGGATTGTTTTAACTTTCATTCTGTTGATGCCACCTATGGTCAGACATATAAATGGTCCAGTTTAGGCAATCTTGAATTCCTTTACATATGAATGGTCCAGTTTAGACAATATTTAACTCCTTTACTCAATTTAGCTGCTAAAACTTAAATTACATTGCTGTTCTACTCTCTTGGCTCAAAAATTGCAGAATTTTTCACCATGCATGGCTTTGTTATGAGCAGCTAAAACTGTGATGTTGGAGGGCTGCTTCCTCTCACCTCAATAACGAGAACATATTTGAATTTGCAATTTTAGCTCTAGCTTTTTCTTAAATCAGGAGCTCTACATTTCTATACATCTGTTCCTGAGACAGAAGTCAAGGTGCCCAGTACTGGCACCATTATTTGGAAGATATTTCTTACATTTCTGTCACCTTGCCACATGAGACATGGAAAGACTATGATAATTTTGGGCCCCCACTCAAAGAGATAACAACAAATGGTAAAGTATTTAGTGAAGGTTGATTAGGATGGTTAGGAAACTGTGGAATATGACAGCTGAACTGATGCTGATTAAGTTGGCTTGCTTAACCTGGGGAAGAGAAATCTGAAGGGGATTGTGGGGATCTGATTGCTGTCTTCCACAACCTGCAGAAAAGATGGAGTCAGGGTCCTTTCAGGGGAGTGCAGTGAAAGGACAAGTGGGACAGGATGGAAGATGCAACCACAGATAATTTTATTTATGGAGAATAACATTTACATAAGTGCAGGCAAATATTGGAGTAGGATACCCAGAGATGCTGTGAAATCTCTGCCCTCAGAGATGTTCAATACTCAGCTGGTGGAAGTGTTCTACCTATTTTAATTTCACCGTGCTTTATACTGAAGGTGGGATCAGAAGATTGCCAGACATCCTCTCTAACTCAAATCATTCTTTAAGTTTCTTTTAATTCCATCAAAATTATCTACAGTGCAATAGCAGTCAAAATATCTGTGGCAGATCCTCTAATCCGGAAAGGCAGTGTAGAAGCACATTAGCATTTCTTGCTTGTTCTCCTTTTCTTTGGAATTCCCCAGAGCACTGTTATTTGCTACTTGTCGCATTAGAACAAAACAGTGCATCTTTTGGCACATGTAACATTTTATAAACAAAGGAACTAAGTTGTTTGGATTCAGTGGAAAGCCAGAGGGACACTCACACAACGATGCAAAGCAGTTACAGGAGTCAAACTTCTGAAAGAGCATCTTAATTTCAGCTTAATCATGTATTTCAGTGAATATTATGAAAACAAGTGTTGATTATAGAAAATCAAAATGTAACTGGGAGATTTTTTTGTCTGTTTGTTTGCAGATTCTGGCCACTGCTAATGTGAAAATGTTCTTCTCTGAGGATCCTGGCCTCCATGACAGCCTCAGTATCTGTCATTTTGATTCCTTTACATTTCAGATATAATCTGAAAACAATTTTTTTCCCCCTCAAGCCAGTATCTCATTCTTTACCCCCATGCAGTTACTAGGAATGAAAGATATGAGTAAGGAGTGAAAAAGGATCACATGATGAAAGCAAATTAAAATCCCCTTAGAACATATCATACTCAAATGCATAAATCCAGGGCATCTTCAGAGCTGGATTCTGGGCTGCAAGGCTTCAGTACAAGGTTAGGTTCTTATATCAGTGCTTTTATTCGACTTTAAAAAGAGAATGATTTACAGAAAATGATGAAAGACAAATAAAGAGACCATATGCTAGTATATAAAATGACAGAGACAGAAAATTGTTTTTTTATGAACTAGGAGCAACCTATTACTCTATATTTGAACCATGCCACTCTTAATAGATCATAAACTGTAACATCTCACCTCTTTTTTTCCTTACTGTTCAAAACTGATGACCAGGGTTGCAGTTTGGCTCTCCAGTCTCAATCCCCCAGTAAGCAGCGTTCAGGCAATGTGAATTCTGGTTTCTGTGCATGCATCTCTTTCCTCACAGTAAAGACGCAGCAAAGCTGTGCTGCAGTTGACACGGCACAAAGTTTCTCCTGGCACCAGCAGACCGCAAGCACCTCACCTCAATCATGCTGCTGAGTTCAGTACCTTTTCTGTCTCTCTGGACCTTAGGCTGTTTTTCCACTGTTTTAGGGGGAAGGTTTTTACCTCGACTGCAGGCTCAGCCTCAGCCTCTCTTGCTGGAAGGCTCTTCTTTTCTTTTTCACTTGTCTTCTGGCTGTGAGGGCCACCATTGTGCTTTCCCTTCTGTAATGTTTAAAACACTGCTATTTCTTCCTTCTGACGCTACCTGTGCCCTCCTTCCCCAGTTTTGCCAGGCCAGTTAAGTGGGAGAGATAGGATAGGATATGGAGGATTGAACAATTTATGCCTTTTCTTTGCTGACTGGCTTAAATTAACAGGGTTAGAATTTGAGGTCTTACAAATATGAGGTTTTAAAAATTCCCCCGGGAAATTTAAGAAAGCCCACAGAGGTTTACCTGAATCTGAAGATTAATGGCCTACATATTTTTTTAACTAAGCTGTTTATTGTCTGGAACTTGACTTATTTTACTGAAAATACAGAGAAAAAAAGAGGAAAAAGACAGGGGAAGAAAGGGTTTTTTTGGAAGGTGAAAGTACTTTATATGTTTATATGGTTCTAAGCAGACAAACATAGTGGACCTCTGCCTTTCCAACACAAAGTTGGTCTCTATTTTAATATTTTAGCACAGTATATAATGCCTATGTCACTGTATGGCTACCACAGCAGGAAAGACACTTTTACAGTTAAATGCATTAAAATGCTCTTCTCTGGAAGTTCATATTTTGTGATATTAGACTTCACACATGAAATGTTCAGCACAAACCCCTATTTTTTTTGTGTGTTGGGCAAAAATCAATTTTAATGCTAAATTTGCTTTTGATATGGTCCAATAACAATGCAAAATGAATGAAGACTAATAAAATAACAGAAAGTTAAATGTAAGTCTGAATTCTTGCCTTCGCTATCATTTTACCTGGGTTGATAAATGACATTGCCTGCATTCTAGACAGTATGAGTTGTCATATTTTTCTAAGATCTTGTCTAGTGGAAAAGTTAATGCATTTTTTTCCTCTCTCTCTGAATTTCTCAGTGTGGTAATTGCTATGTATTTTTTAACTTAATTTAATTTTATTCATTGAGATGAGAACTTTAAGTTGTTCTGTCAGGATGTCCTTTGATGCCAGGTGCATGTCAAATTTGTGGACACACACATGGCTTAGAGACTCTATTCATACTTTGCACATTAACAAATGAATCATCTAGAAACCGTATTATCAAATTTTCTTTGACAGCCCCAAATTCATTTACTTGACATTAGCAGGTTTTTTTCTAAAAGGCTTGCATGAAATTTTCCTTTAATCTACCCATTTGCTATGAAAGAGGAATGTGAAGAATGTAAAGAATTCAAACTTGCTGAGTTTTCATTAATTCTTACTTGTCTCTCACTTCTTTGTACCAGTTTTGCAAAAGTTTTTTTAAATCTATATTAATATTCAGAGTCTAAGATTTCTTTTTGTTTTAAATACTCCTAAAGATTACATATACAAATTAAAATATATTAATAGAATCATCTTGCATTATCAATTTTTTTCTTTTTCTGCTATTTTGTATTTTTTTCTAAATAAAATTTCATTGAGGAAATAAATTTATCTATGTTTTCATTTTTTGAGGTAAAAATGTTGACTAACCTTGTAAAGAAAATGAGGAAGAGGAGCTAAGAGGAGTGTGGGTCACAGAAAGTGAAGGTATAAGCAGGATTTGTATGGGATATTAATTTTCTTCATAGTAGCTCTTATGGTGCTATGTTTTGGATTTGTGACTGAAACTCTGTTAGTAATGCACCAATGTTTTAGTTATTGCTGAATTGTGCTTACACAACATCAGGGTCTTCTCTGTTTCTAATGCTGGCCTGCTAAGGGGTAGTCTGGGGGTGGACAAGAAACTGGGAGAGGACAGAGCCAGGACAGCTGACCCCAACTGACCCAAGGGATATCCCAGGCCGTGTGGCGCCATGCCCAGCAGATAAAGCTGAGGGGAAGAAGAAGGACATTCAAAGGGGCTTTTGTCTTCCCAGGTCACTCTTATGTGTGATGGAGCCCTGCTCTCCTGGGGATGGCTGGACACCTGCCTGCCCATGGGAACTGGTGAATTAATTCCCTGTTTTTCTTTGCTTGCATGTGCTGCTTTTGCTTTTCCTATCAAACTGTCTTTATCTCAGGCCACAAGTCAGGTTGCATTGTATTCTCGGGGGAAGTTCATGTTCTCAGAGGCAAATTTATTACTAGACTTCTTTTAAGAAGCTTACACGAGAATTTTATGTCACATAAGACTGAAAACAATAATTTCAAGATTTTTTTTGGCCTTCTTCTCCAGTGATCCATGACATACTTCTTTAAACTTGCTGGAAGCACTTAATCTTGAGGACTTGGAAACTGCCCTCATCTTCCCCGTTCCCTACCTGTGGGTTTGGCAGTTCTTTGGGCTTGTGGTCTTTTGTTCTCAAGGTTCTCAATATGACTTGGGGTGCTCGGAACCATTTATTGCAAGTAACCTGATGTGTTAAGACTCCATTTCCACCAATGCCCTGCAGAAGTACAAATAGCTAGGATAAGAGTAATTGTAACCTGCTGAGGGAAAACTGAGTTTGAGATATATGAGTGTCCCTTGGTAGCTGCAATTACATCTACACAATGCTTCTGCTGTGGGCAGAGCCACCTGACACCACTCTTTCTCCAGGGTATAAATTCTTTAATTGCATACATGACTAGAAGTGGGAATTAACCTACATAAATGAGACAGTTGTAGAGTGTAACAGGAAAACTCGCACACATCACACATTTTTTGCTCAGAAACTGGATCCTTTTTCTTCATCAAACCAAGCCACCATACTCATCTCATGGGGGAATTGTCTTCTGAATATGCTTGGGCTTAATTGCTGTTCTTTCTATGTGCTTCCATGTTTGGGTGTTGGGTTTAATTGCTGTTTTTTCTACGTGTTTCTTTTGCACCAACAGCTCCGCAAAGAAGTATTGCATACATTTGTGAAAGCCACTTCCCTTGCACATGTTTAACGCAAACTTTAGTATTCTAAAGAAATTAATTACTATTCTAATCAGTTTGCTGGTGTCTATCTGATCCCTTCAGAGTCATATATACTTCTAAGATAGCCTCTTTTTCTCTACTATAAGCCAATCTTCCTTCATAACTTATGCACTCAGACCCTTAATCATTTTGCATGGCCTTTGCTGCGCGTTTTCATTATCAGCAGTGTCCTTCCTATAATAAGTAGAGTTGATTCAGCTGATACTCATTAGATATGCTGTCTCCTCCAAATACCAAATATTCCTGCAATATTCAGAGGGATTTCAGTGAACGTGGTGTGGGGAGATGAAAGTGAGGGAGACAGCCATCTAATCTTCCAAACTTAAGTGTCATTTGGTTTGCAATGACTTTGAGTATCAATTTACATGGCTGTGAATCAGTTGTCATGCTTGGTTGTATACTGTGCTGACTCCATGTATGATCATGTCCCTTTCTAACACTTGCCCCTCAACATAATCATACAGAGGGAAGAAAATTCTGCATTTGCTTGATACAGTGATGTGAGCTGATGAAGCCCCTTTAGTCCCTCCAAACAGATCCCAGTTCACTGTGTTAGGAGATAAATGGGGCACTGATATCAGCTTCTGCAGATGCTGACTTGTTTCTCTGCCCATGGGCTTGATCTATAACTAAATGATATCTCAATTTGGCCCGAATTTCTTTAGCAGTAAGATCAACGCTAACAATATGAGGTCAAATTATGGCCCCTCTAATTCTCATACTTTAACTGAGCTGCGTTGACAGGTAAATTAATAGGATATTTGGCTTAAGGAGACCAGAAATGCACAATATTCCTAATGTAGTCTCATTACTGCCCTATTTAACAGAAAAAAGACACTGATTATATATAATATGTAAATCCCAAGGCCTTTTCTGATTCTGCCAAACACTGTAGAGAGGGATTTACTGTATTATCCATTATCATGTCCAAGTCTATTCTTGGTTTGTATTGTGCTTCATTTTAGGCTATAGTCTCTGTGGATAGTTTCGATCCTCCCTTTTCTCATTACTTTATGCTTCTCTATGCTGAACTGCATAAGCCAATTGTCAGACCATAAACCTCATCTATCCAAAACATTTTGAATGCTTATGCTCTGTGCCTTTGTGGCTGCTGCCCTCCTACTATTTTGTGCCACTATCAAACAAAGGCATATTTTAAATATTGTCATACACGCCCCCCGGCCCCTTTCAAAGTAATTCTTAATTAGATAATGATTAATTAGATGTTTGTAAAGTACTCTGAAAAAACAAAGTGCTATAGAAGTGCAAAGTATTATTATTAATATGCATCATCATCAGAGTTATTAATAAAGAGCTTTGCCGCGGCAGCCCTGTCACTACATTAGTCCTCCTGAATTGTCCGCTCTTTTCCAGAACAAACCATTTCCTCTTTACAAGGCAGCTTTTAATCCAATTCAGTGCATTTACCCTTTGTAATGTGCTCTCTGACTTACTAAAGAAATCACTCGGTAGTGTCATGTGGCACCAGGAGCAGTTGTGAAATGTAGACAGATTCTATGACCGTCCTTTTCCCATGCATTAACAATCCAGCAACGTGTTCACAGAATTCAAGCCAAATTGGCACACATGCTTTTCTTTTCAAGAATCCATGTAGTATCACCCTTACTGGGGGTGTTGCACTATATTGTGAGTACCCCTGTTGTGCAAAAAAAAATGCAGAGAACAAGACCGCTGACCTCGTCAGATGAAGCTCTGCAGGAATGCAGAAGATTGGCTTAGTTAGTTTCAGATGCTGAATTAAAAGACAGAAAAGAGGGAAGGCACATTTAAAAGGGACAAGGCATTTTTCCATGATAATGCCCTGTTTCACCCCAAGATATCTCCTACCTGAAAGTTTACAGAGGTGCTTGCTCACATTTTCCAAAAAAAAAAATCTTCTAAAAGGCAATAAAACAGTTCTAAGCCTAAAGCCATCTAAATTGTAAATAGCCTTTTCTGGTGAAAATTATTCCTTCAGTTAACACAATAGATGCAAATACACGCACTTGGCAGTCTCTGCTCATCTACATCTGTTAGAACAGTGTGAGATCTGCTTGCCTGTTGGTCACAGCCTTGCTCCAACATACAGGTTCCAGGCAATTAAAAGTTTACATAGGCACACTTGAAAACACTATGGAAAAATTCGCTTTTCTTCAGGAAGTCCCTTCACTGTGCCAACTGAACAACATTGGAAACATATGCCAGCTAGAGTTAATTACACTAGCTTATACTAATATGACATGCAGAAGGAAAGGCAGGCAGAGAGTCCATAGTTCCTACGAGCTGCCAAAAAGAAAAGCTGTATTGCCCTAGGTGCTGCAAAGCCCATAAAGACCACATTGCGGTGTAAGCATTAGAGCCAGGTGGAAGGAAGAAATATTGAAATGGCTAATAAAAGGCAGTGAAATTTGGAACTTGTCCCAAGAAATAGCCAACAACCTACCAGCCCAGCACTCTGTGGTAGTCAGCAGCAGCCTCACAGCACTGGGGAGTAGAAAATAAGATCTATAGTCAATAACCTTTATCTCTAGGAAAAGATGCTGAAAGGGGCTGGCATAGAGCAGTTATAGCTTTGCCTAGCAGGTTAGCCATCTGACTCCTAGTCCACAATCTAAACTGAGACAAAAATCAATAACAAAAAAACCCTATAGCTACATGATGCAAAGCCAATAAAGCTGGAAACATTTTCTGGAATGAAAGTTGTTTTGCTTTTATGCTGCTGACCTTCCCAAGGCTAAATATGTAATCAGTGATTCTATTGTTTTCTGTGTTCCTTTTGTTTGTTCTAGTACATGTCAGTCTGTGCAGAACTGAGTCTTTGTTCCCTGTATTAATAGTCATATTAACACTAGATGGCCTTTTAAACGACATTTTAAAAGACACCCATATGTTTGCAAAAATAGCCTAAAGCCTCCTAGAGAAGTTATATGTATATCAACATGTGATGACCAATAAAAAGCTTCTAATACAGATGTTCCAAGAGAATGAAAATCTGGGTTAGGCAAAGTCAGCACATAGGATACAGGCCCAAACCATGGGGTCATAATTTCAACAGTTTCGTATCATAACATCATCATGCAGGAGGTCTAGGCTTGGTTGCTGATTTTCTTTTTTGTTTTGTTCTCATTACGAATTTAAAAGAAAGTGACAATACTGGACTTTCCCAATAAACAGAAAACATGTTTATTACAGAAGAACTGGTTGTGCAGTGTTTCAAAAGGATGCACACCTCATATTTTATGGCAGATGAATGGTGATGATGAAGTTAGCTGTGCTTGCAACCGGTGAAAGCTTTCTGGTCTCTGCTCTACAAACACATCTTCCATATTTGCTTAAAATGTGCCACAGGAATGTAACACCTCGCTGCTGCTGATTGCAGTAGAGTATATTACTTTCTTGTAGGAGCTCTACAGGAGCAAATATCACAGAAGATGTACTGAAGTCAGCTGTTGTGCCGAGGATAGTCACAGGGACATAATTTGACTCTCTGCCTGGGATTTCCACTATTAAAAAAAAAAAAAAAGGATAAAAGGGTGTTTAATTAAAAAAAAAAAAAATCAAGCTGTAGAGATCTTCAACAAAAACTGGTTTTAGCTGAACTTCTCTATGACACTAAAAGACAGTGGATAAAATTTGTGCAAGTCCAGGTGTGTGCATCCTTGAGTGGTACAGCCGAGTCAATTGACATGTATGTGTATTGGAGCCCTACATAAAAAAATACCCAACTGTTAGAAATATCTAATTGTTTATAAAGAACATTGGTCTTGTAAAATGAAGAGTGAGGATGAAAGTCTTGCACTGCACTGCCAAGACAGTTGTGGGTGAGCTGTGCCTGGGGCAGTGTGAAGGGTCACTCACGTAAATTTATCATGGGGTCTTTATAAATCAGATTTCTTAAATCTCCACCTTTATTTCTTTCATTTTATATGTTCTAGTCTGCTCTTTATCTACACATGTAAAACTTCCTACTACCCCCTTCTGGCATTTTATTGTGCACTTTCCATCATTTGCTTAACCAATGATTCCCCAGTTTACTTCAACATGCACAAATTAAAAATCCACATTTATCTGCTTACATAATCAAAGCTTATGTGCCTGGATATGTACCTCTTTTTCTGGGCAAATCATAAGGTCAACGTAAATTAATCTAACTCACTTTTTTGAAAAACCAAGTTTTTCCTTTGTTTTAATGAAGTGAATTTCAGGTCATGATTAATTTTATTTTGTGTGCATCATATTCAAGAGCTCCTATTCAATTAGTTCTTTCAGACATTAAAAAAATTCCTTCAAAAAACAAGAATATATGAAAAAAATTAAACTCTGGGATCACAGCTGGTGGTTTTGACTTAGATAATATAACTGGGTTCATTAGATATGGAGTGTGTAGTATAGATACGATGCAGTGTCTCTTGAAGGAAAAAGGTTTCCTGCTGCTTTCTTGCACTTTTGGGCTAAGCAGAGTGAAAAAAATTTCCTTTACCAGTGACTAAGTTCATGCATATGGATAGATCTTGTGGCATAGGCAATGCATATCTCGGTTCTCACAGTAAATTGACTGTCAAAACTTTTAAATAGCCAGAATATGTAAACTTTTTTTACTTGGATGTAATTTTAGTGTCTCTAATTTTCTGATTTCTAGTGTTTCTTTAGTATCTACAGTGGGTATTTTCCTCCAGGCTCTCTTTTGAAAAGTATGAGGTCCCTTTCTCTAGGTCAAATAAGAGAGATATTTGTAACGATATGGATTTAATGACAAAAATCTCAAAATAAATGGTAGTTGTTTGGTTTAAAAGAAAGTATTAAAAACAATTTGTCTGACACTTTTGAACCATTCTGATTGTTACACAAATGATAAAAAAAAAAAAAAAAAAAAAAAAAAAAAAAAAAAAAAAAACAAAACAATGATACATAAGCTTTGTGCACAAAATAATAATTTTGGTAATGTTTTCAAGCAAAGAAAACATGTCCCCATATTTTTCCAGAAAGCAATTTTGTAATAGATATAATGGAAAAAATATGAGTAAATTTAAAATAACTTTTATAAAACACATTATAGCTTCCTAAATTTTAGTTACCCATCCTAATATTATGAATATTTCCTTTGTTGAGCCACCAATGGCTGGGATTTTACATGGTACTGATTAAGCAGGTTTACTATTTCTCATTCTATAGCAAACTCACTTTCATAAACAGCTCTTATTGTACAGATAAGAAGAACATATACTTTTACAGACAACAAGGATACAATCTGACTGCTCCGTCTGAATGGGATAAAAGAATTTCAAATAATAGGATTATCTCCATCTCACTTAACTTCATCCATCCAGAAATTAGATGTCTATCTGGAGGTAATTGTGTAGCCTCTCTCTGTTGCCATTGTAGCCAGGGAGGAAGCAGAAGGAACCTGCAGGCAGTTAAAATTTGTTTTGATAAAAGCACTGCTTGAAAATCATTAGTTAAACTGAATAATAGAGATCAGAGTAATTTCTGAGGCATTCAAATAAAATGGCATTAGGTTGTGTTGAAGGAGAACATAGTGGTCTCAAGACAAACTGCTGCTGGCATTTATTGTGGGCTGGTTTTCAGATTCACTTAATTCAATATTTTCACTAATGTTGACTGTGAAAAGATGCAGAGATTGTTAAAAATGGGCTGATGACTTGTCCTGGTTATCCTTCCTTCCCTGAGCATACATTTTAGGGGTTCCTTCAAGGGGATAGGACATGTCGTCTTCTCTTCCATCATACCTGGCAGTTCGGCTACGGGCACTGGGAGCTGCTTCCTTTCTGGTGGAACTTCCTCTCTGAGTCTTGTGCTCCTTCAATTCATGCACTCATTGTCCCAGAGCAGCAGCGGGTTTTCCATCCCACCTCCTCATGTTTTCCCCACAATCCCACAGGAAGAACCACAGCTCAGCTCGTGGGGTGTACCCTCTCTCTCTAGTGGGAGGACATCTGCGTCTCGTAACAGAACCTCTGGTCTGTACCAATGAGATTTGGAGAAGGTTCTCTTTAATCTCCTTCCTGAGTTCCTGGTGGTTCTCCTCCATCCTATCTTCCATTTTCTGCATGCGCTCTGACAGACGTGTTTCCACAGCTGAGATTTTTGCACATGTTGGGCCATACACGGCACCTGCATATGCTTGGAGCTTTTTCACCATATCACACACGGTCTCATCCTGGTCATCCTTCGTTATCATTGCTAAAGCAGAAGCATATTCTTGTGGCCCAAGTCGCATGAGGTTTCGCCACATCACTGGTGTACATCGTACACTGTCTGGATTCCTAATTGTTGGGTCATCTGGGAAGACAGACTCTACCACCGCCTGTTCTCTCAAACATTGAATCCCTTGTTCTATGGTCTTCCACAGGGTTTGCTGCACGTAGAGATTGTCTTGGCACAGGCATCTTTCCCTGGCACTTCTCAAGAACCGCATCCAGAGACTGAGAGAGTCAGGCGCCCTTACCATCCCTTGGTCGATAGTCGGATCATGTGACAGGGACCCCAAATGCCTCACTTCAGCACCATCCAGAATTGTAGTATCGCCTGCAGAGTCACAAATATGGACCATCCAACTTAATATATATTCATCAGACTGTCAGGCATAATCCTTTCTTAGGCCACGAAGGTCCTTCATAGACAGGGAGTCAAAAATGACTTCTGGTTCTGAGTCAGTTGCTGGCTTTGAGGGTCCTTCCCCCACATCATCATCATCTTTCACTGGGTGATCAGTTTTGGTTTTGTGTTTCTTCTCGTGACAGGAGTAACTGTCATTGGCATAGGCTCCCTGTCTGGTTTGCCTGCAGCCTGAGTGACTGGGGTGTCTGCTGGTTTATCTTCCTGCCCCTCTGCCTTATCTGCTGCCCTACAGTATCTAGCAGTGTGCAATAAGCATATGCCAAGGCCCAGCATACTGCAATGAGCTTTTTCTCATTAGAGTTGTCATTGCACTTCTCTTTCAACTATTTCCCTGCCTCAGCTGGGTTCTGAATTTGTTCAGGGGGGAAATTCCAAGCTGTTGGGTCAGAGAATTTCTTCAGGGTTTGGCCCATATCCTCCCATTCCCCACACCTCTCAGGATTTTCCATGCCTGGGTCAGGTGTCTCATCAGCCCCTCTGGACATCTCAGCTCTGATTCCAGACAAGCTGCAAACCATATAGAGTAAACCTACAAAATAAAACACCAGGAAGGTGTCTCTTTAACATCCAGGGGACACTGAACATTCTCAAAAGGTGATGTACCAGATTTAAAGGGGACGAAAGAGATGAAAGGCTGGGAAACTTCCCCCGCTGCTTCTCCTCTAACAGACTGAGTGTAATTACTAATAAACCCCCAAAGCAGGCTACCAAAACTAGGATGGAGAAACAGCAGACCATACATATTTTCAACAACTCCCAGTGCCTGTGTTAGCCTTCTGTAAATCATTATCACCAAGCACATCAGTATAGCAAGCCTGATTCGTACCCCTGCTCTGTAAAAGTTACATGCCAGGGACAAAATTGGTGCTATCTGTGGATAGGCAAACAGGCCTAGGGACCAGAGAGACATTATTACCTCAAACCACATGGTGACTACTGACTGCTTTACCCCAATACAAAGTAATTAAAAGCAAAATGTAATTATCACAGTTTTTTTTTTTTTTTTTTTCACATGCTGGGTGCCAAAAATTATTTGTCCCAGTTTGAGACAAATTAGGAGGAAATGTCCTCTGATAGAAGGCAGGTTTCAGCCGCGCCTCCCCCGCCAGGTTTGGAAAGAAATTTGTCAGAGGAAAGTGCAAAAAACCCTATTTATTTAACAAGCAGGGTGCACGCAGGCACCAAAAAAGGATGAATAAAGTTAAATAATTTTAAAGAATTTTTTTTTGGCAAAATGAGGGGCCCATCAGCAAGAACCAGGAAAGGAAAGGAAGATCCTGAAAGCACAAAATTATTTTAGAATGACTGAATGACCATGAATGTGTGATAAATACATTAAAACATTAAATTTATTAATTATATGGATAAGGAAAAACATTTCAAAATATTTCAGAGAAGTATATTGACATCAGAAATTGTGATAAGGACTCTCCATCTGGAATTTTACTCAGTTCTATAGATGATCAAAATAAAGGTTACATCTACACTTAAAAGAAACTGAAACTGAAGCCCAAAGTTGCTTAAAAGACAAATAAGTTCTCACGGGGCCTAGATAAATTTAATCTGGATATTAACAGATAGATTTTAACCACCAGAGATGTGAAGTTCTGAAGTAGCCTTCCCATAGGAGCAATGAGAAGAAAAATGCAAAATAATTTCATAATGGAATTTATTACATTTTTAATGAGATTCTATGACATGGCCACCTGAAAAGTAAGGTGCTTCAAAACTTGAGAGATCTCTTCCACTTCTGTATATTTCTGTCCCTAGACACTTGTTGTATGTTGAGTTATGTTTCATCACAAGAAGTGGCAATATTTTAAATGTTGTAGTCTACTTTTCCCATGCAGGAAGGATACATTGGAGATTTCTCTCCTGGGTCTGTTTGACAAACAGGCTGAGCTCAGCTAAAATGGTTAAAAATAGGTGTTTGTCAGATAGGTCACCTGCGACTTCTGTGGAAAGAAGCACTCTAAGGAAAAAAGGTAATTGGGAAGAAACATTTTGGTTTGGAAAAAAACCCAAGAGGTCTGAGTTACATAGTGGACTAAGCTGAATTTCTCTTCCACTCAAATTGTATTCAATTTTTTGCATGCTTGGTACGATTTTTTTTAAACTAAATTTTAAAAACCTGAAGTTTGAAAGAGGAGAGATTTTCCTCCACCTACAGTCTCCTCTTGGAAGGTGTGGCAGGAAGGTCAAAGGGAGTTAATCCAACTGCTAAAAGATTGGGAATTTATTCTCATATGAATCTGGGATAGATTTTGTCTAAAATACAGATAAAAATTAATTGCTTGTAATCAAACATAAAAGACCAAGCCCTTATCCTCAGGTAACACAATTGTTGTGGGTTTTCTACATGTGAAAAGGAAGACGAGAAAAACAGTATTTCTTGCAAATATTTTCGTCTATGAGAGTTTCAACTAGCCAGAAGTTCCACAAGGCAATTGCATAAATAAACAATTGCCTTTTAAAATAAGGCTTAAGTAATTCAATTGAGCCATGGGAAATCCAGTCCAAGTTTTGTGCTAATGAGGAAATGTCATAAATATTCACATTTTCGTGCCATTAGCCTTATAATTTACTACCTACAGGTATAGAAATAGATGAAGAATCTCACACTTAAACCTTCACTGCAGAATAATGAAGAAGGAAAGAAAGAAAATTAGCTTATCCAGCTACATTTTTAGTGAGCAGCCACTAGCAACAATTGTGCAGGAACATCATTGATCTAGGGCAGACAGAACAAGAAAATCAGAAATAGAGTGATGTAAAAAGTAGAGCAGTGGAAATATAGAGTGTATGGCTACTCTGGCAGGATATGCTGTTGCTGTGAGAGGAACTCTGGGGGTGTATATTTATTATTTGTGTACGATATCATGGGGACAGAGTTCACAGAAATTAAATTTACCAAGACCAGAAAAATATTCTATTTCTGTGTCTGCAATGCTGAGGCCAGCAACTGAAATAATAATTTTGTCTTGACCCTGTGCAGTCTGCAAATGGTTCATGAATGGGAATTATACAGACTCACTGTTTTGCATGAGCATTCACTCCCTTTGTTTGTACACACAAAAAATGGTGATGGACTATCATTATCCAAATTGATAGCAGCTGTGCTTACTAAAAAAATGTTTTCCCCAAATCTGTTGACATGTCAGTGGTAATAAAAAAAATAAAATATGTCATATGGTACACTGAAACTCCTGAATTACTTGTCACAGCCCATTTAAATGTGTGCTGCATTCAATCCTAGAAATCTCCAGTTAAATTAATATATTTGCTAGGCCCTTTAGTACAGATTCTACCATCCTCTGGGGAAGTATTTTGAAGATATCCTTAAAAATCTAAATATTTAACTTCCTTTCACATTTACATAATTTAATTGGAAGTTTTCTTTTAGCTTGTTTGTTTGTTTTTTTGGTTTNAAATTTCAAGTTGTCCACCATTTTGTTTCTTGAAACTAATGTACTGTCATATTAACTCACCAGGGACCAGCCCATGAACTCCCTCTGTAGTACCAGGGGACTGGAAATTTATTAACACTGTGTTTTGCAGGAGGAAGCAAACATGCTCACCTTGCAGCCAGAACTGACTGGAACCCCTGTGAATAAAAGTCCTGGCTAAAAACCTGGGTGTAAGAAGTGCTACAAGTTCCTGTGTCCTGCCAGGCTAATCACAGTCGTGGCTTCAATAGCTGCTATTAGCTCTCTCTCAGAGGCCACCTGCAAAATATCACACCCCCAAAAAAGCACTCAGCACTGCTTGTAGGTATTTGCAATGAGGAGTGTTTTTACTTCAGGTTAATATGAGTTTTTGAGTTTATACTTTTGAAGGTTGCATTCATGGTCTATTAGATTGGGTTCCTATCTTAGTTTCTCCACAGGCACAACCCTAAGTTTCTGGTGAGATGCAGACAGACATGGTCAAAGGAAAAAAGCAAACAGAGAAGAAGGTTTTTAGGGGACATGTTGCAACCGTAAAGAAAGCATAATATTCCTTGAAGTTCAAAACCCGTGCTTTTTCTGCAGAAATAATTAGCTACTACATAGGAAAAGCCCTGCCTTGTTTGGGTGTCATTTGATGGCATGTCTGATTTGATTGCATGGTACCTACAGACAGTAAGTGCAATTGAGACCTTTTTCCTAATGATGCTACAGACACAGGCAGCAGATGTGTGTCCCTGCTCTGTGCAGCTGACAGTCCCAGCAGAACAGACAAGGAGACCTCAGGGAGATGAAATAACTTACTGTTGTTCAGGACCTGAGCCAGAGTTAATGCTAGTCTTTCAAACCTCAGTGCAGTGATTTGTCTAGTACCTTGCCTTACCTCCTGTTCTCACCAAAAAGCAAAATAAAACGTAGAAAACCAAGCGTTGTAGATAAGATAGACTCTAAAACGAGGAGATCAGAGAGAGGCAAAAAGCCACTGGAAACCGAAGTTCAAAACAGGTAGCACAGTGGAAATACAGAAGGTCACAAGCAGCAACAGAAAGAAAAGGGAAAGATATTGTAAGACAGCAAATAGCGTGCGTGTTTCCTACCCTGAGAACAAAATACCTGTCTGCTCGCTGTGCCCTCTCAGAGGTTTAAAACTTCAAGTAACAGAAGGCACCATTAAGCCAGTTTCACTGGCTGCATCATGATGGACTGGCCAAGTCCTCCCTTCACAGGCCTGGAAACTGCGGCTCCCTGCTCCAGGAGCAAAATCAGGAGATGAGGTCACTCGTTACCTGATTTCTATGGCAACAGGAGGCACTTCACTCTCTCATCTGCTCCTTCTGCTTCTCCCATTTTTTCTGGGAACTGAAACTTCTGGCTGTGGATTTATGCTCTAGCTGATGCTGACATCGCTTCCAATGTGTTCTGGTATTGGCTGGGCTAGAGTTAGTATTCTTCATAGCAGCTCATATGGGACTGTATTTTAGATTTGCATGAAAGAAATCAGAAGTGATTCCCTAAGAAAGAGTGATATGAAAAATTCAGGAGAATGACATTTTCTTTCACTAAGTAATTGACAAAAAAAAGGAGATGGTTTTGAAGGAAAGGGGCTGAGGACAGAAGCTACCTATTTTTGTCAAGACAACATAGAGTGCAAAGATATATGGAGAAAGTATAATTGTCAGTCACTTTCCCATGAAGGATATTTTATGCGGTAATAAATGAGACAAACAGGCACTGAATAGGGCTTTATGGGAAGCAGTTTTGGCTCAGTTGTACCTCTGCCTCTCAGGGTGTCTCCCATTAGTCACTCAGCTGATGAATTTGCTCAGCAGTGGTGGCAGTTTCAGGAAAAGAAGAAACAGCTCTCAGAAGATTCAGCAGTTTAGTTTAAATACATTTCCTCTCCCACGCCTGCTCCATGCTGAGCTCGTGTCTCTCTCTCTGCAGCTGTTGCCTGTTTCATGGGTACCCTCTCCTTCATGCTAATCACCCCCATCCATTCCTGCAGGCAGCGGAGCCAACCAGCACCATCTTTTCACAGCCATGTCATGGGAAGAAACCAAGGTTTTAGAGCCCGCAGAGCTGAAACCAGAAGAAACTCAGGTTTTTGTTCAGGATTCAGAAGTGTTCAGTAATTTCTTGGGATTCAGAAGTTTTGGGTTCAGGTGTGATATCTCCCTTGAGGCTGTGGTTGCCCTCTGATGTGGCTGGCATGGTTACCTGCTAGACGGAGCTGCACCTGCGTGAGCTGGTTGTGCATGAGCCAGCCAGAGACTGCTAATGCTGAGGAAAACAGTGCAGAAAAACTCAAGCTGTCTTTGCCCAGAGCTTGCACCTGAAACCTGCATAGCTGCAGTGCATGGTGCTTCCAGTAAGGCAACCTCATCATGAGTACTTCTTTGGCTTGAGCTGACAGCTGTTTGAGAAGCTCTGCTCTGCTTTCTGCAATTTGTTATAGATGCTGTTACCCCCTATCTAAAGTAGAGATAATGTTACTTACAAAACATGCTGAGATGTGTGCTGGGATGTGAATTTGAGGGAATATTCCAATTCCTCTAATGGCTTCCTTTCGAACTCTGAAGCAGGGCCATGTGAATTGTTTTGTCAGCTGAATTGTGGGATTTAAGTCTATTTTTGTAACTGACAAACCCTAATCCCTCACAATACAATATATTTTCCCATTCACCCCGACATGGCATTTGATAAAGTAAGCTATTAAATAATAATTGTTGTAGTGAAGGGTAGTGTATTTGCCCACTCCTAGAGATTTCTGAAATATTAATACATGGAGCTATTGCTGCAGCTGTCTCAGATCTGCCTGCCCTGTTTATGGCATGTACTGGATGCTCTAATTAAACCCATTTTCATTTAGTCAGTGGAAAAAAAATCAAAATTGCTTTTTGCACCAGGTTGGTTATTTAATTGGGATGGGGAAAATGAGGAAGCAGAGGAAGAACAAGTGAGTTATCCCCATCAGGAGACTTAGAATGAGCACATTTCATTTGGAAAAAATCATTGATATCAGTCATTGTCTAGAAATTACTGTTACTCACTGAATTTTGGTCACAAGATAGTAGTGGGATCTGAAGATGCTGTAGGAGTTACAGGGCTGAGGTAAGATGAAGTAATTTCTTCAAAGATAGTGGCTTCCACTGGGACTTGGATAGCTAATGGGATTGAAGAGTTTTCCCTCGGGGCCGTCAGTTGCGACTGAACACATTAAAATGAGAGAACAGCTCAGTGGCTTATGTAAAATGAGATGGTGGCATGAGTCCAACTATTCAGTTCACAGGTATCTCCATCTACATGCTAATACTGAGGTTTGGGCTTAGTGTGCCATGAAAGCAGTCGACAGAGCAGGGAGACCACCTCTTATCATGGACTGCAACACTCTGGCTTTCTAATTCCAGAGGCAGGGAAGACCTTATTTTTATACAATTGTCCCTATGTACATAAAAATATTTATATGTTAATGAAGAATAGGCAGGAAACTATGCATATCTCCCAGAAAATGATTCCCATGTCGGGATGCAGAGTCACCTTCTCTTTATGTTGGTCCAGGGAATCCCAGGTTCTACCATTCCAAGTGAAACAGTTTCAAGAGGTGGTGCTAAGAAAATACTCTGTATCCTGGCCCCCTGTGTGATAGGAGATGACTACAGAAGCTCCTGAAAACGAGAATCACAAACACCATCAAAACCATTTCGAATTCCAGGGGCAACTTCACCTAAGAAGTAAAACTGTACATTCTTTCAGTGAGAAAATCAGACCTCTATGTATTGGAGTGAAAATAAGATATTATTTCATCTCTTTCTAGAATTTTGTAAGAAGGATATAATTATCAGTATATACTTAACAAAGTACCTAATGATAAGTGTCTTCATTAAATTTCTAGAGTTTTCTAGAAGGGCTTCCAAGCCCTTCTAGAACTCTTTCTATAGGGAGTTTGGAAATGTTAGATCAAGTAACTTGTGAAATGCCTCCTTCACTGCACAGATGGATGCTTGGGGAAATATTTTCTGCTGAGCCTGCTGTGCAGATCCATGGACCTCATTTATTTGCTTGGTTAAAAAAACAATGTCATTGTAGACATGATGATTTAAGGCTATAACCAAGAAAAGTTTTGTAAGAAAGGTAATATTGTTTGTTAGGAGAAACCTTCAAGCGTAGTACAAGTTCAGGAACCACTGTTCTGAATATATAATGTTTAGTAGCTATTATGTCTCCTTTTCCTGCTCCACAGGTATCAACTATTTTTCTCTCAATGGTTTTAATTGATTAATAAAATCAAGTAAAACTCAAAACAGTTCTTCTCTACCTGCATTTAGCTGGAAGGCTGGTGTCTCTGGTTCAAAACACGAAAAGCATACTTAAAAACATGATTTTTTCTCTCCAGCTGCTGCAGTTGGTAAATTTAATACACCAATGAGAAAAACCTATTCTTGCAAGCCAGACCTAAATTCTTTCTACTTTTTTTTTTTTTTTTCCCAACTGTTCACATGTACCACTTTAAAAAAGAAGAATAAAAATGCATTTTAATGCCCTCAGATTAAGGTCAAAAGCAGCTTCACACTTACTCCATTGACAGAATCATCTTTCTGACTCTGACCCTCTAGAGGCAAAGCATTTCTGAAATGTATTGTGTTTACAGGGCTTTTGGAGAAGAGATGAGACCTACTGTGTAACTGCAATTTCGTTGGAACATGCAACTGTCATGTAATGCAGCTAACAAATTATGAAGCATATTACAAGCAAGGACTGGAGATTTTTTTGAAGTCAAAATACAACTTTTTTTTTGCTTTTGCTTTTTAGTGGTTGTCAGTGGAGTAAGAGGGTTTAGAAAGCTGTAGAGACACTGAATTTTATATGACCTCAGCAGAGAATCAGTCCCCTTATTATTAATGTGCCGTCTCCTTTCAAAATATTGATTAAAAACTCATCCATTCCATTTGACCTATCAGCTATAATATCACTATCTCACACCTATTCTGAATCTGTATATATATANACACCTGTGGATTAATGACTTTTTGGGATGTTCTAATTTTGAGGGGGATGTATTACTCCCTTAAAGCACAGATAGTGTTCTGCAATGAAGCAAGAGTTGCATTTTAGTTCAGTGCTTAAACCAAACCAAAACAATACATTTGCATTGACCTGAATTGACTGTGTGGGAAAAGGAACAGTGAAAGAGAGAAACGAATTGCTCCATTCCTTGCTTTGTTAAATAAATACTTTACAGTAAATAGAATTGGAGAGATAGGGAAAATCTCTACCTCAATTTTGACTTGCATTTAATCATGAACGTGGTAAATGGGAAAGCTCATTGATTCAGCTTGGGAGGCAGCTTAAATCGTATAGGAGAGCCTTAATAGTACAGGAGAGCATATAAAAACTTCTTTATCCAGTTCTTACTGGCCTTGTGAAAACCATCTAAAGCCTATGGCTAATCTGGCCTGAGAAAGCAAAACATTTAGAGAACATTAAAATGAATCATATCAACATTTTCAGAAAACAGTGTCTGTTTTCAGTTGAGTTGGAACCACTTGCTAAATTAATCTTTAGTTTCAGTATAGTCCAAAACTGCAATTTTTTATGATTAATCCATCTGAACTACTGCCCAGCCACTTTTCTAGTGTAAGGGAGAAACTTTTTGTCTTAACTCTATCTAGCTCTGATGATTGCTCACGTCATTCACACACTCTTATTGACCAATGATCCAAATCAAGGATTTGGGGACGTGTAATTCTAAGCAGTGTGGCCTCTTCCCCAAAAGACCTTATGATTGTATCTGTGAGTTGAGGAACAAGATGGATAGAGCAGAGAGATAAGGGAGAAGAAGGCAACAAAATGTGATTAACATTAGTGTTGTAAGCAGTGATTAAAGCACAGGAGGTTTTTTCACATGTCAGAACATTTCCCAGCAGAGGTGACTTTTAAAGACCTCAGCACAATTAGGCTGTAGATGTCCCACAGCTCTGCTCAAAGACAAGGCTGTGACTCTAATGTCCACATTCCCTGGCTGTGGCTGAGCCAAATTTGTCATCTCTGCAGCTGCAGGGGCGGAGGAAGGAGAGGGCCCTTTGCAGGGGGGTGGTGGGCTGTGGCAGAGTGGGGCTGCTCTGGGGCTGCCCAGAGCACAGGGAGAAGATGGAGCAGGAGATCAATGTGCTGCTCCCTGCTCCCAGGACCACTGTTAAAAGTGTGGTACCTCATCAATCATTGGCCTCGACAGAATAGAAAATAAGCCATTATGCACTTTTTATGGTCTTTATTAACTCCAAAGCACCACATAGGTGTAGGATGTGATTATAAAATCACAATATAAATGTACTTTCCTAGATGTTAGACTTTTTATTTTTTTTTTTTGCATAACTGTGCAAAACTATATTTCCCAACATAAAAGTTTTATTTCTTTTTAAATTACATCCATAGGAAACAGGCTTGTTTCCAGCTTCATGAAGGGAAAGGAATAGTATAGGAAAAGAGAAAATACTTGAGTGGAATGTGATTCTATTTGTGCTTGCTGGTGAACTATTACTTTGTGGGTTTGGTCACTGTAATACAAGAATTTTGTAATACTTCAAAACAAGGCTACATAAACTAATTCTAATACTACTAACAAAGGAACTAAGATATAAATGCAGGATAAAACATAAACCTACAGCAGCCTAGAATTAGGGAGGGAGAGAAGGAAGTTAAAAGTCTAAAAGGAACAGACCGTGTCAAGCCACATTAATATTTTCAGTCATGCACAGATAACAAAGCAAAAGAAGTAAAAATGGAAATTAAAAAGGAAAAAAACCCAACATTTGGAAGAGATATAAGGAAACACTTTTTTATTCAAAAGAACATAAACTTGTGAAGTGGCCTACCAGGCAACGCTGTTGAACTTAAACATTGGGGCTATTCAAGACACTAAAAGGTAGTGTCTCAAAGGGATCATGGTATTGAAAATGTAATGAGACATTACTTATCCCCAGTGATCTTTGATCTTACATTGTATATGAAAGCTATTCTTGCAAAACAGTAGCTGAGCCTGCGTGCAGCCTTGCAGGAGCACGCAAAGGCAAATCCACACTCTCTTTGTTTGTGTTGATTTTTTTAGCGCTGCTTATTCGTATCCTGAGACTTTCCCTGCCAGCTTTGCAGGGAAATTGTATGCAGATTTTGTCTCTGGTTCAGCTTCATGTACGGTTTTGGCAGGCGGTCCAACAGGTTAAGAAGAATAGATGAAATCTTAAAAGGGAAGGTTCAGGCAATGCACATCTACATCTTTCTGATCATGCTGCTGCTGGGGTTGGAGACAGGATTTTGTGCAAAGAAAAATTCTGATCTGTTTAAATGTAAAGAGTCAGAGATATGATGATAAAACTCTGTTCTTGTTAATGTGGCCTCGTGTGATTTTGATGCTGATTCTTCTCATGCTCCAGCATTATGAAAAAGGTGTAACCTGTTTAGCTTTCTCTCTCTTTTTATGATGATGATGATGATAATTATTATGATTTGTTTTATTTTGTTTTGTTCAAGTTGGCTTTTTTTCCCCTCTTAAGATCTGGAGGGTGAGGAGTTGGCTGAGCTAGTATAGGAGGACACAATTTTCCCTGCATTGAGGAAGGTTAACTTGGAAGCAGGGAGTCAGATGGGGCAGAGGTAGGGTAGGGAGGCAAGGTGAGAAGCGGTCTGGAAACACAACATAATTGTATTCAGATCCAGGAAAAACAATGCCTCCTGACACTCCTCTGCTCTGCTGTTAAAGAACAGGGCAGGGAGATGCTGAGTTACATGTAGGATAACAGCCCACTTCTGCTGCCTGGATTGAATCAAAAGAAGGAGGCCTCTGCTCTGGTGTGTTTCATTTATCCATGTATTGCACTGTCCCCAAAAATGAAAGGTAACATCCAGATAGCCTGCTGGTAGAGATAGTATCCAAACCCCAGGTAGCAATGTGGGATTTCTTTTCTTCAGCAGTTTCTACTCTTCTAAGACTCAGTGGGCTCCTTGTAAACATCCTTTATGGACAGTGGAGGAAAGGCACCTCTTTACTATCTGTTTAGTTGTAGCCCAAATTTAGGAGTGTCATTAATCTCCACTTCTCCACAGGGGAGGCCAAACAGTGCTCAGTCCTTTGGATGTCCCTGCTGGCACAGAAGGATGTATTCACTCCTATACCTGGGGACCTGCAGTCTGGACCTTTCTCTCCTTGATGGGTCCTCAACCCACAATTTCTAATTTCCAGCACGGTGTTTTAACTACCACATTGCAGACCAGCCTTGGGGGAAGCATTTTCTGTCTCCTCTAATGTAAGAGTGACTCAGACACAGATCAATGGTCCATTAAGCTGTTTTTCTTATTTGCAACATTACTCCATAGTGACTGCTCAGGGATGACCATAGGAACTCAACACCTCAGTGAAGCAGTTCATTCTCTAATATATCACCCAGCTGCAAAGCAAATGTGTGAGGGGGTTTCTAAAGTGGAGTTTTCTTTCAGACCATGGGACTTAATTTTTCAAATCTATATAAAAATGTATATATATTTACATCAATTGCTTCTCAACCTCATCTCGTGACAAAGAGGCTGATATTTATTTGCATGCTGCGTAGAAAAAAGCAATTTTTTTTGCTTAAACTTGTTGCTTAATCATTTCACTGGTATCTCTGTCATTTGTATGTAACCCTGTTCACTCACTCTATAACTGTGTCATTTCTTACCCACATCTAAGTCAGCACAGTCTGTTCTATGGAAGAGACAGAACATACTTGTAATTGCCTTTTTTTGCCTTTTTCTCCATCTTTTCAAGCCCTGATGTAATCTTTTTTAGTTGGGTGGCTGAAACTGTGCACAGCATTCTAGATGCAAGCACAGCGTGCATTTACATAAAAACATAAAAATGATTTCTGTTTTGTTCTCTTTTCTTCTCCCAGCAATTCCTAGCATTCTATTGCATTTTTGACTGCTGCTGAGAACTGAGTTGATGTTTTCAGAGAACTATCCACAGTAACTCTAAGATCTCTTTTCTGTGTGGTAATGGCTTATTTACAGCCCATCATTGTGAATGTATAGTTAGGGCTATTTTTTCCTATGCGCCCTTATCAACATTGAATTTCATCTTCCATTTTATTGCCTATTCACTCAGTGCCTTGAGCTCCTTCTGCAAGTCCTCACAGTCAGCTTTAGATTTAAGTATCCTGCATAATTTTGTATGTCCCCAGCCTTTTTTACCTCTTTATTTACCTCCTTTTCCAGATAATTTTTTAACATGCTGAATAGCACAGGTTCTCTAGTAATCTTTCTCCATTGTGAGGACTAATCATTTATTCCTGTCTTTTTGTTTCCTATCTTATGCTTGATATTAATTCATAAGAGGATCTCCCCTCTTACCCAGACAGCTCAGTTTCTCTAAGAGGCTTTTGTGCAGGATCATGCCACTAGTTTTGGAAATTGAGGAGTGCTGCACAGATTGGGTCATTGTTTTCCACATTCTTTCAGGCACCCGCAAAGAACTCGTTCTGAAACACAGCTTCTCTACACAGGAATTATGTTGACATTTCCCAGGCATGATACATTTATTGCTGTCATGATTTTTCTTTTTCTTTTTAGTTTTTCCAAAACTCCAGGATACTTGGTACTTGCCAGTTGTTCACTTGATCATGCTGAAACGCTTGGTAAAGACTTCTAGTAGATTTGCCACTTCTTGTTTCTCTCCTGTGGGAAAAATTTGGGAATAAGACAGAACTTCTATTAGCTGAGAAATCTCACATTGAGGACCTTAGCAAACTTAATTTTCAATTTTATTTTTTTCCTGAATTATTTGTCATTGTCCAGTCAGGGAGAGTGCTTTAGACTTCTTTCCCATACAGTTCTTCTGACCTTGTGCTTCCTGAGTGGTATTTGACGCACATTGATCACCTACTGGTGATCACTGGTAAGCTTCCCACTTCTGACATGTCCTATGGTTAGCTTCTATGCCTTTAACAAGTTGTTCTTCAAAATCTTTTCTGTCTGTTTTATTACACTTCTATATTCAGCTTCTCAAGGCTTATACACTTTTCTATTTTTCTTAAGTAGATACAAATCCAATTTTGCTGAAGGATTTTTATTTCTAATAAACTCCCTACTGTTTATCCTTGCAGATTTTTTTTCCTGATCCTTTTGGAGTTGGATTTTTTGTTTGTTTGTTTATCTTGGGCTTCTACTATATTGTTTTTAAATACTCCATAGCGCCACTGTAAAACAATTTATGTTGTTACACACTCCTGATGTTTTTACAATGAACTCCCCTTTTTTGTAGCTCCTCTTTAAAAGTAAATACGACTGTTGCAGATTTTTCTCTTTTTTTTTTCCCCTTTACTTTGTTTGATTTATTTTTATTACTGATTGATTTTTTTGTATAATCTTATTTTGAAGCTGGTCCTGAAAGCACATGGGAATGCTTACTGTCATCTGGGTTTCTGGCTCCAGAAAGCTGTTGTTTACGATTACTGCAAATGTAGCCTTCCAGTAACATGGGAGTTTTGGCTTGTTGCTTTTTGGGGTTGTGTTTGTTAATTTGTTTGGGGCTGGGTATATTTTTTTGGTTTGGTTTGTGTTTGTTTGGGGGTTTTGTTTGCTTTGTTTGGTTTTAATATTTTTAATCTCCTCAGTGTTTTTTGGAATCTCTTGGCCTTTGCTATCAAACCAATGCAGTCAGTAGCACAGCTCTGGCAATCTGCTTATCTGAGCAGGGAAATTCTGTCCTGTGATTTCTGGAGTATGGTTTGATCTTGCTAACTTATTTTGCTTTTGATCTTGCTAATTTATTTACTTTTTGACTGTACACCTTCATTTGCATTCGTGTCCCTTAAGCCATGAGCTGCCTTCACCATCCACTCCCACAACTTGTTTTCTGACACCCACAGAGAATACCTTCGGTGTGACCACTTGGGCATCCTCCACTGTCTTGTGGTTTTTGACAGCTTTTGGTTTTACTTGCAGGCTTTTCTTCTCTTTCCCTTGCTTTCTCTGTATCAATTTATTGTACTTTCATCATTAATATGCAAAGAGTTTCTTTAGTTGACCTCTCCCAATATGTCCAAAACCCTCCTGGTCTTGATGACAGTCATTCCTTGAGCAGTCAAGAATGCGAGAGTGAGGCTAAAGGACATCAACTAAAGGAAAGACTTGGAGCTTTGTTCAGGGTTTCTTGGATGATCATTTCACATTAGACCATTCTCAGGAAGACTGAACCGCAAATCCTTCCTTCTAAGGTTCCTAGCTCTCTTCCCAGATATTACAAAAAGTCAGGGTTAGCTGGTGACAACAGACAAAAGATTTAAGTATTGCACTGCGTACTGCCTGCTTTAAAAATTATACAGATAGTGTCACTACCAGCAACAGCTCCCTGAAATTTATTTTAAGTTTCCCTTTTTTAACTTTGACCCACTATTTCTTGGAAATTTTTTCTGGCAACATAGGACATAATTTCTTTCATGCCTAAGGGGAACGCAAACATCTTTCAAACATTTGCAGATGGTTTCATGCCCCCTAGTCATCCCTCTGCATGCTACATATGATATCTTTTTAATTCTAAGGCACAGGTTGCTCCATAAAGCTGAAAACTCGCAAGAGCACTAGGCTATGTCTCTGTTTCTCTACTTTTTTTTCCTTCTTTTTTTTTTTTTTCTGCACAACTTCAGCTATTTTCATTGACATTGGCATATATGCATCCACAGGCAGAACCTGTCCCTGTGACTATGAAGGAAGCTTGGGCCAAGCGAAGCTTTTACTCACACCAGTGGGACCCTGTTGACTTCAGTATTACCTTCAGGTGGTGGCCTTTTGTGTGTGCTGGATGAAAAGACAGCTCAGACAGCTCTTCGAAATATTCTGCTCTGTTCAGGGCAAAGTGCCACAAAAGCTAAATCCCAAAAAAATCCTGTAACTTGTCCATCTGGAACAGGTGTTTATATTCATATAAAGAAAATAAAGTTGTTTTTTTGCAGACCTAAAGTCAGTCCTCTACTAAAATGTCTGGCACTTACTTGAAAACCAAGCAAACAGCAAACAACAGCCTGAACAAATGAGGGAGATGGAGGTAAGGGAAAGAGGGTGGTAGTGCTGAAATGAGCTAAAAAGCCCTTAAGGATCCAAAGAGGGAAAAATATCCTGAACAACCAAATGCAAAAATTCCTGTTAATAGCACTGCAATTTCTAACTTTCTTGCAGATTTTTACCTCATGGCAGTATGTACAATTTGTAAGTGAAAGTGAAGTCATCTCACACAAAAATCTTGGCTTTTTAAGCCATCGAAGAAGACTATCCCCATTTGGTGGAGGCCAAGAAGGTTAGAATAAAGAGTGACATCAGAAGAAATTCTCTTTGCCCACTTTTACCCAACTTGGCATCCTCTAATCTTTGGAAAGACATGGGTTCTATTGCTTTCACTGGATCAAACTCTTTAAGTTGAGCTCTTTAAGCTAAGTTAAACATTGTTTTCTTTACCATACCTCTTGCCAGTTGTTAATAGACTACATGCTACTTGATACCATAAACCATAAAACCCTAGCAAGGGAAAAAATAGTATTAGGTTCCATATACAAAAGGTTTTAACACCCTGTAACAAAGGTATAATAGATTTGAATGTTCAAAGTTCTGAGTTTTTATGACTTGTCCATGTTTACAGATTTGGTCTGGTATTAAATCTAGGTTTTTCAAGGGTGAAGAGAAAACCGGAAGTGGAAAAGGAAAAGGAAAGAGTTGAGAGACAAATAATGGTGCTATAGGCTGAAGAGAAAAAGAAGACAGTTTCCTGAAGAAGTGTGGACACAGTCACAGCCTACAGATAATGACAGACTAGAGCTGGTAGACTCAGGATTCAGTGTGTCTCAATGCCTTATTTAAGTTCTGGAAATACAGTTATCATGATTTTTGTTTTTCAAGTTTACATCTGTAGGTATAAAAAGATTTAAGTAGGCTTGGATTTTTTTTAAGCTTCAAAGGATTCACCAAATTGAAAAGATTGGGGACTGGTAGTTTAGGAACATGTCTACAGATACCACTGCTTTTACAGGCTCACCTCAGCTAGCTTTAAACTGGTTAATCCTGGCAGGGTAATGCAGTTGTAATATCAGTTGATTGTAGCAGGATCATGCCGAGGTATTTACCTGGATGTCAGTCAGGCTTTGCAGCCTCAGTCCAGCTTGGTGCTGCCTGACTGCACTGGGTACTTAGCTTAGCTAGTTTAGAGCTATTATGGTTTGATCCATCTACACGAGATTGCAATGTGGTTGTAACTACAGCAGCCAAGCTCTTCAAATGTCTTTAACCACTAGGACACATCACTGCAGCTCTTTTATGTGCTCTTCTGTAATGTTGTACTTCTAAAGTAGATCTATTTGGTAACCTTTAAGGCAATGTCCAGTTGAATTGAAAGTGTTTACACCCAACTCCTCATACCATAGTTTATACAGGGTTTCTCTTCCCTTTTTCACCACCTTGACAGCCGTATGAATGAGATCAATCTATTCACTGTGGTCTACAACACCCATAACATGCTAAAGTGTCATGTAGATTTCTCATGAATTCCCGTTACCTGTATTAAATTATACATTAAAATTACTTCAACACAGTCCCTTAGCAATATTTCCAATATCTTTCTCTCAACTGAAATGAGACTTAGAGGACTTGTCCCCTGAATCTTCCCTTGATTCTTTCTTGAATCTGGGAATAGCTTTAGTACCCCTTAAGTCCTTGGGTATGACTGTGCTCCTTAGTGGCCTGTCAAAAACCTTTGCTGAAGGCTTTCTTATTTCCTTTGTTACTTCCTTCAGGATTCTGGGACACAATTCATCTGAGCCTGGTGCTTTGTCAAATGTAACAGTCCTAATTGCCTTATTATCTTCTCCAGTGCAATAGCAAAGCCTTTTAACATTTTACTTTCCCCTCCAGGAGAATGTCTCTCAGTCACAGAGATGCTACATTCCTATTTTTTTAAATTTTTCTCCCCACTTCCCCCCAATGAATAATGAGGTGAGGAATTCATTTAGGCCTGCAGCAGAATCAAACTCATCTGTCACTAACTTTCCACTTATGTTCTTCAATGTCTTTACTGTCTCACTGCCTCTTGTAGAATTCTGAATATATATTTAGAATAACAGATTCATAGATGTAAGGAATGGAAAAGAGCTACTAGGTCATTCAGTTCATTGCCCTGCAACTGGAGGATTGTTCTATGAAATATATTTCTCACTTTTTTGTTCAATCATTTTTTTAACATCCCAACTGTTTCCTTTGGAGTCGCTTTAATGTCTCTCACAAGCAGGAAGTTTTCCCTGATGGTTAGCTGTTTTGTCTTTCCAAATGTTAAAAATCTTGTCTAAATTAAATGGTCTTGTTTCACTTCCACTTTTTTCTCTGTTCATCTTTTGTTTCATGTTTTTCAGCTTTTCAGATAGATATAGATGACCCTCCTCTTTCTGGGGAGACATTTTGACCTTATCTTCACACTGGCTTTGTGGAGCCTGAATTTCTCACGGACTCATAATGGCATAAAGATGATAATGGTTTAAAAGATCATAAAATAGGGGGAAGTTGTCCCTTGAGTGGCATGCCATTTCCAGCCTGGGTGAAAGCACCCCGAGTGCTTTTAGAATATCCTGCTCTGTAGGTGTCCTCTGGTCCCACAGTGAGCATGAACCACAGTGAACATGGTCTGCTACAGCACTCCCGAGCCAGGCAAAGTGCTTTACATCCCATTCCAATCCTTCTTGCAAAGCCCTGAACTATAACATTGTGTGGGTGCCAGTTAGCACAGATTTTGTATTTGTCTGTTCCAGTATCAGGACTCCTGGTGCCCAGCCAAGGGCAGATACCCAGGGCAGTGCAGTGCAGAGCTCACCAGTGACCCAGAAGGAAATTGCTTTCTTCCTGCAAAAGGGCTGAACACAAACTGTCTATCCTAGATAATCACAGCTGGACTTGTGCCTGTGTTACAGCACCTTCTTTACAAATGGGGTGTCTGGCTCAGACTTCCCAGAACCTAAGGCTGCCAGGCACAGGTTCCTCGCACAGAGACCACCAAGTAATACCTGACATAACCATAATTTGTTACTTACATACCAGCTCTTCATTGCAAATGGAATAATGGACTGTCTAAACCACTCTCCTGAATTTGTGTACTGCGGCATAGAAATCTATTGTAGGGATGAGACTGCACCCCCAAATCCCTCTGGCCTTTCTTGGTCTAGCTCAGGCACAAGTTATTTAAAAATGAATACAATATTCTAGATTCCAGTTATTAGAGCCCTGTTGGCAGCTTCCTACAGGCCATGAGATTTTTCTAGTTATATATTGTTTATCTTTACTTTCCATGCTATTACATATAATTTATTACTCTACTGAACCTTATTCATTTTTACATTTCATAACTTTTTCAGGCTTTTCCCCATTTATCTTTTGTTCTTTCATATTTTCAGGTGTTCAGCGTGGTTCAGCAAGGTTTTAATTTTCCTCATCAAGCTGTGAACTTTTTCCTTTTTCTTTCCAGACAGCTTAATACGGTTTGACATTTCCTCACATTTCCAACAGTCTGTAGCTGCTTCTACATTAGCCACTGTGATTGGAAATGACTGCATATGATTATTGTTAGACATAATATTATGATTGTACTGCTGCTGGGCATTGCTTTGAACGAATGGGAACCCAAAAGAAAACATATTCTGCTCCCAAACACTTTAGTCCTGAAAACAAGGCCAAAGCATGAGCCAAGTAGCTTGCCAGGGTGCAACAGTGAAAAAACTCTGAGCTGTTAAAAAGCAGGCAGGCAGGATTACACATATCTTTGAAAGCATTACAGAGTCAACCTAGTATACTTTTAAAGTAGGAAACTATGAAAAGCATATACTCTGCACTATGTTTTGGGTCTTTTCCAATGCTCCCATATCAACACTTTAATCATCTCTTTAGGATATGTCCCAGCCCAAGCTGTATGTAAGGGAATGAATTATATCAAGCCTTATAGTGGTTGCATTGCCCCTTACATGAAAACGAAGAGTTTTACCTGCACCACACATTCTCATTTCTTCTTGAATTTTTTTTCTTTTTATATGGTAGAAGAGAAAGTTGGATAAAGTACAACCCAGCACCAAACATGCTTGCAATTTCCAAAATTATTTGCATATTTCCTATTGTCATATCTAGTGTAATTTCTGAAAACATTGTGAGAAAGTATTGCCTTGTTATGACAAAGAGTTTTACAACTCAACTATGTCCTTAATGTGGAAAAAACCTATTTGTTTAAAACCTGGAGCCTCTGAGTCTCAGTATTCCTTGGCTCATGTCAAGAACAGATAGTAAAATGCCTTTTCTTGCTCACCTTTTCTATATTTTTCATATATCTGTACACCTCTGCATTGTGTCTTCACTATCATGTGCTAATGTTACTGTAAACAAGTAATTTAAAGCATTTCTTACTAAGTCAGGGATCTTTCAGGCAGGAATGGGTTTAAGCATAACAGGCCTGTGTTGGAACTGAGGGATCTGGGACTCCTGGTTGTTGACCAGTTGAATGTGAGCCAGCAGTGCCCTGGGAGCCAGGAGGGACATCCCTGTCCTGGGGGCATCAGGCACAGCATCACCAGCTGGGCAAGGGAGGGGATTGCCCTGCTCTGCCCTGCACTGGGGCAGCCTCACCTCCAGCGCTGGGGGCAGTTTTGGGCACCATGATAACAGAGAGCGTCTGAAGGAGGGCAACAAAGATGGTGAAAGGTCTTCTGGGGAAGCCATATGCAGAGCAGCTGAGATCACTTGGTCTGTTCAGCCTCAGGAGACTGACGGGAGACCTCATTGCAGTTACAGCTTCCTTGTGAGGGGAAAAGGAAGAGTAGGCACTGATCTCTTCTCTGTGGTGACCAGTGACAGGACTCAAGGGAATGGCCTGAAGTTGTTGCAGGGAAGGTTTAAGCTGGATATTAGAAAAACATTCTTGACCCAAAAGGTTGGTTTGGGCACTGGAACAGGGTCTCCAGGGCAGTGGTCACAGCACCAAGCCTGACAGTTCAAGTGTTTGGACAATGGCATGTGGAGGGATGCTTGGGGATGGTGCTGTACAGGGCCACGAGTTGGATTCAATGATCCTGTGGCTCCCTTCCAGCTCAGCATATTCTGTGATTCTGTGATGTGCTCGATGCTCAGACTCCTTCCCTGCGTAACAGCTGGGCTGCTCTGTACTGGGACAGGCTTTTACACTACCTGAGCAGTGGTGTCTGAGTGCAGCTGGTGCTGTGAAGTCAGAGATTACAGTTACTTTGTGCCAATTGAATAGCAGAAAGAAGCTGAGTTAACCTACTTCTGACTGGAATCAGAGACAATTTCCAAAACCTGCGAAAGTCAGTTCGCTCCTAGAATCTGTGAGTTTAATTTACACTGGTGGGATATATAAAGGAATTGATGGGAACACACAGGTGAGGATATCTGGTGCTGAGAAAAGGTGTTATACTTGAAAGCCCTTGGCAGGGATTTGAGGGCAGAGAGAGTGTACCTGGTGTATGAGGAGTGTAAAAGGAAAAGACAACATGAGGTTTGTCAAGAGGAGGAGTTAGCAAAAGGGGGTTCCCAGCTATAAGAAGCTTTTTGTTTAACAGAGGCCCCATCTTTATCAGGATCTCAGAAGAATCTGCCTGAGAAGAAAAGGTACTTCATGAAGACAAACTGATGGGGCAAACACAAACTATTCTTTTAGAAATTTAGTATCCATCTTATTAGGTGGTTTCTGTTAAGAATGGAGATAAGCATACACAGCTGCAGACCAAAAAAGACTTTGAGCTAGACATAGACATGCTTGTGACATGCTTACTCTGTGCTGTGCCAGACTCTACCGGAGAAGCTGCCAGTGCTGTGAGTAAAATACATCCACTTTGTACATACTAGTCAATTTAGGATCAAACCCATTTAACATCCTCTGCAACAGGGACTCCGTGCACCTGCACAACATTTGGTTTTATCAGAACCATTTAGCCCATTTAAGCTAAGAAGGTGGAAAAAACTCTGAGTCCTTGTGTTCATACCCATTGGTTTTTATTATAGATAGGCTGTCAATTAGCCTTCAAAATTAACCTGGTAGTGCTAAAATGATGGAGTTGAAAAAATAATTAGCTTTTACCCGCTATTTTTATGCAAGTGAAGCCAAAGACAAAAAATCATCACAAATCTTTTAGTGTAACTTGGCAAAGATGTAGCTACATTTGTTTTCATAAAGCACTTCCTCTATTAAAAAAAACCCCAAAACAACAACCCACAACAACACAAACAAAAAACCCCAAACAACAAAACCCCCAAACCCAAACACATCCCTGCAACACAAGTAGAAGAAAAGTAATCCAAATATAGCTATTTAGCTCCATATTCCAACCAATGAATCCAAAGCAATTCAAATTTAATCCGAGCGCATTTACGCCAAATTCAAATCCGTTCCTCGCCTCTACATTTGATAATTTCTGTTCTAAATGTCTCTAAGTGTTCTCTCACCACAAATTCTTGCCACAATGGCAGCTGTTTAGCAAATAAACTAAAAAATAAAAATGTTGTCATTGTGAAATAAGATATATTTAATTAAATAAGATAGAGAAGTGCTATTACAAGAACATAAAACTGTAAGGCACAAGATAAAACTAAATTACTACATGGCTGCTCAATTCAATCTAATCCTTGAAGATAAAGATGGAGCCAGAAAATTGCGTGTATTGTGAAATCAACATAAGCCCTAAGCAAATATTAACTAGGGATATATAAACTGATTTATTATAAATACAAGTGTGAATGCTAGGATTAGTTAAGGAAATGCAAACTGAGACACAATAAGGCATAAAATACTCCAGTATTTCTCTAGAATACTGGTAAGTGTACACAAAAAATGTGCAATGCCCCGGACATAATATTTGTTTACCTGATTTGACACACTGTGTAGGGGAAATTATGGAACAAAGAGAAAAATGGTGCCTTTGTTTTTAGGAATTTTTAATAGCATTCAATTCATGGAGTTTCTTTATGTATTAAATAATAGGGTGCTGTGGAAAAAAGGAAGTATTCTGCTTTGGTTTTAACTGTTTGTTTTTTATCAAAGTTCTTCTTGTTAAATTATTAGGAGTGCATATTAGACATTGAAGACTGTGCATAAGGTGCTTCTCAGTATCAAAGGACTCATATTTTTGTATGGTATGGACAGAAGACTAGCTTAAGCAGTTTTACTTCAACATCTTTCCTGGGAAGTCTGCAGAATATGTGTGAACAAGAGAGAGATAAGGGTCATCAGTGTCCATGATAATAATGATTGCATACTGCAAATATCTATATGTGCTCACTTTAAGCTTAGGTTTTATCTTTTGGAGAGGTAAAGATGCAAAATCCTTCAGGCCAGACCCGTCTCAGTCACAAAATGCTGTCAGTGGACTTTATTGTTTACATTATACTGACCTGCAAGGCAGATTAATGCCTGTTAGACTGACCTTACTGTATCTACAGTGAGTGAGAATTTTATGTAGTTTGCAGCAGATCTTTCCTGCCTTTATTTGTTTATTTTTTGTGACAATCTTCTTGTGGAAGGATAAAAATGATAAATCAGGAGCTTTAATGGTGTATCTTGGTATCTTATTTCATATTACTGAAGAATATCCTGAGCTCTTTAGAAAGACCACTGCTTTGTTTGTGAAGCCAAGCCTCCAGAAGACATTGTCACAGGCACACACTGTGCAATGACCAGAGATCAAATAGGCACGACCTGGGCACTGTCCATTCTTAGCCTTTAGCCAGGCAAATGTTCCATGGTTGGTACCTGAGAGCAGGAGGGAACAAGGCAAGCAGGCATCATGCTGGGACATACCTGCTTTATAGCAGGGCTGGACCCTGCAGACTTTCTCTCCTTTCTAAGTGGAATCATTAACAAGACCAGCTTTTCATTGTTTGTCCTCCCAAGCTCCATCTCTCCCTGTTTAACTCTGCTGTGGACACAACTCGGTTGTGTACAGCACTGATCTGTTAACACTTACATTCGGGCTCTGTGCTGCATTAAGGAACTACTTTTGCCCCTTTGGCAGTAGAATTTGGCAGTGGGCAGTGGGTTACCTTGAGAGCTGACCTGAGCCCATATTCAAACCAGGTTTGTGATGTGGACAACCAGAATTGTGACTTTCAGGTACACAACAGCAACTGTATCTCCCAGGCTAACCTACCTGTCTGACTGTTCCAAGGCTTTTCTTAGAAAGCCCTGTTCCTCTTCCGGTTTTCTATTTATTCTTTTTGTTGTTCCAATAATGCAGCTTTCAACATTTGTTTTCTAGGCAAGGACTCTTAGGAGTCTTAGGCTTCAACCTCTCGGCTTTATGCACCAACTCTTAATCCAAAGGACTCTAATCCCTCCAGCCAAATTGATCCCAAGCTCATTTTTCCTTCGTCAGATCCTGGCTTGTCTCTCTTTTCTGCAGTGATGTTTCATGCTGGTCTCCTTGCGTGATCACTCTTGGCCAGCAGTTGTCTTCTCTCCTTATTTCAGCTTCCTTGTGTGGCTGCTCCATCCTGTCCCCAAATCCCAATAATCTCTTTCTTTCCCTCTACCGTCCATCCTCTCCTTCCTGGTCTGAAAACAGATCCTCAGAACTCACAGGAGCACTTACTTGGGTGCCAGTTGAAAGCAGACTAAGGCAGTCACATTTTCTGTTCTTGGTTTCAGTTTTCAACCCTATTCAGCTTTATGCAGCCTCCAGAGGGAACACCATGACTTCCTGGAGACTCGGTCATATTTAGCCACTTCATGACATCAAGACTGCTGTGATGTGAAAACTGGAAAAGGGCAAAAGCAGTCACCACGGAGGGAATACAGTCTGTTGCTGTTATAATTGCAGAAATGCTTGATGATTATATGAAAACTAAGTTATTTATTTTTTTTTTTTAAATTTAGTTTTGACATCTTCTTTGGGAAAATTCAGGCATATTTTCCACAGAAGTGTCAAGAGGCATGTCAGACACAAGAGATAGACCTTCCCTGTTTAAATTATTTTTCTCCATCCCAAAGGATGATGAGCATTTCAAAGAAGGGTTGCCATGAGGGTTTGCGTGTTGATAAAAGATATATGTACTTGTGCTAATCTCATTCTCACTATTAATTTATATTTGAATGAAAATTAATATGCGTGTAGAATAGCATAGATGATGTCAACATGATAGCTGATATTTATATAGTTTTGCAAACAGAATTTTAATGTGAAATTTTGGGCAACTTTACTTTTAATGGTGGTGTGGTATGGATTTTGTGTACTTATTTTTCTGAATTTATTTATGACAGGTGAATTCCACTTTCTACTCACAATACATGCTGTCATTCTCTGCTTAACATGTCCTGAATATTATCCATGAGGTTATTCTGAAATTTCTCTCTGCAGCACAAAAACAGATGAAGCTCTTCAACCTTTTCTCTGGAGATTTTGATTCACCCTGGTTTAACCTATGTATGATTCGTTGGTGCAGGGCAATGAAAAAGTGGGGAAAAAAAAAAAAAATGGAAGTAATGCAGGATGGAAAATGAGAACACTCAGTGAACATGAACAGTGCCGATCTCTTGTCTGACAAAATATTCATGTCTTTTTACTGCTGCTCCCCAATCCTGATATCCCCATGCAGTAAGGTCTTAATCTTTTCTGGATTCTCAAGTTCAAACACACTGACACATCTTTCTTTTCTTTCTCTCTTTTTCTCTTTCCAACTGTCTGCCTGCAGATAACTTATACTTTCAGGATTTCTTACAAGGCCCCTAAATCTTTTTCCCAGTCAGTTCACAGCATGATTTTTCTCATTTAGTCTTGCTCTGGAAGACATCCCTTTGCCATTATTATGCTTGTTATCATGAAGATAAGGCAAAATATTCTACTAACAGAAGTTAGAACTAACAGGTGATTTTCAGTTCAATTTTTTAAAACAAAAAAGAAATCACTGAAGAACAACAAACACCCAGGAAACTTCACAACTGGGAGAAAAAAATGAAGCTTCTATTGTTTCATTCATCTAGGATCTGCAGCTTTGATGTTACATGGGGATTACCATGGGTTGTTTTGTCCCAATTACTGAGAGCAAAGTTGAAGAACTTCAGTATGCATTAAGTCTACCAACTTTGATGTTATGTTGAGCATTCCTGACTCAAATTTGAGTTGTCAGAATTGGCTTAGAATAACTGGATGCACATCAAAATACTCAGATTATAAACAGTGCAACATCAAAGTATATATTTTGATGTTATTTTCAAGACCAAAGAAAACAACAGTTAGAAGTGTTGATCAACTGGTTACCACTGGATTTTGTGACAAATTGCAGAATCCATCCCTTTGCTTCTGTCTTAGCTTGATTGGTACTGCCATCATCCCTTTGCAAATACTACCAGGTAACAGGAATATTGCGCAGGCAGGATACAGGAAGGGACTTGGGCATTGGGATACAGATACTGAGATATCTAAGATTGAGATTTTGGGTTGTGGAAATGGAAATTATAATATTCAGCCAAGCTCAACACAGTTGAGTGGAGAAGCAAGGCCTCTAATTTGCATTCACAGCACAGGAACTGGCACAGGAAGAGGTGGAATTCAAATTCTTAATTTTTCCCTCCATTTACTAGGGCATGAAACCTGGATCCAGAACCTAGAAAGTGTTCCAGCACCTGTGTCATCATCACCTTGGATAACATCAAGAATTCTTGTGCCTGGTAATGCCTGTAAGGCTGCATGCTATTTCTGTTAAATTATTGTATGCTGTGAAGTATTCAATAACTTCTGATTTACCTTCTGATTTCAATTAACTTTAGAGTCCAAAACTATAACTGAGTAAAAAGGAATTAGCTCCTTGCTTTGGGTTTTTTTTTTGAGCAACCTGTTATGCCAGAACAAATGTTCCAGCTTTCATGCACACATTCTGCTTGTTTTCAGCCTTCTGTATGAACTTATTTTCTTTTTAACTGTAGATATTTACTGTGAATTGATTCAGTACATCTTGCACTAAACAATATAAATCTTGAAAAATCTTTAGAAAACCCCGACTTTAACTGTCCAGAGCCTGGTGTTTTTTGAAGTACAGTTTTGAAGATGTGATGCTTATGGACACGGTTTAGCAGTGGTTAATGGTTGTACATGAAGAATTTAAAGCTCTTTTTCAGTGTAAATGATTCTATGATTCTATGATCAACTTCTTAACCAAGCTAAGTTTTCCCATTTTAATCAAAAGCTTGAAAATGGTAGAATTAATGAAAAAAATTGTAAAAATTTAATGCCACCTGCTCATAAAATTATGTTTTGCATCAAAAATAGTTTCACTTTTTGTAACCTTGCAATATGTACTTAAAGGCAGAGTACAGCTAAGGAAGACTTGCATTCCTTGGTGGACTCCTAGTTTCTGACAGTAAAGGAGAAAAAATAATTACAACCCTAAAATTACATTATAATATGTCCTACGTAGGTATTTTCATTTTCATTCAAATTCTGTCTAATAATTAGCATTTTTCTGAGACTGGCCAGAATTACAAAGACTGGCATATAGGATTAAGGTGGTTTATCTAATATACCACTTCTGAAAGTGGACTATATCAGCTTCTTGAGACAAGAACAGGAGGAATCGTCTACAAAATTATAGAAAATTTCTCTATATGCTTTTTTATTTTATTTAGGCTGCTTAATTAGAATTTAGTTTTTGAGCTAAAGCATAAGGGTTTTGAAAATCTTGCAAATATTTTAAAAATAATGAATTCTCATAAATGGGTCTAGCTGCTTCCCTTTCAAAGCTATCTGAAGTGCAGCTGAAAATCTTTTTCCTCTGCTTGTCTGGACTTTTCCTGTGCTTACTGCATCCAAAATTAGTTAACACAGATCTGATGGTTTTGTTGCTTCAAACCAGTGCTGTTATTGGCTCTTTCCCCAGGTTTCTTTAGAAAAGAATAATAATGAGATAGCAAAAAAATTGTCTAACCTTATAATTCTGTGTCTTAGTGTTAATAACTTTGTTCTATCTTACTGTAGCTTTACTCAAACTTCTGCACTCTGCTCCATTTACAATGCAGCCTCTAAAATAAGTTCTGAGGAGGAATTTAGTTTTTTACTCATAGAATCAGAGAACGTCTGGGTTAGAAGAGACCTTAAAGATCATGTCGTTCTAGGCCCCTGTCATGGACAGGGGCACCTCCCACACCTCCCACTGGACCAGGCTGCTCAAAGCCTCATCCGACCTGGCCTTGGACGCTTCCAGGGATGGGGCAGCCACAGCTTCTCTGGGTGACTGTGCCAGGGCCTCACCACACTCACAGTAAAGAACTTCTTCCTAATATCCAATTTAAAACTACTCTTTTCAAAGCCATTACCCCTTATCCTGTCACTATATGCCCTTACAAAAAGTCCCTCTCCAGCTCTTTTGTAGCCCCCTTCAGGTACTGAAAGACTTCATAAGGTCTCTGTGGAGCCTTCTCTTTTTCTCAACTTTTCCTGAAGTGTTTTCAGGAAGTTGTCAAACCCAACCTCCTGCTCAAAGCATGGATCACTACAATGTTATATCTGGTTTTGCAGGACTGCATCCGGCCCAGCGTTGAACAGCTCCAAGGATGGAGGTCCCACAACCAGTAACTGACCACTCTTGCTTTGGAAATTTAAAAATAAAAATTTATTGTATTCACTCTTTGGCCAAACTCCCTCTCTTTTATACACACGTCAGCTTTTTGATGGAAATTAATGTGGCCTAAATTCTATCTCTGTCCCCATTCATGGTATTTCCTATTGTCTAGCTGCAGACCTTCAGAGGCACATTGTCAATAGGGAACAGCAGGGGCCGGTCCTTGGATGAAATGTAGGGCACCCGAATCTAGAGTTTTGACTCTGTCTTACACAGCTGCAACTTTCTACCTTCCTGCTAAATACCAAGCACTTTGTCTCCTGTCACATAAATCAGACAGAGCCAGATTTTTCTATTCTAGCTGGGTTTGTGTGCCTTCCTCCTCGCTGGGTGCCTTCCAGGAGTACATTAATCAATACGACTCAGGGCTGTCTCTGGTGCTTTTGTTGTTTTCAGTCAGCTTCTCCTCAGAGGCTATGGCCTGGCCACCTTACAAGGAGCACAGCTTTCCTCAGCCTTTCCCAGCTGTAGGAAGGAGGGAGCATTGAGAGAGAAGATGAAGCTCATTTTGGAGAGATGAGACTTTTTTAACTTGAGTGAAAGATTTTTATTTGAGACATCTCTTTCTTTTGATCTACTGCTGTCATTTTAAGTGTGAATTTCTGGGTTTGTGTTATCTCCTAGAATGTCAGATCCTTTGATAGAAGCCAGATATTGAGAGAGATAGATACACATATGCAGGAGTAAGGACATTTAATTGAGACCAGCCGAAAACTAATATTGTGGTAATATTTAAAAATGGTAAATGGGACAACCCAAGTAATTATAGTCCTGTCAGGCTGACATCGATCCTTGGTGAAATAAGGGAACATCTGATATAGGGCTCAGTTAGTAAAGAGCTGAAGGATGGAATTAATGCCAATCAACATAAGTTTATGGAAAATAGATCCTGTCAAACTAACCTGATATCTTTTTTTTCAGATTACAAGCTATTTTTTAAAGTAATAGTATTGATATACCATACTCTGCAAACTATTTGACTTGATAGTGCATAACACTTTCATTAAGAAACTAGAAAGATATAAAATGCACATGACACACATTAAATGGATCGTAACCTTTTCTTACTGATGGATGATATGATCTAATTGTAAATGCATTGTCATCCTATGGTAGAATTTTTCAGAACATTTGTTCCTCAGCCACATGCAATTTAACACTTTTTCAGCATCTAGGAAGAAGCACAAGATTATCACTGATGAAGTTTACAAATTATCAAAGCAAAATGTACTGGTGAGGAGCATAGTTCACTTTTCCAGTGAATCTGTGAATGTTTGATGAGCTGAACACAAATCCTGTCTAAGACCAGCTGTGAAGCCCAACAGCTAAGAAGAAAGAGTTTACAGTAATACTATTTTTGTATGTTTAACGGTCAAAGGCTTTAGAGAAGGAAGAAGGTAGAAGTAATATCCTTTAGTAGGTCAAAAAATGCAGTTAAAAATGTGGCCTCCCTGGCTATGTGTGTGTCTTCACTTCTTCATCTAAACCATCCTGTTAAATAAAGAAATTTACTTTTACTCTAGACCTTTCCTTGCAAAGAATGCTGGCCATACAAAGTTGAAGATTATCTCAGAGCACATCATCTTTGAAAAGGCCACAAGGTTAATCAGTAGTTAATCTGTGGTTAATTAATCCATCACAGTCTGGTTAAGTGAGTTAATCTAATTCTCAAGTATATAAGCAAGACTCCTGTGTTGCCATTCCAGCAGTTAACTGTTATTGGTTTTAAAAGTATGTTGCAAATTTAGGGTGAAATAAGGTACAAGAACCCTTTTTTGTTGAAAAACCCGACTGGGGCTTGGATGACAATTTCTTAGCCAGACTGGATGACTTTCTAGAGCAGATCCCTGAGAAACAGAAACACACTCAGGGCATTTATGAACTTCTTTTCTTACCACACACCTGCTTACAAACCTTTCTCAACTTTCATGAAATCCCAATATCTCAAACTGTTTTCCATCCTTTCCCAGAAGGGAATGTTACAGGTAGTACTGGTGTTAGGTTCTCTTCCTTCTTTTATTTACTGACTCTCCCAAATATTTGTACTGTTATTTCCTTCAAAACCATCCCTGAGTAGCACTTTCTCCCCATTCCTCCCCAAAAGTACATGTTCTTTGGTAGCCTCCATTGGTATTTGGGAGCCACCACTAGTATTTTGGCTCCCCCTCAGTACCTCCCTTCATACTAACCAAGGTTTTGCCTGCAGGACCTGAAAACCTTCCCAGACATCTTGTAACCTGACATGCCATGACCCTTGAAGCACAAACTAGTGTTTATGCAGCATGGCAGTGAAGTAAATCAAAATATGTTGCAATATCTGATCTTAACAGACTCTACCACATGTGTGCCGCAATGTGACAAACTTTGAAGAAACCGTTAAAAGAAAAAATAAATCTAGACCTGGATGAATCAATTGACTACAGGATATTTCTATTACTTTGGCATTTCATCAATGCTTCTCTTAGGACTTGTCTGCAGTTGCAAGTTAATTAGAGCAAAGGTGGGCAGTGAATTTAAAATGAAACAACTACTCCTGAGTAAATCCACATACTCTTCTGCTGGAAGAACGCTGATATACAATTATTTAGTAAATCCATCCAAAAACTTTCCTCTTTTCCATCTGAAAAAATTCAAGAAGGCATTTCAACAGCTGTGGTGTTTGGCAGCAATAGAATAATTTCTGTATCATTTCATAAGCAAAAAGCACTTATTTTATTTCAAAGTCCAAATCTACCTGCTGGACCTGCTGTGGGCCTGTCTGTTCTTGCTTCCACCTTGTCTCCCAGTCCCACTGGAGGTTACTGCAGAGCCACTGGCCTTTTCTTCAAGTGATTTTCTCTTACAGTAAACAGCAAGAGCTCCAGGAGATACCTTTTGACTATACTCTAACAAGTCCCTTTTTAACTTCTCTAACAGCATTTGCTATTAAGATCAAGGGAGCTTCTACTTTTCCATCTTGCTTTATGCCATCTATTATAAGCATGTTTCCCCTGGGATATTTCCTGGTCTTCTGTTACACCGAGTTTTCACATGTTTCAAGATCTTTTGGGGGAACTTTCCACAGATAAGTGCATATTATTTTATTTTCCCTCATTTGCATATCTGAATTTCCTCTGACTTAATTTGTTCTCATGCTCATCATCTCCTACCCTTCCCTGGGGCTAATTTGCTTTCGAAGTTTATGGACTGGAGTTAGCTCTCTTTTTCTGTATATGGACTAGTTTTGAACATATATTATTTTTTGTTATAATTGCCCCATGGAGCAATTTTTCAACATGAAGTACAGGTCATCTGTGTGTGTCAGATATCAGGCTTTCATAACTCAGAGTAAAATTGTATAAATTGTATCTAAGTATTATAATTGTGCCCAAAGGCCAAAGAGATAAAAACCAGATTGGTGTTGTGTAAATGGGTGGATAATAATTGCATATGTCCCAGAGGTCTTACAATCCAAAAAAATTTTTTGTCTTTTAACTTAATTGAAAATAATTAATATTTATCACTTTTAACATCAAAATCCCAGACTGGGATCTGTTTTCTCCACCCCACTTCCCATTCTATATTCTTGTCTGCTTATTCAGTCCACTTGAGAAATAGTATGTAGAAATAGTGCTTTAATCAGCCATTTTAGGGCACACTAAAGAGTACTCCTGACTGGGAATGGTAATGACTATCAGATTCAAATATCTATTACCTGCTACAGAGCAATGAGGCTGATGAAGTTTGTGCAGGTACTGCAGATGTATTTGAGATTATCCAAGTTCAATTGAGTGAAAGTAGCTATGGGTGATTTGCCCACTTAAGCAAAGAAGCAATTTTTGCTTTTCCTGTGTCTAAGGACTCTTTAGAATTAAATTAGCCCCTATATTTTGGGTTGAATTAAAAGTAACATTTCTAGTGAAATGATTTCTTCAGTATTCATCTAGTATTATAGCTGTTATAATGATGAGAACTTCTACCCAGTGAGCTGAACTTTCACAGTTCTATAGTAGCCTTTTTTTTGTGTGTGTGTTCTTGCAACACAGTCAGAGAGAAAACTTAAAATCTACAAGGCATCATCCATGATGTTGACTGGATCAGGCCAGAGCAAGGTTTTTTAGAAGTTAAATCAGAGCTATGGCAATACAAAATGAGGAGAGTGCTTTTCTGACAGTGCCACAATTTCACGTTCCCTGTCTGCTGGGATTGTCCTGACAGAGCAGGTCACAGGCCTATATTTCACTAATGAGGTTAATCAAGACCCTGGGAAATGGGTACAGACACTGCTTTCGGGCTTAGGCTATACACATGGGGTCTGGTACCAAACCTCTACTGTGACTCTTGCAAAACTCCTCTGGCAATCATAAATCACAGACTATTTATTTCTATCCCTTGTTATTAATCCATGAAGGACTTAGATTCTTTAAGAAATATTTTAGTGAAGAAAATGTGGTATTTCTACTTCTATGACAAAAGGTTGCAGTTCCCAAACATGTTGTTTGACTTTCCTGCCCTTGCTAACTCATCATCAAGTTATTTTAATAATGACAAAATTATTCAGCCTTTAAAGTAAGAGGAAAACAAACAGTCAATGATGAACTGTGTTGGTTGACTGTGTTCCTTTCTTCAATAAGACATTGCTCAAAATGAAAGACATATCCTCTTATTTCATCTTCATTTTAACAATTTTGACCCTTTTTTAAAGAATCACATACTTTTCTACCATAAGGAATTAAAGAGGTGCAGTTTTCAAGATGTTGCCTGTGTTCTGAGTTTTCAGTGAAGGCTAATGTAACTGTTATTTGTTAGATTAGGATTTTTGTTTTTATCCCACTCTGTAAATGGCTGATACCCTGATGTGTAGCAATCTAGGTCCTTCAGGCTTCTAGAGGAACAAAATAAAAAAAAAATCCCATGGATACTGGTTTGTGGTGGAAATTCTGTATCATTTATGAAATTTTTTTTTTTTATGTTTCTGTGGACCAGCAAAAGTTCCTCTGGGATCAAGAACTTTGAACTAAAGGTGGAAATTGTGAAATATATTTGTCCTTATGCTGGAGCAGGAGTATTTCGAGAAAAGTATTTCAGCCTGTGTCTTGGAAAATATGATTAATTGTCAAATGAGGAACATCAAAAAATGGTATTGTGTATGAGAAAATCCACCCTAAATATAAATGCAAGATGTAAAAATCTTGCTATGTAAGCCCAATAGAGGAAGACAGAAGAAATGGCCTGCTAGGGGGTTTCAAGAGGCTTTCACTGTGCAGATGTGAAAGGATGGATTAGAGATCAAGTGACATTATTGCAGTCTCTCTTGCTCTTGCTAAGGAAGAGCCTGAATGGTCCAGTCCTCAGGTGGCAAACATTTGTATTGGTTGTTGGCAGAGATGATGTCAGCTCACATGAATGCAGCCTGGCTCTGGAAACACTGGCTGCCTCCACACTGTGAGTAAAACAGCCTAAAGATCAATCACCAACTGCTAGCACAGCTTGCTCATGCACAGATAAATTCCCTTAGCCCTTAAAACAGAATGGCTGTGGCCAAGCTTCAGTTTGGGGGTGTTCCCTGGGCTGCACTGGCCCTTGCACAGTGCCTAGAAATTGTCCTGAGAAAGTCTGAAAAGCTCTTGGGGTTTGTGGCAGTGAATATTTCAGTGAGGCATCCACAGAGTGAAGCTGATTTTGCATTAAGCATTTCCCAGCCCACTTTAAAAGGCAGGCAAATTCTGAATAAGCAGAGTTTGTCAGTAGGTAAGTTATAAACAGAGAAAAGGACTACATTTGTCAAATTAGTGATTTTCTACTGATTCCTCACTCAGCTCCAATTCTCGGCTATATCCCAGCTGTCCTGAGGATTAATTAGTTAATATTTATGGAGCACTGTGAAAATGAAGACTGCTAGAATGGTGCTAAATGTTTTATTTACATGGTTTATAAACAGCAGCCAGTCGGTCCCACATGGGGTTCAGCCCATCACGGTGTTCACAAATTTCCACTACAGGTTGAATCAGGATGGCTTTTATCATGATGTAATGTATTTTTATTGCTGTAGTAGAGCAAATGTATCCTTTAAATTATGTGATTAGTTTCAGTACAGCTCACTCTCTAGAATAGCTATCATAAAGCGTGAGACTTTGAAAGCATTGCCAAATTAAAATTTAGACTTCAGTGTATGATTTCATGTCAAAAATTTATGCACAACCTCATTTGTCAGGCAGCATTATTGATTTTATAATGTGTAATGTTTTTCTTATTGAAAAAGTGTTCCCAGGCCTGAGCTTATTAACACAGTGTTGATTACTCTTTGGGGGCAAGAAAACGGTTTCTCCATTTATTAAAGATGATAAGAAATGGGAAATCATGGTTTTTATATACATATTATTTGAATGAAAATTATGGTTACTGATTAAATAATATGAGGCTTGAAAATTAAAGTATAACACAATGCTTCCCCTCTATAAAGTTGTGCAAGTTGCTAGAAAGTCTGCCTGCATTTAGTAGACATATTAGGAGTGTTACTTTTTTCCTCTTTTTTTACTGTCAACAAAGTTTGCATCAAAGCACAATATTGTAAATTTTTTTATCAATGCCCGCATCAACTAAAGTGGCAACACTGCTTGAGCCATCATCATGCCCATAGTGTGCATATTCAAACATGCCAGAGGATTATAGTTTTTGTAATAAACAAATAATAATATTTGGAATAAACATCAAGAGTGCAGGTGACTGCTAAGAAACCTAAAACTGAAGGGTTTGGGGGAGGTGAGGAATGTTACATTTGGTTTGGGTTTGGTTTTTTTTCCTTTTCTCAAAGACAGTAATGGGATTCAGATACCACATTTTTTAATTTTTTTTTTCATTAGGATGATGATGGCCTGTGAAGGTCTCAGTTAAAGCTCTTACTAACTAAATAAAGAAACAGGGAGACTTCTGTCTTTACGCGCACTTCCTGTAGGATTATAATGCTAAAAACTGTGTAATGCTGCAGTAGTGTAACATGGCATATTAAATCAATGAGGTAAAGATCAAGCTTCTGGCCTTTTTGGAGTCTTTCTGAACTCCACTGACTTCAGTATGGCCAAGACTTCATTAGTTATTTCCCATGACACTGCTCAGCAGGTACTCAGTCCTCGTACCCTGGTGAGTGCTCAGTTCTCAGTTCCTCAGATGAAGGTTTAGATAGAAGAGATGCTCAGTTCATATTTTTCCCTAAAAGCTGTCTTATTTGCACATTCTGGTTTTCACTGGGGATATTGCTGGCAGGAGCTCCCCTTACGTTGTGTAAACACATAAATAAGCTTTGCAGCAATTAATATTGGTCCACTTTCAAGACTATCCCCACATCTCCACTCCTTTGGAATCCATTATCAAGTTTTTCATTATTAACACACCACTCAATTTGGCTTTATAGATTGCCTATAAACTCCTTCTATTATGCCATGTTCATGTTTATATCCCAGGTCTTTCTCTGCCTCCCAGAGGAGCCTGGGGAAATATGTGTTATTTTCAAAACATGCAGCACTGGGCTGTTATGTTGCAGGGTTGATAGAGGCTGAATAGGCAACTTAGAAGTAATTCTTCATGTCCTCTCCTCCTTGATAGCTCAGAGTCTTGGTCTCCTCTGGAGACTCAGTGGCAGATGGTGGTAAAGTTGAAATTAGCTGAAATCTTACACTCTTCCAATTATTACCTTCCTCCCTGGAATGCAAAGCAAGAGTAGATATATTCCTTAAAGGAAACTGATATGGGTCTTGGGCAGGCACAGCAGGGAATTCATTGCAGTATCTTCTTGTGAGTTTTCAGCCTCCTCTCCTCCTTGAGTCCACTTGGATTTTTAATTATCTTTCAGATCCTCTTTTCATTTTGCTTGCTCAGAAATGCAGAATAAAGCCTACCCCCTGTTTTCCATCCAATTCACTCACAGTCTTCTGTCGCAATTATTGTACTATAATCCTCTCTCTCCATTTTAATCCTTTTCCATAGTCAGTTTATTTCAGAATTAGGGTTCTTATCCTTTGATCTATTAATTTAGAGTTTAACCTTATGCTCTCTGACTGCTTTTATTTTGGGGCACTGCTGAGGATTGTTTAAGTGGGGGAAGGCAGACCAGGGCCTTCTTATTACCCATTAAGGATCTCTGAAAGGAAGGCATTAGGGGAGTCCTCCTAAGGGATGGCTACTGGGAGAAAAATGCAATTTGGATTTGGATCTGAAAGCTAAGCAAGGTAGGGAGGCTAAAAATGAAAGAGCTGGGCAACATTACTCTGATGTTCATTCACTGAATGAAACATCTTATGGCTTAATTTGCTGACTAACTTCAAATAAAGTGCAGCTGATGTATTTTGAAAAACAAAAATCCCCCCCTTCTCAAGACACACACACACACACTACATCCTGTAAATTGTTTTGATTTTTTTCCAAAGTGAGTAGCCTGCTTTTGGTATCAAATGCTTGAGAATAAAAAACAAAAAAACCACTTTTTTTTTTGTTTTCAAAAAAGTCAAGAAATACTTGGGAATGAAGTGAAACTTTAAATTGAATGAAACTTTTTCTTTCAAGTTGAAAAATCTATTCATTGCAGGAGCCTGTTCGTGTATTGGAGGTAGCAACCTTAACGGCAATATTGTTTAATAGAAAATGGGAGAACACACAAAAAGGGAAGACAGAATGGTTGCCTGAGTGGACAAGACAGAGAGAGCACTGCACAGTTAAATAGGTGGACCCAGCACAAGTACTGAGCCATTCCAGAAATTTGTAGCTATTTTTCCTCATTTTCTTTTAGGTGCTGCTGTATGTCTCATCTTTTGTGGGAGAACGGGAGAGGAGAGAGGTTGGAATCGAGGAACTCATTCACATTTGGATTGGCAGAGATGTCCATGGGGAAAGAGTTTCAGGAGCCCTGAGGTGAAATAGTTCTTTAGCTTCATACTTCCTACATAACTGCAAGGAAGCAATCCCATGATTCAATTCCTCTTCTACAAAATGGGAATAATACATCTCTTGCTCAGAGAGGTGCTACAAAAGGGTAAACCCAACAGTTGAAATAAGGTTTTGCAGTGAGAGAGGCCACTAAAACAATCTGCTCAGGATTCTTAGTCCCACTTGGCCTCAACCACAAGCTCTGCAGGGTGTGGGGTCTTCTCACAGCAGTGTACAGGTACAACGTTGAAGAACCAGTCATGCTAATGAAGGATTTTTAAAGTAAATAATAAAATAGAAAAGAAAGAGAAAAAAGAAAGTTGCAAAGATTGCATGAAAATGAGAGCAACAGCTTCTTCGGAGTCTCTACAATCTGTCATGTAAATAGAAAAGATTCAGACATCTGCAAAGAACTCGTACATATGGGGACACATTTCAGATTTTCTATCCTGCACCCAAAACATTGCACTGTGTGCTTTTGCATACTGGTGAGTTTGTAGCAAGGGAAAGTGAGAAAAGCTGCAGTCACCGCCCCCAATTTGTCTGCACAGATTAAGTGTACTTCAAGGTCTGCCCTTAACGTCTTAAATTTTTGTCCACCTGACACACAGCACTCTAAAAGTGTGTGCCTAGAGGAGAGGAACATTCACACCCCTCTACAGGGAACAAAACCGCTTGACAAAATATCAGAAAGAGAAAAAAATCTGCTTCAAAACCAGGTCTTTTCAGGCTGTGACTTTTGCCGAGGGGAAAAATAAAAAATCATGCATTTGCTTATTCAGATAAAAATAGTGCCATTTCCAAAAATGTAAAATCCCTAAAAAATGCAAGTGTTAGAATTGGATCAACTCCTTTTAAGTCACATCTTTAAATCTGAAAAACGTTGTGGCTTGATTTTAAAAAGCCTTGCCTGTAGTGAATTGTAAATATTTTAAATAACCACAGACAATTCTAGTGGCATCTCTTAATTTATCTGATGCATTTTTACAAATCACTGTAATGTCTGAAAATCCTGATGCTATGATGAATTCTGATTCTACAATAAATGTATATGTGAAAATTTATTGTCAGATTAGAACCTCATGCTCTCTGGTGTGATATTCTGCTGTAGTGATGCCAATGGCCAAAACACAATAAAAATGACCTCTGTTTATCTGGACACAAACTGCATACGGTTTTACATATTTTTGTCAAAGTTTCTATAAAAATTAAAGCAAGTCCCCGGACTTCAACTACTTGAAAACTGAGAGTAAAGCCAGAGGATTCTGCTGAGTCTGAAGCCAGCTGTGTCATCTAATTGTGGGCCAGGTGGTTTTCATGGGCACAAGGAGGCATTTCTCTGAGTAGCACTTGTTTTTTCTACTCTGAAAAGGCTGGTGGTCTGCTGCGTTTTTGCATATTGTTCTGTGTCTGGGGAAACAGTGGTGCATATACCTCTGCTTTATAGCATATAGACACTCAAGGAGATGGGAAAAGATGTCCTGTAGTCTAGCCCATTATTAATATGTCTGCTTCTTTCAAAGGTCAACCTGTTTTAACAATCAATTCTGTGCAAAAAATGTTTTTTTGAAATCTTATTTTGATTCCCTTAACTCCCCTGAAAAGTAATAGAGGTATAAATATTAAACATCCCATTTCCTTTGCAGCTTGGATTGATTGGGGATGGAATTCCAATGGCCAATGTGATTCATTCCCCAAAACCAAAGAAAACCTCTCTGTGATAGAATAATAGAGTACAACAGCACAGATTAGAACACACTTCATCACAGGTACCAGCCCAAAACCTAAATTGCTATGGTGTTAGGATTCAGATGCCAGTTCTGCCTAGGGAAGAGACATGGATTTGTCCTCACAGACCACAATTTCTTCTCCTTACTTTAACCTTTCTCTATTAGACTTTCCACTGGTATCTTATACTTGGACCTCGGTTTTGCATTTGAGCTCCACATAAACAAAATTCATCAGTGGAGATCTTTTAGGCTCAAAAATTTGTTGTGTGGGTTTGAGTGTGAACCGGGAGCTAATACTGAAGAGTGTTTCCTAGAGTGATTGTAAACCTGAATGCTGAGTTGATTCATTCTTTGATAAAGGACATATTTGGTCAAAAAAAAGGGAATGGTGCTTTTTTCAGCAAGTACAAATATTTTTTGATCTTTTTTTGTGCTTGTTTGTTGCAAAAAAAAAAAAAAAGGCTTTGATGGCTTAGAGGCTTTGAGTGGAGTGTAATTTAACAGTATTTGTCCTATCAGTTATGAGAATCTCAGGATCAGGTTGCATGCCAGGGCAGCAGTGAAATTGCTCTAATGAATACACTTATTCATCTGTGGGCTTTATTGTACAACCAAATGGTAATTGTCTGACTTCCAGAAATTGTCTGACAGACTGAGTTGTTTGAAAATGTGCTCTTCCCTCTTTTATTTCTGAATTCCTGGTCATGAACATTTTTTATTTTCAACTGCTTGTATGACAAAGGCTGGGGAAAAGGCCGAGGTACTTAATGCCTTCTTTTCTTCGGTCTTTAACAGTAAGACCAATTGTTCTTCAGGTACCCAGCCCCTGAGCTGGAAGACAGGGACAGGGAGCAGAATGAAGCTCTATAATCCAAGGAGAAATGGTCAGTGGCCACCACCGAGACACAAACAAGCCTCTGGTGCCAGACAGGATTCTCCCAGTGGTACTGAGGGAGCTGGTGGAAGAGATCACCAGGCATCTCTCTTTCTTTTACCATCCTCTCTCTTTCTTTTACCATCAGTCCTGGTTAGCTGGGGGCTGGAGTTTAGCCAGTGTGATGCCCATCTATAAAAAGGGACACAAGCCTGTCAGCCTGACCTTTGTGCTGGGGAAGGTCCAGGAGCAGATCACCTTGAGAGTCATCATGCAACATGCACAGGGCTATGGGGGACCATGCCCGGACAGCCTGGGTTTCTGAAGGACAGGTCCTGCTTGGTCAACCTGATCTTCTGTGGCAAGGTGACCCTCTTGGTGGGTGAGAGAAAGACTGTAGATCTTGTCTACCTGAACTTTACTGAAGGCTGTTACACCATTTCCCACAGCATTTTCCTGGAGAAACTGTCTGTTCACGCACTGGTCACAGGGTAAAAAGCTGTCTGAATGGCTGGGCCCAGAGTGGTGGGAAATGGAGCCACATCCAGCTGGTGGACAGCCACTAGTGGGGTTCCCCAGGACTCAGTATTGGGGCCAGTCCTGTTTTATATCTTTAGGGGATCGAGGGCACCCTCAGTCAGTTTGCCAGTGACACCAGCCTGGGTGAGAATGTCAGTCTGCTGGAAGGTAGGAAGGCATCTGGACAGGCTGATTGATGGGCTGAGGCCAACTGTATGAGGTTCAACAAGGTAAAGTGCAGGTCCTGCACTTGGGTCACAACCACCCCAGGCAGTGCTACAGGCTGGGATAGAGTGATTGGAAAGTGCCTGGCAGGAAAGGACCTGGGGGTGCTGTGACCTGGGGGTCAACAGCAACTGAACATGAGCCAGTGTGTGCCCAGCTGGCCAAGAAAGCCAATGGCATCCTGGTTTTGATCAGCAGTAGTATAACCAATGGGATTAGGGTAGAGATTGTCCTCTGTCTGTCAGGGGAGACCTTATCACTCTACAACTACCTGAAAAGAGATTGTTGCAAGGTGGGGATTTTCTCTTTTCCCAGGTAACAAGCTATAGGATGAGAAGAAATAGCCTCAAGTGGTGCCAGGGGAGGTTTAAATTGGATATTAGAAAAAATTTCTTAATGGAAAAAGTTGTCAGGCTTTGGAACATTCTGCCCAGGGAAGTGGTTGGCACCATCACTTGGAGATATTTAAGAGATGTGTTGATGTGGGGCATGGTTTAGTGGTAGACTTGGCAATGTTGGGTTAATTGTTGAGCTCAGTGATCTTAAAGGTCATTTCCAAACTAAACAATTCTATGATTTATTTTCCTAAATCTCTGTGACCTAGAAACCTTTCCTTGCTTTAGGTGAGTACATTTTGAGTATTTATTTACTTGAGACATCTGAAAGTAATGTACAATGATAAACAGATATTCTTTGTACTGCAATTTGTTATACCCAAGGAAAAAACAACCTTTTTAAATGCTGAAGGGTTTCACATAATAGGGCTTATCTGTTAAACAAAAAATAGATCTGACTAACAGTAGGCAGGGAAGAATTAAAAAAAACAATTACACATAGAGCATTTTTCACTATTGCTCATTATGTGTGTTAATGTGACAGAGATGTGTTTAAAACAAGCAAAGGATGGTTCAAGGTGTTATTCTGCCAACTTATATTCCTGTTAAAATGCATGAATGGTCACCTTCCTCTGAACTAATGGGAAAGCACATATGAAATTACTCCCAGTTTGGAGTACCTCTAAGGTTTATGTATGTTTATATATATGAATTAAACAAAAGATAGTATCTCTGTCTCACATGCCTATAAAAGACACACTCATACACATATTTATGTAGATGTACATGCATACATAGCTTCATACAGAAGGTAATTTGTCTTCATGAAAATATTTTCAGTGTAGCCAAGTAAATTTTTCTACTAAGGAATATGGTAAAACATGGCTATAAATGGTGTGATACAACATTGCAAGGCTGGTGGCCCTTGACAGTTTTTCACTCCAATTATGAGTGCCTCCCTGTTTGGAGAATAGTTTGTTCTTCTTAAAGACTTAGTGTCCCTGGCCAGCCTGTGAGGGAGGAAATTGCGTGTTCATAATGTGGTTCAGGGGCTGTGATGATTTGCTTAAAAATTGGTTTAAATTCACCATTTTTTTTGTGTTATTGCACATCAGAAAGGTGTTACAATGATATCTTTAAATCACACGAAAATAAATGCTAAGATGGAAATTAAAGAATTCATATTTCAGTGTGTCTCTACCATTCTTTGCCCTTCATTACACCTACACAGTATTCATAAGTATTTAAGGCTAATTAAAATGAGGATTGAACAGGATGATCTGAGAAAGAAAGAAAGAAAGAAAAAGTTTCAGTCACATTCTTTTTTATGATTTCTCAGTGAATCTCTGTAAGGTCTGCCTTTCCTAGAAATACAATGGAGGGGTAGCTGGATTGCTCTGGGATTGGTAATATGATGTAGAGTCTTTTATTTCTGCATTGTCAGTACAATGCCAGTCTAAGTCTGTGACTAAAAGTTGTTACCATCTGATGGCTCTTCATAGGGCTATTGGAAATGAGTTTCATGGTTCCAGTTTCCAGCAGTGAGGCATCCACATCAGAAAAGCCATCATTGCACTTGGCAGTACTAATTGGCACCCTTGTCACCAGCCAAGGACTATAATGGGCTGATGGTAGTCCCTTCAGATCTGAGCTTAGGAACATTGCTGTTGAAGCTTTTATTCCTGCTCCCTGTGCAGTACATTTTTTCGTGGACAGACAGAGACATTTCCAGAACTGTCAGTCTGATACTTTTTTCCACAAGTTACTACACTCTAATAAAAAACATTTTGTCAGAAAAATTTTGCAGAGATTTACAGTGTTTTTGTGTTTTATTTTTAAATACTGATTTTCAACAAAGATGTTTAGAGCATATTAGGACTCCCTACATTGTACACTTACACGTTAATAGTTTTGGAGAATATAATTAAAATCATGCACTATCTTAGGTACCCATGTTTCTTCCACAGTGTCACAGAATTTTATCTTCTTAATGTATTCTTGCCATATCCTTTTGAGGTGAGAACACCTAGTCTTGTCATTTTAGGAAAGTGAAATAAGGGATGTGGACAGATATCTTCTTCCAATTCCAAATGTGCCGGTTTGTAGAAATCTCTGTCCTCAGCTGCCCTCCTCATAGAAGTTACTGACTCCACCACTGCTGTAGCAGAGCAGTTTATATGAATGTCCCCCATGTCGCTCCGGGGAAAATCAGACTAACTGTTTCAGACCACACAATTATTCTACTAGAAGTAGCCTTGCAAATTTTGCCTGAAGGCACTTGGAGAAATTTCATACAAGCTTTCAGCAATGTTTACGCGCGCTCAGTAAATCCTCGTAGTGTGTAACAATGAGGCCCTAATTTCCTCTTCTTACAAAGATGTGACCAAAAGAGAAAATTTTTCCAGACTGGAGGCACGAGAGACCTTACTAGATCTCTAGGGCAAAAAAGTACCTTAGGTAAGTGCTAGGCTAGCCAAATGACTCTAGCGTTGAGTTGGGATATTTGTTACCAGACCGATAGTTAAAAAGGATTAATTCTATTAACAGAATTCATTGCAGAACCAAATAAGGCCCAGTGGAGTAGGGCACATGTTTGCCTTAAGGATATTAATATTTCTTTAAAGTCAATAAGATCATTTACATATTGAATCTCAGGTACTTGCTTCCCCACCTTGGTGAACTGAGCTTTATGGTAATAGCAGCATTTAAAAAACCTTAAAAAGGGTTAAAGGAACTTGGGCCATGGAGAGACAGAGAGAAAGAGAAAAAAACAAAAAATAAAGGGAAAGAGAAAGATGGAGATAAGAAAGAAAGAAAAAAGAAAAACAATCCCTTACATTTCTATTCTTTTGCTAGAGCCAAATGCTATTTAAGATTCTGCAGCTTGTTTCAAAAATTACTTTTAACTTTTAGTATTTTGCCTGTGATCAGGGCTGGAAGTGCCAAAATACTATGAGAAAAGCTGTTTTAATGTTAATTTTGGCCATGGACAGAAGCAGAAGTGTGAAAAATCTCACCACGAGCAATCTTTCACATTACATTTCCTTGCAGTTTGAAGTTTCAAGCAGTTAGGATTAACACTTGGTTTTGGATCCTAATCGCAATTGAACCCGAACCTTTTCAGGTACTGCCATCACTAATTAGAAGAGTTGAGTCCATGTTTGCATAATAATAGTAAATAGCTATTGAGAGCTTCCTCTGGGAGGATATGAGAGCCAATGAACTTCCATTACACCACTCCTTCAGCAAATATGATAAATTAAACGGTGGAAGTCAATACCGTGGACTCTGATCAGGATGAAAATTTTGTGGTTATAATAAAGTCTTTTTAGTCTTGAGACTTCTACACTCAAACTGTTCAGGTCCTTTTTCAGTGCTTATAACTGTGATAGCTGAACAATACCATGATCTCTGCAAATCTTCTTTTCCAGTCACTGACATTCATGAAGAATGAATCTGACAGCTTGTATTCTAATAATTATGATGCAGTAAACACTAATAATAGATTTTTCTTATTAAGCAGTCTATGTTATTAATGAGAATAGTAGCTGTGAAGAAATTTATGAATTATCTGCACATTTATTTGAATAAAAGAAAGAAAGGATGGCAAGTAACTTATTAGAAGAGGTGGAGCTTTCTGGTATCCATGGTTTTACAAAATTGAAATGCTAGATATACGCCTGAAAGTGTTATTTGTAAAGAAAAAAAATCTGTAACAATACTAAGTACCTTAGCAAATCAAGAACTCTCCTCTTATACTTAACAAGGTTAAAGGAAAAAAATTAAAGAGAGACTCTCTTTTTCCAAAAGAGAATAATTAAGATTGTATTCCCTTTTTGTAACTAGAGATAATGTCTGAATTAGAAAGTGATAGAAATTGGTGTCCCTTTTTTAATAAGTAATATACAGCACACATTGCATGCCAAAATAACTATCTATGTATCTAGACCTGTTTTTCCTCTAAGTTCATCAGCTGAAGGACAATCAATCATCTTTTGTCATTTTGAGTCAGGTTCACTGCTGTTGCTGATCTGGGTGGGCAGTTGTGTCTATATGTGTATATGTTTTGAATAAGTGGTTTTTAGTGGATGTAACTAGTGAGAATACATTCTGAACTGTGGCACCAGTTTGACCTTGAGGTCAAACTTGAGCTGAGGCAACCAGATAAACAGCAGAAAAGAGAATGGCTTTTTTTAGAGAGGACCTTAAACACAGGCATAAGGAGAATGTGACTTGGAAATCTGCCTTTAGATTTTGATCATTATTGGTGTTTGTTATTCTGTTATGCTATTCTGACACTGACAGTAATGTGTGGAGTTTTTTTGTAAACTACAGAGTCCGGTCTTAATTTTTGGTTATTTTCTCTAGTTGAGGAGAGTTACTGCAATATGACTCAAATGCCACAGATGTGAATAGACAAACTTATAGGAAAATTATAAAGCCAGATATATGGATTTCATGTTCTTTAAGGTATTTATTTTCTGAATGCTGTGTGCTTGCTCATTCTTTATGTCTTTATGGAACAAGCATTTTACTGCAGAACACACTGCAAAACTGTTGTGTATCTCTTCTCACATGAAAATCCCTGAAAACCACAAGACCTGTGTTTCTGATAGTGTTCTGGAGAGTGTGATAGGACAGGAGAATCTGGGGGGATGACACTCATTTCAGAGCCAGGGTACTGCCCTTTAACAGTCATAGCTGCGGCATGGTCTCTTACTCTGTGGTTAATGCAAGACAATTCAGGGCAGCTTATCTCTCATGAAGATGATTTACCTTGAGTGCTTCATTTTCAAAGTATTGTAAAAACAGCTATTGTGAGAAGTGGATACTCCTGAGTAAGGTTTTTTGTGTCAGAAGTCTCAGCAAATTTCTGGTAAGTATTCACCAAAAAGATTTGACAAGATCATCAGTAATGACACGCTTCAAGGCTCTGTCTTGAAGTGAAATCAGATGTTGAAGGTCATTATCTAAAAGTTTAATATGGATATGTGCCTCATACAGTGACTCACGCAGAATTATGCAAAGCCATCCATGTTTAAGGGAATCAAAGAAATTACATGATTAGCAGAAAATCTTGTAAGCAATGGCATGGAGTGGATTTGACTCTAGAAGGTGGAAACCCCAGACATTTTCAGCCAAAACAATTCCCTTCCTTTGGATACTGCTCTGGTTGTATCAGAGGGCCAGATACAGCACATTTTCAGCAAAAATGAGTTATTTTTTCAGCAAAAGAACAAGTGTCATGGTGTGATTTCCTTTTGTCCCAGATGAGCTGAAGATATGGAGGCACTAAACAGCTCTTTTGAGTGTTGAACATCTGAAAATTGTAAAAGGAGAAATTCAGAGCAGTATCTTTTCCCCTTATTTCTGGAACTCATAAAATTGCTCTGAAAAAGAAATATATACTTTTATAGTAGACTAGATAGTGATAAGCAGAAAGTTTTTGAAGAAAATAGCCTATTGGGAAGAAAGACTCAGATAATTCCAAAAGGTTTTTGTGGACCATCTTCTCTTTGCCACGCAAACAGAATACTGTGTCAAGGATGAAACATAATTTCAGAATAAAACATAACCAATGCCAGAGAATGTACTTCCTATCTCTCCATTTACCAAGGATTGTCTTCCTCCTTTATTTTGCTTATAACTGCCTCACCTCTTTACTCCTTGTATTTGAACACAAATGTAAGCTGAAAAAGTTCCTTGAACTATGTTCTGCAAGCACAGCCTCTGGGGACACTGCATGGACCTGTCACAGGCTGATGAGGTGACCGGGTAGAAGATGACTTTTTCTACTTTGTGAGTACATTTCTGGTGGGAGTAGTCACCTGTTCTGTCTTATCTGACACTGCAATGACACTGCAGCCCAAGTCATGAACTGATTGTGCTTGCTATGGGACACTTGCCATCTCTTAGGGTATCTTTTATTATTACAAGATACCACAAGTTTTCCACCCCATGTTCCGGACTACATACACATAAAATTATTCCCTAAGTCCTTTCTGAAGACAAGAGAATCTCTTGTTCTCAAGCAGCTGACATTTATCAGTGTTTCTTAATGTGTGTTCTGCAGATGGCCATCGGTTTGTAAGACCTGAGATGGAGTCTGAAAAATGGCATTAGAACCTTACATTTTTGTCTCATATAAAAGTATTCCTACACAAGTGGATGAGCAAGCAAACAAAAACACAAACTAAATAATAATAATTAAAAAACCAACAGAAAATACAAACAAGGATTCAGAAACCAGTCAGCTAAAAATTAGACTAAGAGAAACTATAAAACATGATGTATAAGTATTTTTTCAATAAGAAATGGCAGTTTAGTTTAGAAAAAAAATAAAGAGGATCACTGATCTGGATGATACTGAGCATAGAAAGCCATGTCATGTAGATTCATGCAAGAAAAAAGAATTATTTTCGACACATGATCTGTGGATTCATGTGTCTGTGGCTTTTCTCAGAGGTGTTAAAAGGTAGCCACTAAAAGCAAACATTCAGTAAGTTGCATTCCCTGGCCCAGGGTTTGACCTGTGCTGGAATTTGTTTAGAGATCTATGCACTGGGATATAGCTACTCATGTGTTGGCTCCAAAGCCAGCAATTTGCCTTTCTTTTTTTCTTTTCTCTTTTTNNNNTTTTTTTTTTTTTTTTTTTTAATTGTCTCTTATTGAGTAAGATAGTGACTGTGAACCAGGAAAGACAAGAAAAGCAGAAATGCCAAACCATTGACCCCAGCTCTCATGCATTGCTGAAAGATTATGAGCAGTTGAAAAAAATTCTCCAGTTGTATCATCCTGTTTGTAGTTGTCTTTTGTTACAGTTTTTGTTTTAAATCCATAGTGATTGCTGCTACCTGCCAAAAGCCTGGCACAGCTACCTCACCATCAGTACAGAGTATCTGCCATTGTGCTCCATCACCCACTAAAGAATGAGCTTTTCCTGCAAGGATCTCAGGAGATTTGTGTTTATTTCAATAACTATCTCTCAAGTTTTCCTTCCACCAAGTAAGAACAGTTCTGCCCGTGGGCTGTTCTCTCCTTTGAGCCGATAACGCCGTGTATGTTCTCCATCTGCAGTGCTGCTGCCACGCACAACTGGCTTGGCTAAGGACAGGGACAGGGGGGCCTCCCAGCAACAGAATTAAGACAACACATATTTGTTTTTCTCCTCATTGCTCTGATTTTTATCTTTTCTTCCTTGTTGAACAGATTCTTTTTCTTCCTGTTAGCTACAATTTCCCCCTGCATTTCTCTAGTGATGCTCATCACCCTGGTCTCATGGAGGTCATTCAATCTGGACAGCTAATTTTTTTTTCTTTGGAAGCTTGCTTGCCAGGCAAGTCTTCACAAGTTCTCAGAGCTCTGCATGCAGCTAAAGTAATTACAGGATTAAACTCATTAATAATATGCATAGAAAAATCACTCTTCTTACAGAGGGAGCTCTGGAAAAGGGAGAGGTATTTAAATGTCTCTGATGTAATTTCTGTGTATATCTCTGTGTGTATGTGGACATCACTAAAATAGGTTGCCCAGAGAAGCTGTGGATGCCCCATCCCTGGAATTGTTCAAGGCCAGGTTGGATGGAGTTCTGAGCAACCTGGTCTAGTGGAAGATGTCCCTGCCCAAGGCAGAGGGGTTGGAATGAGCTGATCTTTAAGGCCTCTTGCAACTCAAGCCATTCTTTGACTCGATGATTCCATGATTTACAATATATGTGCGTACTTTTATCTGTGTATGTCTGATGTCTATATACCCTGTTGTAGCTGCTGTTACAGTGTTGTTTCAGATGGAGCACTGCTGATAACAACTCTAAACCTCACTTCATATACAGTAAATTCTTTTGACACCCTGTGCTTACATGGTACAGCAGATTGTACATTCATTACCTGATGACACTTGAAACAAGACACTGATAACGAGACTCAATTCTCTGTACATTCACCTTGTTTTTCTCTTTTTCTTACCATGTTTTTTTTTTCCTGTGGATTTACTGAGCTTGTTGCTGTGAGGTCTGCATAAGGTACACGATCCTTACTGTATTCAGCATAAACAGTGAGGAAATTCAAATAATCCCAAGAGTAAGGAGGAGTGGGAAGCAAAACCTAATAGTTATACAGGGCTGTGCAGGCAGGGGCAAGGGGAGGACTCCACAATGTGTGTTGATAATTGCATTAAACTTTGGGCATGCATGGGTGCACACACAGAGATGACATTCTTTATTATTGATGGGGCCATAGTAATTATTACAAAGAATTTTAATAGTGAAGTAAAAATTAGACATTTGCTGCCATAATAATAGTCCTTAATGTAACAAAATCAAGCCAGCAAGATTGGATTTTAGTTATTCATCTGCTCTGTTGATAATATACCACTGCATAGAGTGATGCTTCAAAAAGGGTTTTGTGTCATGAGTCTATTTTGGTCTGTTCTCACCATGGTGTGTCATGGTGCCTTCTTATTAAGTCAATTTTTTTCTTATTTTTTTAATCTCAGACTAAATGTGATTTAAATATTCCTCACAGGTGTTATCTGAATTAAAAGGGATGACTATTGCTAGTAGCATGCTTTCTTCTTAATAGCATAATGCACACAGCTGCTTCTGCTCTCCATTCTTATGCTGCATGCTGCTTAACTGTGGCTTTTAAGGTTTCATCAATTCCTACTGACACTTTACTGATAAATAGGTCGTTCAGAAATTCAACTGCATCCTAGTCTGAAGGGTTATGAGGCTGAGAGGGTACTGAATCATTTCCTTGGTCTTTCTTTCACCTCCCACAGCAGGCAAACCCCACCCAGTAAATCTTTGATGAATGGATTATAAATATTAAGGACTTCACAGAAGTAGTTTAAATTTCCCATGAATGGTGGAAAGAGGCACAGCTGGATGTTCTCCCTGTTTGAACTCAGACTCAGCTATGGGATGGGGTCACTATCCACCATCCTTGAAATGCAAAGGATGAAGATCCTCACCTTCCTTAGACATGTAGGCTACAGCTGAACCAACACTTTCTGGGACTGCTCTACAAAGAGTGGAAGCCAAACAAACACCTGGGCAATGCATATCCTGAAACAGGCTTCTGTCTTGAGCATGTGAGCTGAGGGAGGGATGATGTTTCTCATAGAGTGGTCTGATGTCCAAATGGGTGGGAAGAGAGGGAGCAGGAGGATTGCCACAGGCTTGGTGTGATGCCAACCTCACATCTTGCCCCTTCCTGTTATTTTCATTTTTGGAGCAGCAGTAATTATACCCCTCTGGAAGCCTCTCCTACAACAAATGAGAGAGGATGCACAAGTCCATGGTGCCACAGTGCCAATACCTCCTCCTTCTCAGAGAAGGTGACAGTCCACAACTGGGCAAAAACACTACCAAGAGAACAGTTTACATTTGTGCAGATCACAGAATTGTTGAGGCTGGAAAAGACCTTCAAGGTCATCAAGTCCAACTGTTAACCTAACACTGCCATTTTGGCCACTAAACCATGACCCCAGGTGCCCCATTTTTGAACGCTTCCAGGAATGGTGATTCCACCTCTTTCCTGGGCAGCCTGTTCCAATGCCTGAACACTCCTTCAGTGAAGAAATTTTTCCTAGTAACTAATCTAAACCTTCACTGGTGCAGCTTGAGGCCGTTTCCTCTTGTCCTGTCAGTTGTTACCTGGGAGAAGGTATCGTCTACTGATAAAACTTGGATCAGAGTAGCAAGACACAGAAATTAAGCTTAGCTCATATATTGTCTCACTGGTTGAGAAGGTCCAATTTCCTTTGTTCTCTATTTCTTCCCATGGTGTTACAGGATGTTTCTTGCCACAACATGGTTCTTAGGGGATTGTCTAGACTACACTATGGCAGCGTGCCACATTTTTCTGCCAACTGGGTCATAAATTGTACTAAAACCTTCTAACTTCTGAGTTTTAATGACCTTTAAAAGTAGTTCTTGGACTTCTGCTTTTCAGGGAATCTACGAGTATCTTTTTATGTGCAGACCTAAACTGATAAAAGCTCACTTGGATAAACATAGGTATAGTCCTCCATACTGTAACTTTTAATCAATTATATTGATTTATTGCCCTTATTGATTCCCTGATGTACATCAAATGATCTGATTTCTTAGATTTCTTTGTGGGGTGGGGGGGGGGGGGTGGGGAAACAGAGGCTTTTTATTAGTATCAATTTTTCTGTGAGGCTATAAATGGTAAAATGCCAGGATGCAATGTGTTCTGGTGATATATTGGACACAATTAAATTGAACAATGACTTGCTTATAAATCAAAGCAAAGGAGGAATCATAAACCATTCCTAACCAAGTGACCACAGAGATTTTGAGATGAAAGGAGGAGCACAGTTGTTTTTCCCACAATTGATACTCATTTTTTGTGCTTTGTCATGCATGGATAACAAGCAAATCTTTAAATTATTTCACGGTAATGTGTTCTTTCTTTAACAGCTTTAGAACTGATTTTCTAAAGTTTTATTTTATTAAGTAGTGGTGTATATTTAGAAGGTAAATCATACATTAAAAAAACAACAACAGCTTGAAAAATAAGCTTTTTTATTCAAATATCCTGAGACAAAACCATAAAAAGTAAGGTAGGTTGTTTTTTCTTTTTTCTTTTCTTTCAGTTCTCTGTCAAATAACAGGCAAAAGAAGAGAAAATCACATTTATAACTTATTCAGCAGATTTGATTCCCAGGAACAATGTGTTCTAATGCAGTTGTATAATCAGTTCTGTCCTTCCTCTCCTATAAACAGGGCATTGTGCTGCGATATAGCAGAATAAACTGGTAAAAAATCTAAAGGACTCTTTGCTAGGAATAGTCTGTTTTAAAGGCAGGGTATTATTGAATAGTGTCATATGCTACTACATAGGCTTTGTAAACCTTGATGTGGATAATGTTGACAAAGTAATGCATCTGCTTGTTTTATCAATTCCCTGCTTTATTAATTCTAGACTTTTTAACATACTTGAAAAGAACAAGCACAGATTTGTGATAAAAGCATCAAAAATAATGTCAGTCAGAGCACCTGGGCTCTATTCCTGATCCTACTGAAGATTTACTGCAGAAACATTACCTAAGCCACTATCTTCAAAGTTCACAGACATTAAGTTTGGATCACTTTTATGATCATCTCATCCAATCTTCTATATAAGGTTGGCAAATAACTTTTTCAGGATTTCTACCTCAAGTCTATATTGTACTTGAGCTGGAGAAAATTAGACACTTAAATCTCAGGCAGAAGGGGCCAAGAATTTGAATCCTCTTTGCCAAAGTGATGAACATCTTCCATTTTCTTCTTGAAGTTAAAGACAGCTGTGCATGTTCAATACCTCTAAAAATAAGGCCATCTTGAAAAACCTTTACTATCTTTCAGTAAGGTTATTTATATTTCTCTACCTCTCATTGGTGTTATGAATTCACGGATATTTGTAAGGCACTTGATGGGAGGTGTCATAGAAATTGAAAATATAGTAATATATCATTTGCATTGACTTGAAAGTGCTCTGAGGGAGAGAGACCAAGACAGAAAGAGAAAGAGAGAGAGACATATCTTTCTAGATATGGAGACAGTGCATGTATAAGGCTGTTCTTCCTGTCTCCTGCTCATGTACTTATCTGTACACACAAAATATTTAGAGGTATCAATGTCATATACAGAGGAAACTAAGATTTTCTAGGGAGCAAAAAGAGAATAGGTTAACAAGAAATCAGAAAGGTAAAATAAACTAAATGAACTTGAAAATAGGAAGGGCAGTGCTGAAATGGCTTTACAGTGGGCACCTTTTTTCTTTTGAGCAGAGGCAAAGTAAAAGAAAATCCTTGGATGATTTAAAATGCAGCGTTGAAACAGCCTTGCTTCTTGCATAGGTCTTCTGAATGGGATTTGGCTCTGTGTGAAATTAAATGCATTGCATTTCTAACACCCGGGACATATTAGAAAGTGATCATCATTGCCTTGGGATTTTTAGCCCATGCACAATTTGAGTATGTTACCACAACAATTAAAATGCAAGCATGCTTTCTCAAATAAATACTTCATTTAATCTTCCATCAGGACAAAAGCATTTATATATATATAAAATATATGTATATATGTATATAAATATTTGGATTTTTGGTTTCGCTTTGTTTTGAGGAGGGGTATTGAGCTGATCATATGAAAAATATCTTTCCTTAACGATGCAGTACAAGTAAATCCCCACAGAAAACATGCCAGAATTGTCAGGCATTGCTTGGAATATCTTTAGTACAGAGCAGGACACATAACAAGATTTACCCACTGCCTTGGAGACAGAGAAGGGGTTGTCACGAGGACAGTTCTTAAGAGTTTTTACAAAAATGCATGGCTCCATCTGTCTTCCCTCTTTTCCTTGGCTACGAGAACAGCCTAGCAATTTCAATAACCCAACAAGGGACCTCATGCACCAAGAGAAGTGAGGAACAGATTTTTCAATTTGGCACCATTCTGATTTATTTTTTTTTTAAATGGCAGTTGAAATAATTATCCGCAACTACAGGCAGCTGATGGATAGAGTGTTTAATCTATGGATCCAGATTCACGCTCTGCACTGTGTACTGAGGATAAACAGGGATGTTATGAGTGAGAGAGTTGTATGAAATAGTTCAAATACAAATCAAAGATAGAATGGTTTTTCTTTTTACTGACTTCAGAGAAATGAAACTACTGGAGCAGTTTTACAGGCATCACCTGATCTTCACAGTGTCTAAAAGAATAAATAATAAGATGCTGATGCCCTGACCCTGAAACGCTCATGTTTAAAGCCATACCCACAGCCATACATAAAATATAAATATGTGTATCAACATATACACACAATCAAAACATATGCATATAATCAAAGGCCAGCAATATTTTAGCATGGATATATAGAAAAACTCTGCTTAATCACTGGCTAGGACATATTCCACTGTAAATTTCAAAACTCACTATGATATTTTTTTCTGATGGAGAAAAATGTGAAGTTTCCGTAACACTGAATTCAGTAAGCCAGTTAATATTTTTAAAATGGTTTTGTAGTCCAGAGGATTGTTTTTAGAAGATTTAACATGTTTCAGGATCCATCACTTTTTGATAATCAGATATTGAAGCATTTTATAGACTGTTTATAGATGGAGTAGATGGTATGGGAAGCATCCCCAAGCTTCAAATCATAGGTGATTTGTTTGAGATTTGTTTATAAGATTAATGTAAGAAATCTTCTTTCTCTCTCCAACTGATCCCACTACTCAGCTTTTTGCTTTTTTTTCCTGCTTCACAGACGGTGTTTCGTAGTCATAGGCTTAGAGGACGGACTTCCCCAATGGCTACAATTTTCTGACGGTGAGTTTCCTGGTAGTTTTGCAATTACTTTCCAGAAACTATGGCTTTTTCAAACTGTTCTTTGAGCACAGGGCAGAAAATGCGGCTGCACACATTTTGGCTAAATTTTGACCTCCAGGTAGATGTCCTTTATATCGTTCTGCTGCTCTTATTATGATTTCAGCTACAGCAATACCTAGAAGATCTAGACTTGGACCAGACAAAAACCTAGCTGTTATTGCACTATGAGCTGTAAAAACAAAGAACAAAATTAAGTCCCTGTCTCAAAGCTTACAGGCCATGCATCAGTTGAGAAGTGTAAAGGATAACTGAGCAGAAAAGTATAATTAAAAATACTGTTTAGCATCATAGGGTCTTGGTATATCAAAATCTTAATTCTTGGAACTGTTTTCATAGGGACCAGGATGAAGGGGAGTTATAAGCGTAGATTTAAAGGAAGGTAATGAAACTGCTCTGTTCATAGGGAATTCCTCCTGTGCATGGAAAGAATAGAAATCATGCTTAAAATCCAGCCCCAGTGGATGATGGAGACTGGTTTTATGAACTGATCAAAATAGACATTTTGTCAATTTAAGATTATGGACAAGTTGGCTTTGAAAATACAACTAATTAGCTGTTATTGGATGAAATATTGAAGGAGGGGAACAAAAAAAAGTGATGAAGAAGAAGGGAGTGAATAGTGCATGGATAAATCTGAAGGGCTGGGAAAAGGATCTTCACCTCAGCCTTAACAACTGTTTGCTGTGGGGACAAAGCTGTTTGCAGCAAGAGAAAAGAAGGACTTTGCAGGAGTCAGATTTCAGAAGGGGAGGATCTCAGCCCCATGGATGGAGGGGAAACCTGAGACTTGGCTGTCATAGGAGAGAGCACCTGGAAGACCCAGAGAGGTGCCTCACTAATCTCATACCTGCACTGCAGGGCAAACATAATTGTGTACAAGCACTGGGCATGTCCATTGCTGCTGAGGAAAATGGGCTCTGACCTCTCCTTACAGCACAGCAGGGTTTGAATAGACAGAAAGGGGAGAGCCACCCCTGGGGATGGTGGGTGCTCACTGAGGGCACTGGCAGTCTGGCTGCATTCGCCTTTTAAAGCCCTCACATCTGTGTCCCTGGCAGCACTGCTTTTAATCATCCTGTTTAGCTCCACCTCTACCCACTTTAGTCGGGAGAGCACAAGGAGAGATTTTCTTTCTACCTCTTCAGTTCAAGATGGGTTGCTTTGCTTTTTCTTTCCCTTGAATATACCGATCTCTGAGACACTTCATAATTACCCCCTGTTCCAACCTTACCTGATCCTTTTTTTCTCCTTTCCCTTTTGGTGACTGATTTTATTTGTTTGAATTTTAAAAAGAGCACTTTTTAATTATGTTTTTGTTGCATTTTAATCATGGTTTTATTGCCCCTTGCTGCACCTTGAGCATCGTATAAATATTATCATAGCCTTTCAATGTTTAGAGGATACCATGTCTGTTATGATAAAATATGTCATTACTAAATGTGTCAGGAACAGTCATGGGTTTTTTTCTCACATGGTCTTTGGTTGTTGTTTTGTAGCAAATATGCTTAACCGCCCTCAGCTTAGCTTTTCTGTGTGAAGAACTAGGCTATAACCAGTTTCTGTTGTTTTTAAGAAAAAGAAAAATCACAGCCTCTGGCTCAGTTGCTCAGCTAATGTAAAATGGCACAGTGTTATTAAAATCAATGAGACCTGGGCCAGGTTGGTCTAGCCAGGCTGTCAAGTGATACTAACATATCATACAGTATATTACATTTCTAGAGTAATGATATAGCTAGAAATTTCCAATGGCCTCCCAAATTTTAGGCTGATTCACTTACAAATTACAGTGCTGTATGAAGGGCATCAGAAACAACAGTCCTGGTATTTCTTGCAGTGTAAGTGCATATTATTTTACCCTGGATGAAATTCTGGCAAGTTTTAATCTTTGTTGGGTCCAGCAGGGTTTCAAACCATATTTTTAGGTATGTGAGGGATTTTAGAAAAAAAAAGTTGATACCCCATTCTTGGTGCCTTTTGCACTTCATGATAATATTTTCAGTGTTATTTTTCCAATTCAAACATGGAAGAACCAATAGCAGAGCTTTGATCTGATAGCCGAGAGCATCTGGATGGAGTGTGATGTGTACACATATGGCATCTCATGAAAGGCTGCACTAAGTGTTCTTTATGCAAGAGCAGGAAATTGGTAGAGGGTCTATGTGGTCTCAACACCTCGACTGTACACTCCTATATCTCAGGGTCAGGGCCTCACTAAATCCTGTGTGTGAAGACTTCCTCCAAGAAGATAAAATAAGGGCCATCACAATGGAAGCATTTTGATCAACAGCACAAAAAAGTAGCTGCCTGCACAGAATCACATGAACACCTGAGACCACAGCATGGCAATGGCAACTCCCTGCTGCAAGAAAGACAAATTACAAGCACACTTAATAAAAAATATGTCCCTGATGTTGTGCAGGTTCTTTCGCTGCTTGCATTTGGATTTTTGGTCTTTTGAATTTCACTATCATAGGGAAAATATTGCAGATTTCAACAGATCAATTTTAAAGACAGATTCTCCTCAGTTACTTTCTTGGTGATGACTGGGGCTTTAAAATTATTGCATGGATTAAAATATCAAGCAGTTTGGAAGTCCTGAAATCATTGTCCCTTACTGCAGGGCTGCGCAATATCAGTGCCCAAGAAAGGACTCTGTATGGGTCAAGTTGAAGAGACTTCAGGGCAATCCCATCTGTATGTAATCAGGTAGAGACTGTACGAAATCCAAGGATTAATGGAAGTGTTTAGAGGTTAGTGCTCCTAACAGCAGTAGCTGGGAATCATACCTATTAACCAGATTCCAGAGATCCCCGAAATGTGGGATTTCTGTACTTTTGGAAGAATCGTTTTTTTAAGAAAAAGCTTTTGAAGGCAACAGTCACAAAGTCCTTCATGAAGTGACATTTTGGGAAAAGAAACAATTTTTCAGGTTAGTCAAGCCATTCTTTCACCATCAAGGAGACAATGTTTTGCTATTTTTGCAGAAGTTTCTGCATTATTTCAACATAAATCATATAGACTCCTAGAAGCATAGAATATGTTGAGTTGGAAGGGACCCACCAGGATCATGGAGTCCAACTCTTGGCCCTGTCCAGGGCACCCCAAGAATCCCACCATGTGCCTGAGAGCATTGCCCAAACTCTTTCTGAATTCAGACCAGCTTGGTGTTGGGACCACTTCCCTGGGGAGCCTGTTCCAACGCTCAGCCATCCTCTGGATGAAAAACCCATAAAATAGATATTAAGAACAGAAAAATAATTCTATTGAAAAGCTGAAAGCCAAGATATTGCATTTCAACACTGTTAAAATGTATTACAAATAATATTATTGGAAAATACACTTTTTGTTTTGAAATTAAAAGCAAAAAATGAAAAAAAGCGCCTTATTCCAAAGAATATACATTTTCTTAAGAGTTGCAGCACTGAGATATTTTTCATCTGGTTTTAGTCACTGAAGTTTGACTGTCTGTTGCATTGAAATGAAGAGTTATGAAAACTTTTGTACATTACTTCTTGCCTTTCGCCTGTTTTCTGAGAATTCACCATCATCTGGGTCTATGTACTGCACTCTGATGAGGTTTGTTTTAATGAAAGGAGAAAACAACTCATGGGTGAATAAAGTTCTTCAGTAATATCACTTGTAATGATAAATGTCATAATTTGCCTAAGTCCCTGTGTACCATTCTTCCCCTCTCACTGCTAAGAATCTTTTGATCTAAGGAACATCCATGATAATTTTAAAATACAGTTTCAGATGGCATAAAAATTTAAAGCCTTTTTGATATTAAAATTAAAAGCATTTAGAAAGCAATCATAACTCCATTCCAGTTAACAATTATATAAGATAATCAAACATCATGCTCTAAAACTCTGGCAGTGGGAAGCAAAAGAGGATTTTCTTGCTTTTGCATTTTACATAATTATCTATCTTTGTTACAGATGGATTTTCAAAACCTCTTCTCCACTTAAAATATCAAATACAAGTTGCAGGGTAGCAGAGGGGTGGCTAATCCTGTATGCTTTCATGTGGCTGTAAACCATAGGACACATGGTGAATCAATGGGAGAGATGATTGAGGAGCAATTCACAGACGGGAGATGACAATGGCTCATCATGGATTCTATTTTGGGAATTGGTGGGGCTCTGCATATAGTCTTTCAAGGTCACCCAGAGATATCAGCTTCATTAGCCCCTTCTGGCTCGGTGCTAGCTGTGAGCAGGAGAAGCTGATTACACCCACGGTCCCTGTGCCAGCACGGCCCATTGCTCCTCTTCCTGCAATGTGATTAGCCCTGGCTTGGAAACCTCACTTGAACAGCTCAAGAGGTGCATATGGCTCAAGAGCCACATGTTGCTCACTCCTGGCCCAAGACAATGAGACACAACATTGGTTTGATTCTCTCAACATTCCCTCATTAACATGTATCTGCAGATTGATTTTTAGCATACTTTTGATGGAAATTATTTCTCTCAGCAAAATCAACAGTTGTTCAGAGAAAATCCCATATGAGAAGACTTGATTTCTTCTTTATATGCTACAGATCACGGGCTCTTTGGGGCAAGATAGGGTCTAACAGCTATTATTATAAATGAGCGTAGTGTCTAGTGGCTTTAGCAAGGAGGGAATGAGCACATGCACAAAACTTTCCCTGCTTTTTTCTTTTTTCTTTTTTCTCTTTTTTCTTTTTTTTCTTTTTTCTTTTTTCTTTTTTCTTTTTTCTTTCTTTTTTCTTTTTTCTTTAGGAGTTTAAAGTAGAAAGGTTCCCGCATCTATCTAATTCATCAAGGGTACTTTGGAAATATTGTCACTGGTAGGCAGGCTTAGATGCTCACACAGAACAGCTTTATCCTTCTCTTGAAGCCATTTGGTCATGTAATTGTGTTATCAGCTCATTGACCAGTACACAACGCATATACAAATGCATGCTCTTAAATTGTACTGACAAAAATATAATTCATCTAAAAAATAATTTGCAAATCACATACTCTGAGTATGGTCTGTTGCTGTGGAGACTTGAGGGTGCTTGACTGTCTCTGCTCTGCTGTTGGTGTTAAACCAAACATGTACTCCATGACTGAATTACCCTTGTGTCTTTGGTTTCCAGAGGGACAGAGTTAAATGCTGCCTGCCTAGGAAATGCTTAGCTGAATAGTAAAGCAAGGAAGCTCAAGCTGCAGTGAACAGTCACTTATCTCTTTCCTTTTGCATGACAATCCCCAGCCGTGTGGAACAGTGATAATCTCTTTTGGTAACACTGCCACTACTATTGCATCAGGAAGACTGATATTAAGGGTGTACACAGGAGTCTCTGACCTTCCAGTGAGCATGTGAATACAGCACAAGAGATAACTCTCTTGGCTACCCAGGGTTAGGACACAGAAGGCACAGTGTCACCTGTATGGGCCAGACTGTCCTGTTACTAGTAAAATCCATTGGCATCGCTGCTTCCAACTCCAGCATCGCTGATAACTCATTGCTGTTCAAAGAGATTATTCAAGTGTTCAGAATTAAAGCTGCAGGACACATTTTTAGTTGGTGGAAACTGGCCAGGTGCCCATCAAGAGATCTCTACTTGTTGGTGGGATGGTTCTTTATGGTCTGCTCTGGTCTTCAAATGCTATAAAAGACACTTTTGACACAGCAACTTAGTTAGGAAAGCTAATTAAAGAGCACATGGCTTTCATTGATGACTTGAACATGTCACGCTGAATGCACCTGTCCAGAGATGTTGAGAAATTTTAGGTTTGTTCTCTATTTGGATGGGAAAAGAACCTTGGCAAAAGCAGGGAACTCATTTTGGCACGCTTGGTGACCTAACAGATAGGAAGGAAGTTCCTGATATGCATCACTCAAATCTCGCTCTTGGGTTGTCTGCTTTGTTGTATCCAAACGAAATATTTGCGCTTGAACAATTTGGGGTAGAACTGTTCAGAAGTCGACTTTTGAAACAATGACTGAAAGGAAAAAATCAAAGATAAAAACAGGTAAGCAAGCAAAGAATGAGCTGTAGCAGGCTGCCAGATTTAAGTCACAGCCGTGAAGTCCTGCAAAGAGCAGGAGTGCTTCTTTTAATCTCAGGAGCAACCATATACCTAATTGTATAGTCAGTACAGCACAGCATTGGATCTGCTTGTCGCATTGGATCTGCTTGTAGCAGACATGCCAAGTTTCGTGCTTTGCCTTCAGTGAACCACACTGTTTACCAAATGAACACACAAATTCACACTCACACATACCCTAAGCTGGAAATACTGGCCATTGCAGTAACCGTGGAACAGCACAGAAGGTGGTCAGTGAGTAATGTGGAGACTTTTCTGAGCAGAGGGAAGGATGTATAGAGAGTATGGGGATCCTAGGGAGGATAAATGTTAGTGTCTGGGAAACGTCTGAGAATGAGCTGGGCAGAAGAACTCCTTCACAGAAAGGGTGATTGGCCATTGGAATAGGCTGCCCAGAGAGGTGGTGGAGTCACCATCCCTGGAGCTGTTTAAGGGAAGCCTGGATGTGGCACTCAGTGCCATGGTCTGGGTGACAGGGTGGTGATTGGTCATAGGCTGGACTCGATCTCAAATGTCTTTTCCAACCTCATTAATTCTGTGATTCTGTGATTACTGGATGAAATGATTTAAAACTTGCTGAAAGGAGACTCGGGCAAGTGTGCAGAACCTGCTGAATGTTGAAGAAACAGCTGGAAAATATCTCCATCACCTTTCAACTCTTTCACTTTTTCTGCTGCTTGGTACTGACATCTACTCCTCCTTTCTTACTGTAAAGTACAAAGGGGCAACTTCCTTTTTTCTTTTTCAATAGGTATTGTAAGAGCCCCTAATGGCCAGAAACCTTAATTGCAAGAATTATTGAAGATTAAATGAATGTAAACCTAAAATAATGTTATACATTATAACATTATTTATATCTCCATCACCTTTCAACTCTTTCACTTTTTCTGCTGCTTGGTACTGACATCTACTCCTCCTTTCTTACTGTAAAGTACAAAGGGGCAACTTCCTTTTTTCTTTTTCAATAGGTATTGTAAGAGCCCCTAATGGCCAGAAACCTTAATTGCAAGAATTATTGAAGATTAAATGAATGTAAACCTAAAATAATGTTATACATTGCATAAGATATATGCTTCCTAGCAAGGTTTTAAGGCAAAATTTTACTGCTGACATTTTCTTCCTTTAAAATTCTAGTTCTTTAAGTTGTATAACTTTAAATATCTGTCATGTAGTAGGCAGTGTCTTTAAATGACTATTATTTTTAATTAAATGCTGAAATCCTGGCTTGGAATCAACACATGTTTTTGAATTTTCAGGCTTTTTTAGGGTTCTTAAGTAAGATCTCAGTATTGTAATTTTTGACAGGTCTTTTTGAAAATCCCAGTGTGGATAGTGTTATCTCAGCCAAATTAATTCCTAGAGTAATTCAGTTTGATTCATTTAGGATTTAGCCCTTGTGAGATTTTTCTGGCATGTCCATTGCCTAGGAGACATAACTGTAGAATTAAGTGTATGTAAACTTTTGATCATCTACAAATTAAATTTTATCCTTACCAGTGGCATTGTTGTTTTCCAAGCATTTACTGATTTGTGTAATAGTGTCACTGTGCTTGAGAGAGATAGGAATTTCATGGAGGTGCCTTTAAAGAAGTTGTGTCTTTTTCACTTTAATCTCTGGAGCAACAATTTTCCATCCCTGAACAAGGCATACATTCTAACTTTACCTACTGATGTTTTTTGAAATATTAGATGTTAGAATTTTTTTTTTTTTAATGAGTCCTTATTTGCTTTTCTTTCTCTTCTTCATGGGGCCAGGGGCAAGGAGAGAAGGTGAAAATCAGCTCTGCTGAGGGATGGGTAGGCAAGCTCCTACTAAACTCAATGGGAGGGTTGCTATTGATGTGAATAGGGCTCTCTCTGGTGCACGCAGCTCTCCTGTAACATTCAGCAGGTATCCCAGCAAGTCAGTACAAGCTTTGGGCAGAAATGCAGAATGGGGAGAGAATGCATTTTTAAAATACTCCTTTCTTTTTTACTCTTTTAAAATTACATTGCTTATAGAAGGCAGCAGACAGAATATACAGTCCGTTCTTTGTGTCTGTGAATAACTGCTGAGATTCCTGCTAGAAGCACTCACACAACAGAAAAGCAAGAACGCCCTGATAAAAGCTCTTTAATTTCCTTTCCCTCTCATTTTTCCTCAGAGTGCCTCTACATTCTTCTGATAGAAGCTAACTGGAATTAAATAGTGAAAAGAGTTAAAAAATGGGTAACTTCTCAGACTCAGAAAAAAAGAGATTTCAGATCTGTGAAAGATGATTTTGACCATCTAGCTTGACCTCCTGCAAAGTACAGGCCATGACATTGTCAACGCTATAAAGGTACTTGTAACCTGTGCTGGACTAAGGCAGAGCTTCCAGAAATACATCTTGACTTTATTTGGAGACATCAGACAACGTAGGATCCATTACTTTGTTTGACAGCTTGTTTCATTATTCATATTGTTAGAAAGTGGTGCTATGTTGTTGATAATATCAGATCCACCCGTTGCTTTGGAAATAGTTACTGTTTATATACCTTGCTACGTGACTGTCTGCCCTCCGAGTCTGAAGCCTTAATTTGAAAATATCTGTGCCGTGGATAATCCATTCAGGATGGGATTTATGGATATCCTGTGGGGTGCCGGTTTCTGTTAATTAGCGTAGGAGTTAGAAGCTGGAGAAAACCACGGGATCTGCCTGTCCAGCTGCTGGAGTAGAGAATATCCTTTTCTTCACACTGATGCTGAGCTTCTCCACTCCTGGAGACTGTCATTACCAAGTTACAAAAATCTTCCACCCTCATAGCCTGAAATCTTGTGAAAATGGTTCCCTTGGCATATTTGCAGCCCAGTGAAAGAGCTGTCTTGTGTCACTTCCAGCTGATCTGCAGTGCTGGGGGAGAGGGGGAAAAATGAGATTGTGGTTGGGCCAGAAACAATGGCATTTGGAATGACAGCATCTACCTGATTCCTAGAACCAGTATTTAGGCGCTCCAATGGGGAAAATATGTTTTGCAAAGTAAAGGAGAAAAAAAATATTTTATAGGCAGCTGTGCATGTGCTAAGATCCCAAAGGGAACAATTGACTTCTGCAAATCAGAGAAGAAATGTATTTTTCAGGCTATAGTTAAGGAACAAAAGGGGTAGAGGAAAACTTTTTCCACAGCTGAAAACCAGTGCACTTTTCAGGTGGCTGTTTGGAGTATAAGGGAAAACAATTATTTTCATTAAAAAAAGAACAGGAAGCGAAGCAGATATACTAGGAAAGTGCTGTTGTAATGAAGTGGGAAAAGACTTCATTCTGAATGGATTTATGAGGACTCACAACTGCAGAGATGATGGGGATGCCAGGCAGCAATATCAACGACCTCTTATCTGGCACAACGCAGCATAGCACAGGAGCTTCACTTCATGTGCTGGGCTTGAGGTAGCCTGAGACACAAACTGGAGACGAAGGCTGCTCAGCCTCATTGCCTGTGCTTTTCTGTGGAGAGCAGATGAGACAATAAGGTTTAAACCATTAAGCATGTGGAGTAGAGGACAATGCCATTCTCCCAAAGCAAAGAAGGAAGGTAGTTTTGATCTGTTTGCCTAAAACATTAAAGCTTCTGCAGCATCTCAGGTACACCCTCTGAGCTCTGTGCTGCCGTACCAGTATTACTTCCAGCCTGTTTTCTAGTATGCATGTGAACTCCTTCCCTGTTAAAACCTCAGCTATCCAACAACATTTTTGGGTGGAAGGTGAGTGATGTGTAACTTCTCACTGTTGCTGCCCTCCAACTGGAAAAAGGTCTGGTTAGCATCTACTGGTGGTCACGCTTCCTCCACAGTCATTATGGTGCTCTTCAGCCAGGTTGTTTGGCAGTCATTTCTCAGAGGTTCAGGTTCAAATTTACTCACATTGATTTGTCTCTCTGATGGATGGAGTCAGCCCTTGCTTCCATTCTACAGTTAGATGAAACTCCCATTTCCTGTCCTGGTGCTTCCACTCATTCCTTCACTGTTGCTCTTGGCAGGTGACATGGAACCTACAGGTACAGTCTGGGCAGGTACTCCTTGCCAGTGTGGTGGTAAAGTACTAACTGGTAATGGAAGCAATTTTTTTCATGGTACGATTTACACTCTTTGTTTTTGATTGTTTTTCCTGATGTCACCTTGGTCAGTGAGCATGGGGGTGACCCCTCCATCACAGCCTTTGAGATAGTGATGAGACATACTTAATCATCAGTTCCTTTCCTGCCACAGCATCTGCTGCACTGCAGTCTTAATAAAACTGCTCTGTAGTGATATACGTATGTCCAAGACATAATCAGGGCTCCTGCCATGTGCACTGTCATTGCCAAAGATTTCTTCAGTAGAATATCCTTGTGATGTCTGGGATCATGCTCACCACTCATGGCACCTGTCAGTGATATTTCAGCAGCTCCTGCTGATGAGACAAAAGTCAGGTCCAAGGCAGTTAATAACAGGGCCACTGTAGGTGCAAAGAGTGGGCATGGCAGAAGAGGCAGACCTACAAAAAGAAATCAGACTATTCAGTGTCTGAGCAGGAATTGGATAGCTCAGGGGTTGACATCAGTCAAGCATCTATCCATTAATAACACCTAAAGTAACATACAATTTCTTTATCTGTGTTTACCACTAAACCAGCCTTCACTTTTGTTACATCTCTGCACTAGACCCTTTTTGTGTTCTGCAAGGCTTTTGAAATTTGGTTGAGTACCTCAGTGTTTTTTAAGGTTATCTTCTGATAACCGTCAGTGAGTTATCAAACCACATGGTAGTTCAACTGGGAAGAAAAGGCAAGTGAATTTTAGCAGTGAGGCACAGAACAGTATGGGAAGGTTGATGTGGGAAGGCAGAAGACGGGGTGAATGAATCACCCATGGCACACGGCTGCTGAGGCTGTACATGGACATCCTAAGCACTGGCACACATCCCTTCTTTTCAGAGTCTGGGACTGCAGGTGAGTTGCATCTTCCCTAACTACAGTTTATTGCTGCCTTTCCTTCTGAGGTCTTGAAATGCTGTCCCCCACTTTCCACAGACTGTGTCTCCTGTTGCAGGTGGGAACATTGTTTTGAGCCAGTGTTGCACATGCAGCCTGGGAGATGGCTGGTACTCCTTGCATGGTCTGGACTGAGTTGCTCCTACGGCTGCTGCTTGTAAAAGGGAAAATCATCAATCACCTCTTCACACTGGAATTGTCATAATCATTCTTGAAAAAGTGCCTGAAACACAGCAAAGTAACCTTTATCCTCTTTCCTCCCTGACTATCTGTACTCACCAGATTTAATGAGATTTAATATTTCTGCCACTACCTCGTGCAGAACAGAACAAGAAAGCAGCATAATGCTATCTAAGCATGATGCAAACAGAACACACTTATTTATTTCTGTTCATTAATTAGACTGCTGTAATGCAGCCAGTTTCTCCTCCAGTTTTTCAATAGGAGTAGGTTTTCATTCATCTAATAATGATTTTATGACTTGCAAAATGGCACAGAGTAAAATTTCACATGATGAACGTGTCTGCCTGTCTTCTTTGGTGGCTTGAGTTTCTGGACACACAGGAATAGAGGGAGCCCAGTGGAGAAATAAACTTGAATTATTTGAGTCTTGGCTGTAAACACGGAGCTGGGAGCTTATTCTGTCTGACTTTGTGTGCCGGCATCATTCTTTCTGGTGCCCATTGGATAGTGAAATCAAAGCAAAATTTCAGCAACCCAGAGAAAAGAGAATGAATAGAGAAGGGAGATCAACAGAAGAGCTGTTAACACTTCTTTGCATATTTTAAGGGTAAATGGCCTTCGTCTGACTTCTTATTTATTACAGTTGCATTTCAGCCAAGTATTTCATGATTGAATTCAGGAGCTACCAGTTTAAGCCACCTTTCAAAGCACATTTTTCCACAAAGGAAACAAGAGGTGTAAATCTGGTACCCTTCATAGTTTGTTCCAATGGCTAATCACACTCACTGTGCTTTATTTCTCATTTGAATTCATCTGGCTTTAGCTCCCATCCACTGATTCCTGTTATGACTCTCTGCTAGATTGGTTTAATTTTACTTCCCACACCCTGTTCCTTTCAGATTTATTGGCCAAGTCCTTCTAAAAATAGAATAAAAGCAAAAACAGTTGGTAGAGGGAGGGGAAGAGAGAGGGGAGGGGAAAGAGAAAAAAATAAGGAAGGAAGGAAGGAAGGAAGGAAGGAAGGAAGGAAGGAAGGAAGGAAGGAAGGAAGGAAGGAAGGAAGGAAGGAAGGAAGGAAGGAAGGAAGAAAGGACAGACTCTCTTCATGTCTTCCTGAAGTAGAATTCACTGAATCTTCATGATAGTATTCAGGGCAGTCAAACCTAGAATTACTGTCATGAGTCAAGATTAATAATGCTGTAGAAAGACTCATAAGAGTCTATCACATCTATCACATCTGCCATATTTGCCTTAGAGTGCCCATTCTAGGGTAGCACAGGATGTTTGGCTTCTAGGAACTCATAAGGTCAAAGTATTAAAAAAGTAATGATAATAACTTCAAAGATTTTTGAGATTGGCTCATTATATCCTTGCTTTCATAAATATTTTTCAAAGCCTTGGAATTTTTTCTGAAAGCTGAGTATTTTTTAAAACATGGCTTTGTGCAGGGCAGATTAAGAAGGACACATGAAGTTTTAAACAACTATCCTACACCAGTCTCCAGTTCTGTTCACTGCACTTCTTCCCCCTTTTCTGATAGGTTTCCAACATGATGTATTATCCCTGTGAAGTCAGGGCTCAATATACCCCATAGAACACAGCTGTTCTCCCAGATCTTTTCTCCAACTCTTAATGGATATAACCATCTTCTCTTGATCTCTGGCCTGAGGCCAGTGGTGGAAGGACACACCTGAAGAAGAACCCTTCAGTACCTCTGTTTATAACAATTTTAGTTGTTCAGGTACTGGAAGAGACTGTGAGATAAGCTGTGTATTTTGCTACTGTCATGTACATAAGCAACCATATGCACTTGAAACGAGAGTCCAATGACAATGGCTCTGTTATCTTTGAAAGCTTTTAATGAGCTCCATATGTCTAACAATCTGCAGCACAAATTCGAGGCACAAATTAAAATGTGGCTTTTTTTCTCAAGGACTCGTTGGCTTATTACTATGGGCCATGTTCTGACACTGGGAGGTGGATGTCTCTGGATAGTGTGACTGGTTCCTGATCTGAAGCCTGTAGCAAGCCAAGGTTTGCAGAGATAGGTAACAGCTTTTATTAAACCAACTGTTGGAAAAAGTAGAGGAGGTGTCAGGAGCACAGAGTTTGCTGCCAAAACTTGACTATTTTTTCCCCTGTTTGTATTCGTTTCCTTAACAAAGCATCTCTTTCCAAAATTTTCTAGTCTTGTACCTTCAGATCATTATGGCTTCAATAATAAGTGTCTCCATGAAAAGAACTGAGAAGGTCACATTGTCATTCTTATAATGCTGTAAACATCTAGTCTTGCCTAAAAATAGACCAAGTGCCATGGCATCACCATTACTAGAGACAAGCTTAGACCAATGACTGTTTTCTCTGCATTTTTGCAATACTACATTTGGAACCAAATTTTGTTTCCTGAGCTCATGTCCAATTACACAAGGTGGAATTCTGTTTTGCATATCTTACAGCACGGTCATGAGCTGGCACAAGCTGTGCGTGATTACTAGCTTAGAGTAGGTCATTTTAGCAATCTATCAATTTCGCCAATCTACCTGGAATTTGATACAACATTTACTGGCAAACCTTCCCTGCTGGCAACAGAGGTTTGTCGTTTCTTCAGCCACCTTCAGTCACAGCATCCCAATCTCAAGCTTTGGGAATATTAAATGGTTCTCAGCTCTCTTTGTGAGGTTATATCCTTGCAGCACAGCTGTATTTAGTTTCTCATCCTCATGGCTTAGCCAAAGGCACAAACAATGAGAAGTTAGCCAAGGATGTTCATCAGTCTGGAATAATCTTTGGATCTTTCAGGCACAAAATAAAGCCACAGATATTCAAGCCACCGGCTTCCTTGAAGTGGGTAGTAGCTGCAGATTTTTTCCAGTGTTTTTCCATTGGAGAAACTGGTGAAATCTGGCTATTTTGCTTGGGCATTTAGCTTCAGCCAAAGGCTAAGTGACCTCTCCTGCTTCTTGTTGATAGGGTGAAATAACCTCAATTTGCTTTATAGAAGAAATTGCCTTGAGATTATCTAATGAAGGTATTATTATCATTATTATGAAGTGAATGGGAAAAGTGTTTGGATAATTGGCAGAAGAGAAAATGAGAACAGTTACAACTCTGAGGCCCCTTGGCAACAGATACCTTCTTAAGTGTATGTGAAACAGGCAGCTCCCTTGATCAGCACAGACCTCTCTGCTGGAGAGGCAGCTTCCTCTACAAGCGTAATTGTGAATTTAAATGCATGGGAACCGAGAAACAGAAATAACAAGGTTCTTGATTTCCACCCCTCCCACTAACTAAATATGCATTTACTGCTAATTAACTTAGAGGTATAGACTGCATTCCCTGGCAGGAATTTGTCTCCTACTATTTGTTAGGATGAATGGCAAAGGAACCACTTTTTCCATTTGAATTAATGTGTCCCTGTTTTGTTTTATTTTGTTGTGTTTATTTAAAAAAAACAACAACAACAAAAAAAAAGCAACCACCACTTGTTTTATTGCTAGAGAAATATGTCCAGATTCTTCTAATGAGGGATTATCTTTCTGCTGCTCCATTGAAACACAGGAGTAAAAGATGAAGCAAATATTTTAGGGTAAATGCTCAAAGCAGCCTCAGGCCCTGTCTGTGCAACTGCCCCTCACTCTCAGGAGCTGAGTAATTGCATCAGGCGGGTGAGACCCTTTCAGTGCTGCTCTGCCCAGGGAGGGTGATGTCTGGTGTGGGGTCAGCTAACATCCCAGGGTGCTGAGGGTGGGTCCTTGCTGCACTAGCGATGCTTTTTTCCATCCTGGGAAGCTCCATGTGTGACACACTGTGGATACACATCCGGTGCTTTTTGCTTGACTATTTTTTTTAAATTTTTGTTTATTTAGTCTGACTTTTAAACACAGGGCTCAAGTGCCATTTCTTTTGGCCATAATATTTTCCACCTGGCCTCTGACTGATGTGCCAGGAGGTTATAGATCTTCCCATGGCACCACATTGTGTCAGCCAGCCTGGTGCAGATCTATCCAGCACCATCCCAAGACCAAGAAGGAACCAGAGGCACCCATTTAGATAACTGGTTTTCTTTCTCTGGGTATTGTTCTGGCATAATATGTTTATCCTCCCTAAAATACTCCTGTTACTTCTCTCATAGGCATAGTTTTCAGGGACTAGGTTTTCTATAGAAAATAGGAAAAGCAACCTGATCTCAATATTTTTTCTTATAGGAAAATACATCTTTTTATTCTTGGTAGGGACATTGTTTATAAAAAGGGAATGGGGACCTAGCAGGCAAACTCATTATACATTCCTTCCCTCCTCCTTTCAAGTTCTTGTGATTTTTGTTGTATTCAGAAAGCCTTTGTTGTCCAAAGTTACACGTTATTATGCTCCTAGCTGAAGCTTTGGAATGAAGGACAGTAAATTTTGACTCTTCTAATGAGATAGGAAGCATGATCGAATGTGTAGGGACTGTGGCGCTGCATGGTAGCTGCTGAAATGACTGCTAGGGAAGGCAATTTTCTACTTCATGTCCCTTTTCTCCATTCCTACTCATTTATATAGGCTGTAAGTTCTTAGCATGTTCCTATGAATCTACTCAATGCTTTATATAGCATCACTTCAGCAGGGTCCTGTAGAGCCCCTTGTCAGAACATATAATATACACTCACAAACAAATAGTAATAAATTCTAATAGCAGTTAGTGCTGCATGAGTGTATCACAGAGGCACTGATTGTTCTTTACACCGAGAAAAAGAAACATTCACTTAATCAACACAGTGAGTTCAAGGCCTGGCTATCAGCACTAATAATGTCACTTGTAGCCAAACATAAGCAGAAACCTGCCAGAGGAGGAAAGGGTGAACAGCTACAACCCACCTCTAAAGTGACCCAACATGACACAGCCCACATCATTTATCATTTTTCCACGTGAGATTTTCAGAGTGCTTTTAGTTTTGGTTTTTTTTTGTTTGTTTTATTTTTTTTTTGTTGTTGTTGTTTTGTTTTGTTTTTTTTGTTTTTTTTTTTGGTCCCTGGGAATAAACCACTGTTAAAATAAACCACAAAAGCCACAACCCTCATAGCTCTCATTTGCCTCCTGCAGTCTGATCGCAGGAATAAAGCATGAGAGTGTGAAGCACCTCTCTAGTCAAGCTGAAAGAGAAGGAGCTGACAAGCCAGGGAAATGTTCTCCCGTAACCTTGAACTTGTATTCACTTCCCTCTGAAAACAAGATGTCTCAAGGCAGACAGGGGTGGAGGTGAAGTACTTCACAACATCAATACCATGTTATAAATACCTCAGAACTGTGGTAGCCTGAAGGTTTTGTGGGCTCCATGGAATTAAAAATCAACCTACCACAGAGGGTTTTTTTAACAGTAAAAAAAAAAATATCCAAGTTCAGCTTGTTGCAATTATAAATCGGTGGAAAAAGAGGGCTGAACAAAGGAATAACTCCTGTTCAGTGATTCAGTACTTCAGCTGACAGAAAGCAGAGCCAATAATCCGGGTGATACTCTGGAGAACCAGGGTAGGACTGAGGAGCTACACTCAATTCTTGGCACATCCACAAACTGTATAATACTGGACAAGCCAGTAAGTCTGATTTGTTCCTCAGTATATCCTTTCTGAAATGGACACACTCCTTCCGTACTTTACAACATAGTTTGGAGAATAGAAATCTTTAAATTCTGCTACAAATGATTTGCACAGACAGAAATACTTCTCACTGCTCATGACACACAGGCATTCTATTGGTTATCGGACAGAGGGAAAGGAGATATGACCCCAGAACTTGGTCTTTCCATCCTTTACGTGCTCAGCACATTATAAAGTGCCTGGAAAACCAGGGTAATTTTGGAAACTTGTGAAGAGTCCGTGTGTAAAGGTAAATACACTTTCTGTAAGAGGTTGAATCTCTTGGTATTTTTTTTCTTCAGCTTTTCAGACCATCCTGGGAAAAAAAGGGTTAAAATAAATATAAATAAATACATAATTCCTCAACTTTGCTGTTAGGAAAAAGAACAGAGAGAGAGAGAAATAGATAAATAGATTTCGTGAGAGCTCAGAAAACACAGACTTGGGTGAGAGCCATACAAAGGTAGGGAGGTAGCAAAAAATCTGAAAAACGTTCATGTCTCTGGTGGGGTGAGCAGCAGATGGGCTCCAGCAGCTTTGCTGCTTGGTTTCATTGCTGCTGGTATACACAGAGCTGTTCCCCCAGCAGGGTTAGTAATTGAAGTCCAAGAGAAGAATAAAGAGGGATGGGTTCTAACAGAAAGCATCAGGAAAAAAAGTGAAATAAAAATTTTTTGTGCCTCACACCGCAGTGGAGTTCATTACTGGTTTTGGTTTTTTTTTTTTTGGTTTTTTTGTTTGTTTGTTTTTTTGTTTGTTTGTTTTTTTTGTTTGTTTGTTTTTTTGGTTTTTGTTTTTTTTGTTTTTTTCCCAAGCAAGAGCAATGAGGATTACAAAGCTTGTTGGGGAAGAATTAAAAAAGACACAAAAAGGGTTTTGGAGACAAGTTTTGGAGACAAGTTGTATCTGGAAATGACATCATAAATCTTAGACACAGCATTGGAAAAGAGAGGAATGAGAGGACAATTGTTTTTTTTTTTTACTGTGTAAAAAAAATTTAGTCAAATTTCTGTCAAAAGAACAAGACAGCAAAGTACTGTACTCATGCAGCCATTAAGCTATAATGTCCTTTTACATGTTCATAAATTCCTCCTGCTTTTATCATCATGACCTCAAAAGATGTTTCTTAAAATGTTATTGATGGTCTAAGTTTAGAAGAAGTGCTTTCTAAACATGGGTCACTACAGACATTTTCACAAGCGAAATGTAGTGAAGAAGTCACTTCTCTTGTCTGCTGAGGCTTTACAGAATCCAGGAATGGGCACCAGAGTATTATCAGTGGCTGATTGCCTTATTGCCATTCTCAAAGTGTCTGGAACTGATCTAAAAGTGAAACTTGGATTTTAGGAAATTCATATACACTTTTATTTACAGGGGAAAGAAAGACAAGGGTAAGAATAAAAGCCAATACAGTGCCTTTTGTCTACATTTAGCTTCTCTAATAAAGACCCCTGAAAAGTATGGGTTGGTGTCTGTCTGCTGTTCCTATGACAGTGCTGCACAGAAGGCATGTGATGGGGAGATTGAGGCAGGTGTCTAACACAGACCTGCTGCAGATGAAGAGTGGTTAATAAGCAAGGTGCTAACACGCGTCGTTCAGATCCATGTAATCAGACCAGACACATTATCGAAACCAGGATGGAGCTAAAGGCTTCACTTTTCTAGGCATCAAAAAAAAAAAAAAGAAAAAATAAGAAAAAAAAGATGTGTGAATGAGAATGTATGCACAAAATCAAAATACGTGCACCCCCCTGTTGACATGAAAGAGACTAATTAATTATCTAACTTGTCACATCCCCAGCTCGTCTGCATTCTGTCTCGCATGCACATTCTCACTCCATCAGAGGTTGTTTTTTTCTAGGGATATAAAGCAAAATTTAAATTAAACACCTATAATGCTATGTCTGATATTAGTGATCACATAATTTTAAACACAATGAGAGAAAGGAAGAACAAAATATTGATTCAGAGGGAAAAAAAACCCACAACAGAAAACCAAACCTACAGAGGGAAAAGTCGGGGAGATACATAAAATCTCACAAAAACAGTAACAGGGGAAACAAATAGGTGACATGAATGTGTGCAGACACACGCACACATTCACAAATCTCTTCTTGAGTTAACAGTGCTTTACAGATGCATCTAATATTTCTGGTAAACAGCTACTCTTTACCAATTTTCTTTCTCTAAACTTCTAGATTATTATTCCTGAAATAAACAGAGCATCAGGCAGCTGTCCTGCCTGGTTATTCCTGTTTAACCATAAGCTGAAAATCAATTGCTTCTAAAAATAAATTTATTTTCCATTTATTTTAGGTCTGGAAATTTATTCTGATGTAGCTGTGTTTTCCTGACTTAATCAAATTTCTGTATTAATGTCCTTATCCTCTCCTCGTTTCATATCTTGCTCACTTTTTGCTATGCTTTGTTGGACTTATGAACAGCATCAGCACAGACATACAGCTGAGTCCAACAACTTACATTCCCACTGACTAATGTGCAAGGTTTTTTCACTTCAGGATCAAATGAAACTGACACACCAACCCAGGATTTGCTTTGCAAAATCCCAAACCTCTTTCTTCAGCCTTTAGTTTGCACTCACTTCAGAACAAAGAGTGTTTCCGTTTCTGTCACAGGAGAAGAGCATTTGTACATACTAAAATTAATAAATTTTGTACAGTTTTTTTTAATGTAGAAACAGAAATTGCAATGCATAATCCAAGGAAATTCAATTGAAACTTTTAAATTGCAAATAAAAATACAAATAAACACTCTTCCTTGATTTTAGTGTAAAATAACTCCTTTTTAAAATAATAAAAATAAAAAAGATCACCATGGAAAATTGAGCTATATTGGCATAAGAAAAAAAAGCAAAATATTTTCACATTAACCAATTTTTAATTATTTTTAAATGACCTCTGATGTTTCATAGGTCTTAAAAAGCAACTGTGACTATTCAAACACTGAACAATTAATTTGGCTTCATAATTCCTGTCTCAAGCCAAATAACCTGAAAATGAGCTAAAATATCTGTCACTGAAAAATATTGATATTTTTTAAGGATTCCAGAGGCTGGAGGTCTACAATAGTGTATGATTTGGCAGTTATTTACTTGAGTCATTAAAAATGAGCACCTTTATTTACACTTTGAATTTCCTTTTCTCCATCTTCTAGTCCCTGGTTCTGATTATACCTGTCTGTGAGATTAAACCTCTCAGCTAGATTTGGAAGTTGTCTTCTCTCGTAAACATTCTCCCCGTTTTGATATACACGACTATGTCTGAAAATATCCCCTTTATCATCAAAAAGGGATGAAATATGATATAGCTCAAAGGCAAAACCAGATGTCTTGGTGACAATTTTTCATGGTGTCTCCAGCTGAAGAAAATAAAACAATTTAAAAAAAAAAGGAGAGAGAGAAAGTGAAGTTAAAAAGTTAGCCAAGAGTAAAAGAAATTGGAAAGAAACATATCCAAAAAAAAGGAAAAAACCCTCAAACACGGGCATCCGTGCTCGTTCCAGCATCCCTGCATGCTGCCCTGGCTGTCCCTGGCTGGCTGGCTGCCGTTTCCCTGCAGCATTCCAGGGGATGTTCAGCCCAGGCTGGGCAGGGTAGAGATGCCATGAGGCAACTTCTGGCAGCCCCAAAGCCAACTCAAACTGCTGCCTCTCTTGCTCCAAGATTGCTCCCAACTGTTAAAAAATTTTATGCTATTGCCAGTGTGCTCCTTCAGGTTGACTTTTATCTTTCAAAAGTAACTTTGAAATTCCCCACTGAATGTCCAGCCAATACTGATTTATTTACTATGATGGGGTTTGGCAAACACACTCCAGAGACTGTTGTCTATTTTTTCTGTGTTCTTTCGCATTTTCATCTTAACAGGGGTTGTTGCTCAGGCCATTTGCCAGGATATTGGGTTGCAGGGAGTGAGCAGGCACCTGCGTGTGGCCAGGTGTCATCCGCAGCCTGGCTGAGCACAGGTGGTCCATGGGCCTTTAGCCATGTTAAAATACAGTTACAGTAGATATCTCTGTCTAGAGAATACTGATGTGTAGTCAAAGGGTACTAGTGGAGAATAGTTAGGACAGAATTTGGCTTTCCTAATATCAGATGCCAAAAAATTATTTGGTTTTGTCTAGGCAGGAATCATTTTGCGGCTAATGAAAAGGAATCAGCATTACTGGAAGCTGATCCATCTCAATTCTCCAAGAGAGTAATTTTAAGATGGGAAATATTTCTTTCTGTCAACTCTGAAAGAAACCTATAAATACTTGCTTTGATTTTGACCAAAAGCTGTTAAATGCCTTAATTACAGAACAGTACTACAAGCTTGTGAGCAAAGGCATTTAGAATTGTCTCCTGTGAGGTTCTTTTCTCATCACCTGTTTTGTTAACATTCCTTTTTCACAAATTCTCAAGTTTTTTATCTCTATTGAAAGAAACCCTCTCAAATACAGGCAAATAAGAAGGATTAGCAGGTTTGGTCATGAAATTGAAATATTCTTCGAGAGAAATTTTATCAAAGGAAAAAAAAAGGATGGAACTTAGTAGGTAAGTATTAATCATAAGGGAGTTGGGCTGAAAAAGGGAGCCAAGATTTCTTCTGGGAATAGCAGGGACTGTCTCAGATGTCAGCTCCACCATAGATCCAAACGAGGAATAGGTGTCATAGCACTGTCCCATTATCTGTAAAAAATTTGAAAGATATGATGGCTTCCCTAATTTTCTAGGAAACTGTTGAATCTCTGCTGAAAAAGTTTTTTTTTAAGTGTATGTAGCACCTTAAGCATCTACGTTGCTTTCCATCAGGTATTTTGCATATAATCAAGGTTTAGAAATAGTTTGAAATATGTCCTATATGCCACATCCAGTTTGTTTTGGAACAGCCAAGAAAGAAAAAGTAGATCCTTGAGCATAACTGACACAGAGCCACACATGCACAGAAAAACAAAGAGAGACTTGCTATCAGGCAGAGGGCCCAAGCTTTTGAAACAATCATCAGCCTGGCTTTACGTTTACATCAGAGCAAGAGAACAAAAGACAGGGGGATCATAACAGTACACTAATCTGATCTTATTCTGGCTCTTTCTCTGCAAAAAAGAGACTGTTTCATAACATCTGAGAGGCATGTTTTTTCATATCTGTCTAAGCACTCTTTATCCCAAGCCATGTGGTTCAATTCGGCTTGAGATGAGAAGTCAGCCAAGGAGGGGACAGTAGCAAAGAAGGGATTCACTCTCTGGAGAGCAGCCTGCTTCAGCTTTAATTGCAAGAGACACACACACACAGATTTCTACTGCTTGGGTACCACAGAGCCATCAAATGCTGCCTGTACTGCAGGTGGTTTTTTGTTTATTTGTTTTTCCTGCCTCTGGATTATGAAAATGTTCTTTACAACTCATCTGAAACATAATCCTTGCTTTCCTGTTTATTCAGAGTAAAAAAACCTCAACCCAAATCATAGCAAAGCACAGCACCCTGCTTTTATTGATTGTATGAGGCATTTACAGACTTGGAAAAGTGTTGGATCCTACTTTATAGCAAAGCCCTGCAAACCAGCAGACCAAAACTGAGCCCACTCTGAACAAACAGAGAAATTTCCAGCCTTTTCTCTTGGATGTAAAGGGTCCTACTGCTCCATCCACCTCCTCCAGAAAGGTGACGAGGAGATGGGCTGTCCAAACAGACATCCTTCCCTGGAACAGCTGAAGGATACAGACATCTAACCTGAAAAATGTGTTCTGTTTCAAACTTCCCTGGAGCTGTCCCACCCCTCAAGAAGTCCAGAAGCTTCCTTTGAAGGATTACTTTTTTAGTGCCTTAGATATCACATCTCCAGAGGACACCAACCCTTCTCCAAATCAAATGCAAAGCCCAGCAGTGACTGTGTGTGGTGCACTACAGTTCCAGCTTAGCTTGACTCTGTTTGCAGACTGTCATTGCTGTCTTGCAATAGGTGAACTCCTCAGGCCACAGGAACTGGCATCTGAGGGTCAGCTTCTCTTTCAGACAATCATTTCCTCTATAGATGGAGATCTTTGAATTAACAATTTTACTTTTCTTTTAGCAGTATCTATCACACGGAGTGGTAGTGGCATCCTCAGTAACAAATTTGAGTAGGGAGTAAGGTTTATTTTTCTCCCTCCTGGTTACCAGGCAGACTGTACAGGGGCAAACCCCATATATTTTGCTAAGTAACCGTTATGCAGAAAAAAGTGAGCTTTTGTGTAGAAAGGGTACTGAAAGAGCCAAAAGCCTTGCAGTGGCATCTTATATATTCCTCAGGTATGGTTTTATAACAGACTACTAGCAGATTTGAAAAAAAAAGAGATTATAAATACTACACTTAATTGTTACAATGGAGGCTCAGAGTTTTTTGCCACCTCTAGAAAGGTGTCATTCTCTTCAGAAAGGATGAGTTTGTTTCTTCCTAAACTGCCTAATGAGATGAATGAATATCAGACAACAATAATTTCTTTTAATTACAGGAAGTATAGAATAAATTAAAGCAGGGAAATATCTATTTCTCTCTCTTGTTTTGGGTTTTTTTTTCTTTGTACAGCAGCATTTTTAGTGTTCATCAACATTACCCCTAAGGCAGAAACAGAGTCATGCATGATCAATTTGTCTTACAAGTCTTCCAAAATAGTTCCCTGTCTCCATTTAACACTGTCAAGGTTTGTTCTTATTTGCCATTTCAGAGAAGATTTAGAGCTTCCACACTTTGATTCTTGGGATGAAGGAGGATTAAAGTTTTCATTGCTTGTTTGTAATGAGGCAAATTGTAACTCTAATTATGTAACCAATTTGCTGCAGTTAACTCTTGGAAAGAACAGCCATGGTCCTGGCAAAGGTTCATTTTGCACTGATGAGGTTTGTAGACAGTGCTGAAAGTGCAAGGTGAAAGGCAATAGGATCTGGGTGCCTAAAATTGAAATGGTTTTGAAAAATCCAATGACAATCATTGAGTGGCTGGAAAAAATAGTGCAGATAGCAGTGACCGCTTAAGGCTAATGCAAGGAAATCCAAATCTCTTCATGTGTTTTCCTTCACATTAATCCTGTTCTGAGATCAGAGGAATTTCATTAAAAGATCCAAGCTAGTTAAGATCTAGCCTCCAAGTAATGTATTATTCAGTTTTAAGGGAAAAGAGACCTTTCTGATCACCTGCATTACACAGGAGGCAGACATGCACACTTCACTTTTTATTGGAACCAGTAACTTAATGCCAAATTCATAATTTCTAAAAAGATAACTTGTCTTCTTCAAAGGACTCCTAAATATGGAAAGTTCACTGGTAAATTTCCCCAGTTTTTAATTTTACTCTTACTAAAAATGAGCAATTTTTCATTGCTTCTTGCTTGCTTCAGCCACCAGACTTGGGATTTTCTTGTCTTTAATGATACAGCATTAAAAGGACATGCGTATTTCTTGTATCTTCTTAGGTTAATGTTCTTACCTTGAGGTCCAATTGTTTCTCTGCATTCTCTGTCACTAAGTAAATGTAGGCTGGATTTTTTTTTTTCAGATTCTCATTAGAAGAGTAGTTTTTCAGGTCGTGGGAGAGAATTTTGGACAGAAGAGAGCAGCTGGCAAGTCTCAGTACTTCTTTGGATCAATATTGTGACCAATTTACGTCCATATACCTGTGAAGACTTTTTTGGAAATCCCTGTTCTTTCAAGGTGCGGTCTCACAGTTGACATGTGCATCCTCACTTTTCAATCCCAGATGGATTATGCTTTACTCTAATACAGTACACGTTCTTTGACCACAGCAGACTTATAACATTATTGACTCAGTACTGATGGCTGAATAAGACTCTTAGTCAATCTAAGATCTTTACATTATCAACAAAACTTCTTGCAATGGTACATCCTTTCTGTTCATTGACCAAAATTATCTGTGAACAATATGTTATAAGCACTGTAAATAATTTGTGCTACCTCAGTGGGCCAGGCACATATGTATGTTTCTGTATCTGTGAGCACTTCCCCTGTATGTATTATTTTGCTATTGCTGTTTGAGTTTCTATGTGCAGAATCAAGTGCTTTGTTAAAGTAGTGTGCAATGTGGAATGGGCTTTTTGTCTTGTGGGAAAAAAGGCAATGGAAAAGTTAGGTTTGCTACCAGCTGAGATACTCTTTAATTCAAGTGGTTGGATGGTGGTAAATATCCCAATGCTGCAAGTGAAAGGCTTTTGGAGCATACTTGGGTCACTCTTGAGAGTAAAGAAAAAGAATAAAAGATTTCAGAGACCAGTGCAATTGCTTACATTTCTTCTGCTTGTTGGCAGCTTAAAACTGCGAAAATGAAAGTCACTGTTGCATCTTTACAGAGTTCCAGTGTGCTTCGGAAATTCTTCCCTGAGACAGTCAAAGTAATTGCATAAATATATTTCAGACCAAAATAAAACCCACAGTTCCACATTGGAGTTACTTCTTGTTGAGGCTTCATAGACAATACTTTTACCGACAAAAAGAGTTTAGCCGTTTGAATTGAGGGAGTTGTGACTCTAATTTTGAGATCCAGAGCCTCTTTGTTCTTGCCTTAGACATGCTGTGGGGCACAACAACAGGTATAAATGAAAAATCTATTCCCTCAAAAAGGAAAAACAAAAAAAGAAAAAAAGAAAAGGAAGCATGAGAGATTTGTAGTAGTTTATCAAGGAGGAGCTGGGCTACTTTGCCTGTGGGTTAGTAATCTAAATAAGTATTTTCTGGCAGTAAGCATAGGGGAAAAAAAAAAAAAAAAAAGATGAAATATTTCCATATTAGGCTGGAAAAGCACTTATTAATACCCAGAAAGCTTTACTCATTTAAGAAAACTTGATAGGATCAGAAAAACCAAGCCAAAAACATAGGAGCCTAAAGTGCCCTTTGAACAAAATATATGCACTGACATTTAGGAAAGTGAGTCAAGTGATTCCTCACTGCAGCTCTTGGGGTGCTGGGAGTTTCTTCTTCAGATTTTTGGGATTCAGAAAAAAAACATCCTTAAACTAACTTTTCCTGTGCTTGTTGGGCTACACTGAATTCAGCTCAGATTGCGGAGGTGATGTTACAATGTGCCTTGTTATAACAGACTAATCAATCATGAGGTCTTCAGGTAAGTGGGAATCCTGAGATTCAAACATTTAGTTCTAGATTATTTCTAACATTTACTGAGGAAGTGTTTAAATACCCTTGAGACTATCAAAGCAACCTTTTTGTCAGCCTTCTTTGTAATCCTCTAATTTTAATTTTTTTCTTGCAAAGTGTCCCTTCTTCTACTAGACAGTCAGAGTGGCTCTGTCTTGGCATTTGTCACAACGACACGGCTCTCCTGGAAATGGTGGGTTCAGAATATCTCCAACATCAAGCTTACCCCTTCCAAGGTTTTCTTGGTTTGTCTTGGCTCAATTTTTTCTTATCTACAAGCCACAGCGATGAGCAAAAGGGATTTTCTTGTGAATTTTTTCCCGACCTTCCTTTGAGAAAACAGTAGGCTCGAGCTATATTTCACAGAGGTACCGTGTGGTAGCATGCATAGCTCTGTTCAACTTAGAGAAAAATTTCAGATGCTTAGTGTTGCCAACTCTTAGCTGCTGTTGGTTTTGTTTACCTTTTGGAGGTCTGGGTCTGGGAGCAAAGCCCTCCTTCATGCACAGGAAACAGATTTGCTTCAGCACAACATCTCCCACCATAATACGAAAGTTTAACTTTCTGCATCTGGACCATGCCTCTTAAATGTCCAGAAAACAACCTGTGGTGGAATAGGATGAATCTATGGACATCATTGACAGCTGCAAAAAGTAAGTCTGAAAGCAGGGTGAAAGGCATATAGGAAAATCGTCCCAAATTCAGTGCTGGTGTTTGTGAGAGCAGCTCCTCAGTATTGCTGTGCCTGTTTATACCAGCAGTGTATTTGTCCTGCTCTGTGCACTGAATAGGACAACAGGGATTAGCATTTAGAATAGAGTGAAGACCTTTCCAGCTCTCCCTGGATGACTGTGTTGATTTTGGAGCTCCTGTAAAGTCTACTGCTCTGTTATGTTCCCAGATACTGTATTTTATTTACTGGTACTGAATGGTTGTCTGTGTCAGCTCAAGTAACAAACACAAGTGGGATCTTTTGTGGCAGATTTTTAGGATACAGTCTCTGATTGATGTAAAGTACTAAACCACAAAGAACATATGAAATGGTGAATGTGAAAGGTGAATTCTCACTATTTCTTTACGAGAAATGGTTTTCTCCCCGTAGAAACCTTGCCATGCAAAACAGTGAATAACAAGCAAGATTCCCTTTCCAGGTGAAATAGAACAGGTGAAATAGAACACAGGGTCAGTGTTGCACTGGCAAGGGTGAGCGAGCAGTGTGGCAGGACAATGATTTCAGAGTTGTTGACAGAAAACTAAATAATGGTTATTTGCTTGTCATCGGTTCTTTCCTTTATGGATGCTGGTCACTGGGACAATATTTACCAGTTGGCCATGAACCAACTATATTTTACCTAAAGCTTTTTCAAATACCATTACAGTCTGTGTTTTCTTGGCTGCTAATATTCCTCTTGAGCAGAGTTTCTGTATTATTTGTCCCACAGTTGAAATGAATTACTTGCTATGGCATAGCTCCTCAAAACCCATAGCATATTGGTTGTGAATGCCCCAGCCCTGGAGGTGTTCAGGGTCAGGTTGGATGGGGCTTTGAGGAACCTGATCTAGTGAAAGATGTCCTTGCCAGTGGCAGGGGGAATGGACAAGATGATATTTAAAAGGTCCCTTCCAACCCAAACCATTGTATGATTCTTTGATTCTTTGATATGTCTGCAAGAAAACAATAAGCGAGGACTCGAGAGTGTGCTGTCTCACATGATTGGTCCATATTGCTGCTTATAGGCTCTCTGCAAAACTGAGTGTAGCAAAAGCTCAAATTATCAATGCTGTATGGTGGAAGAATGGAGCTTAGTTTCTCCTGGGTGGATGTCATCTTACCAGGGTGCACTTATCCCACCCTTATTGCTAGAGAAGAACAAGTGCAGTTTTGGCCTGATCTGTGGACCTAGATTTGCTCCTGTGTCACTGGATTGGAGACTATACCTCAATTATGAAATTTGTGAATATTTGAGGTACTTATGATGAGTGGGTCTGATCATGTTCTGAGCAGCACTGAGCTGAAAATGTAGATATACCAAAACACCGCTTTTGGGAAGTGGAAGCTGAACAAGTCTAAATATCCCTCCTGAAAATGCACCTCATTTGTAACAGTTTATCTCTAATGAATTTCAAGAATTACAGTGGAGTTGGAAAGTTATGGCTGTTATCAGTCCACAAACACATCTAAAACCTAGAAATGTTGACAGTGGATACATTTCTTTCAGGCACAGCCTTTGGCAGCAGATCAGATTATCTGTGTGAGCCACACAAATCACACACTTTCCCAGGTGGGCATTAGCAGAACCATCTGGCAATTAGAAGTCTCTGGGGCAGTCAATCCAACTTTGAGCTGGATTAACTTGGAAGTTTCAAACACTGTCATTGCTTTTTGATAGTCAGAGAGGTTTTTGGCCCTTGTGAATAAGACAGACATTTGATCAGGGACAGAAAGGATTATTCAGTTATTTATCTTCAGCCCTGTTCAGCTTTCCATGAGGTCAGTCTAAATAATTTCTCTTAGAGCACATATATAGAGGAAATATATATGCATGGCTCAAATCCAGCCAATTTTGGGGATGAGCAAGTTGGCTGAGCATGCAGAGATCTGGAGCAATCTTGGAGCTTTATGTGGTGTGGCAGACTGTGGGTAATTTTGGACTGAGAGTACCCGGTGCTGTTATTTCACAGAAACTGTTTAGCTTTTGCTGTATTTCAGCAGTGACAAAAACTCCCACAGCCTCACCATAGGCCCTCTTGATAACAACTGAAAAAATCTGTATCTTCCAAATACGTTATATCATTAGATGAAGTGGACAAAAACAAAACAAGTATGTTTATGACTTAGCCTGAGGAGATAATTAACTTCTGAGTGCTGAGATTCTTGATTGCATTCCTAGCATGATCTTAATTGGAAGTCTGAACTTGTAAAAGGTTGTAGTGTTTGGAGGATATCTGAAATGGTTCACCGAGAAATTGTTTGTTCATAAATTTGTAAGGTAATCCAGACAAATACCTTTTACTTTGCCTTTGTTGTAATTGTTGTGGTTGATGATGATGATAAAAATAATCTATTACAGCGGCAGCAAAAGCACCAGACTATTCAAAGAGAACATGTATCAAAATGTATTGAGCCACTTCAGGGAATTTCAAAAGAAAGAAGTTTTATAAAGAGGGCTGAATACATACCAAATGATAATACTTTGAAATCTCTATTACTGCTCTAGAGTGTGGTACAGTACTTTGCTGAAACTATTACCTCTTGTGTGTTCTCAGTGAGAATTGTCACAATTTAAGTTTTTTGCATGGAATAATGTTGTGTTGCACATGCATTACAGTAGGTTGCTGGTATAGATGAAAACCAGAAACTCTTTTGTTATGCTGTAAAATATCTCAGCCCTTTACCCATCCCAGTTACAGGCACTTGGTTACCAAGAGTTCCAGTTCTCTGTGATCAGGAGGGACCACAATTTGCAGCCTTCTTCCTGAAAAAGGATGAATCCATACAGTGTTCCAGAACATCTCCATCTCACCTAAGCTTAGTCATTCGGAGGTTGGGAATGGAAGAACACAGTCCTTGGTGCTCCTTAAAATCAGTTTTGAAAAATGGATTGCAGGCAATTTAACATATCTAAATTTGACAGTGGAGACCTTATTGTGGCCTTTCAACACATTAAGGGGGGCTAAAAGTAACATGGAGATAGACTTTTTAGTAAGGTCTATAGCATTAGGACAAGGGATAAGGGTTTTAAACTAAAAGAAAGTAGATTCAGTCTACATATAAGGAAGAAGTTTTTACAGTGAAGGTGGTGAAACACTGGCACAGGCTGCCCAGAGAGGTGATAAATGCCTCACCCCTGGATACACTCAAGGTTGAATGGAGCTTTGGGCAACAGGGTTTAGTTGAAAATGTCCCTGAACATTGTAGGGAGGTTGGACTAGATGATCTTTAAAGGTCCTTTTAACCCAAAGCATTCTGTGTTTCTAAATATATAAGATGAAGAATATAAATAAATATCTAAAAAGGTTGTTGAATATGTGCAGAACCCTGCCTCTTGACCAGCATAGACTAAAAAAAAACTGACTTTGATATGTTTGGAGATTTTGGTGAAATTACGATAACATAATGTGACAAAATTATTTGATAACTCCTTTTGACCCCTGAGGAAGAACGGCAGCAGAAATATGGGCAACTTTCACATTACCTGTGCCCAGGAACCTGGATCGTCAAACCCACTTGACACAGCAGTCTGCAGTAAGAGTGTCTGCTCCTGTTATCTTGCAGAAATCACAGAATATGCTGTCTTGGAAGGGACCCACAAGGATCATTGGGTCCAGCTCCTGGCCCTGCACAGGACACCCCAAGAATCCCACCATGTGCCTGAGGGCTTTGTCCAAACACTTCTTGAGCATGGGGCTTGGTACTGTGACTCCTTCCCTGAGGAGCCTGTTCCAGTGCCCACCCACCCTCTGGGTGAAGAACCTTTTCCTGATGTCCAACCTAAACCTCCCCTGATTCAGCCTCAGACCACACCCTTGGGTCCTGTCACTGGTCACCACAGAGAAGAGATCCATTTCTACCCCTTCATTGCCCCTGAAGAGAAAGTTGTAACTGCGATGAGGTCTCCCCTCAGTCTCCTCTTCTCCAGGGTGAACAGACCAGAAAGAACACCGAGCTTTCAGACAAAAAAAATTAGCACCAGTGATAGACAACTAACTGGAAGGATGGAAGCTATTGGAGCAGAAAATGAACCATGGAGCTCTCCAGGGAACAAAGATGCTGTGAAGGTTAACTCAACAATGTATTGTTTTATAGAAAACTTAAAAGTGAAAAATGTGTGCATCTCTCTGAATGCAACAAGTATTGTCACAAGGATGTGCTACAAGGCAGGGTCCCCACACAGATAAATGAGATAGGACACAGTAGTGGACCTAACTGACTTGGATGAACCCAGGAATAGTTAATTAACTGTAGTATCAATAAACAGAAAAGATCATCAGTGCTTTGTGCTGTGATTGGTCCAGAAAGTCAGAATGTTTGTTATCCAGGAAACAAAGAAATTCAAGACACTGGGACATGTGCAGAATAGAATAGTGGGATAAAACAACTAACTTTCAGATAAGAGCTGAAGAAATTATCTTATAGACAAAAAACCTCCATGTAAATAAAATTAAATGACAGATACAGAAAGTACCCTATGCCCTGCAAACGTGGGAGATGCAGAGAATAGCAGGTGTTTTAAAATGTTACAGAACTGAGCATTCAGGGGTAAGAAACATCCTTTGAGAAGAGTCTCTAATGAATATACAAGTTTAACCTTCAGTTGCTGCTGCTGCTGCTGCCATCAAGGCTGATGGGGTGAGGGAAATGTTGTTGGCTGGAAAACACCTTCGGAAAAGCAAAGAGGTAGAAAGACATTGTTTTTTTTATCTATTTACCTTTCCTACTTATTTCTCCATAACACTTCTTTTTGTTAAATTCAAGGCCACAGCCTAGACTTTAAATTAAATAGCTTTGTTTCCAGTGATGATATTCGGGTTTATTAAATTCATGTTTTGCTGCAGTGGATAGTATTTATACAATTTTCCTCGAGGAAGTTAAAAATAGCTTTCTGCTCCTTAGGGTTGCAGGGGCTGCTTTTGCCTATGCTGTTGACTTGGCTTGTTGTATTTTTTAAACACAGTAAGTAAAAAAACAAATAGAAAAGGGAAAGTTGGGCCTCTCTCTCTTGTACTTTTTTTGTAATTGGACATGAAATAAAAACAAGCCAAATTGGCAGATAGCATTGTGTTCTGGGTGGTGTGAAGTGCCAGAAACAGTGTTTTGCCTGCACACAACTTGTTTTTTAATAGTCCTTTTTATTTTTCACTCATAACAACAGAAGTGAACTATTAAAAATCAAATGTTGAGATGAATTGAACTAAACAAAAACATGCCGAAGGCGACAGGCAGGGTTTTACACTCTGTAACTTTTATCTCTCTGGTGTCTCTCTTTGATGGTTGACATGGCAAAAGAATTCTCACAACACTTCTGAATCCTGATCACTTTGCTAATAACAGCAAGACCGCCACTGCATCGTTTCTGCTCTTGAATCCCTCTAGATACCATTCCTTGCTTACCCACTTGATATTCAAATGGCACTGTTCAGCAAAGATTTAATGAAGAAAATGAAGAAATTCCTATGGAATCAGCAGATGATGGTGTATTATTATTATTATTATTATTATTATTATTATTACTCATTTGATCATCAGTGGTGCCAAGGGAAACCAATCAAGGATCAGTGCTTTGACCTAAGATGTAGCAGATAGATCCTCAGTGGGGTATAGCACCATGTAAATTAATGAAACAGGGATGGCTTAAACCAATTAAGATTCTATCCTTCCAACAAGCCCCAAGCAGTGGTGCGAGGTGCGGACAAGTAAATGAAAAATTGAGCATGTTTCTATAATCATTAATATAGTCTTTGCTCCCCAGACTCCCTAGACACTATCAGTCCAAAAGATTGCAGGGACTTATAGAGGAGTAATGAAGTCAGGGCTAAAGAGATTTCAGATGTGCTAGTAATATTCTTAAAGGTTTTCTCTGTGGGGAAAAGGTCTTTTGTGAAGGCACTGAGCTGAGGCTCAAAAGATTTGCACTTCGTTCCTAGTTCATCGTGGACTGCCTCTTTGATCTTGGAAAATAACCTGTTTTGCTCATGTGAAAATAGGAATGCTAATAATAAGCCTTTGCGTGTCCTGCAGGACTAGGTAATGTGAATACTGTGGGACATGGCATTCTACATCTATGTACAAACAGAAAGGGATTTCACTTAACAGCAATTGTCATTAACTGCTGTAACAAAAACCATCATCAGAAAATTAAAATCACAGAATAACAGAATACCATTAAAAGGAGTTTTTATCTGCTACTTATGTTATATGCATTCAATCCAACAAAAGCAGACTTTTGCTCCCATGTCTGGACTTGTTTTCTAAAAGTAGAAGTGAAATCATGGCCAAAGGTAAAAGGGTTTTATGATACAAGGTGGCCCAGTGTTTTCAAGCTTCTAAGAAAGCAGTTGCTTACTGGTTTTGTTAAGTTCTAATGATTGCAAGGGCAATAATGTGCAGCTTTGAAAGCCTGTACTAGAACCTTACAAGTCTTTTACACAAGGAAAACCAGATTTTCCTGTTTCAGATTGTCACTGTAGTATTATATAGACATATAGGCATGGTCCACAGCCTTTACACAGAATCTTCCCTGCCTCACTTGTGTTTGAGCCTTGTGTGTCTACAATGGAGCAAGGTTGAAAGTTTTTGTACTCCTATCTCTCTGCTGAAACTCTGCTTTCATTTCTAGGCACGAAAAGCAAATCAAGGGCTATATCTTCACTGGCAAGTTAAACAGAACAAAGAACAAACCTGAGAGATTGTATATGATCACCCAACCTGCTAAACTGTGAACGAACTGAAAACACTGAGAGAGTGGTCAGGCATTGAAACAGGCTGCCCAAGGAAGTGGTAGAAGCACCATTCCTAGAAGTGTTCAAGAAGTGTGTGAATGTCTCACCTGGGGGCATGGTGTAATGGTGAATATGGCAGCGCTGGGTTAATGTCTTTTCTGATGTGAGTGATTCTGTGATTCAACAATCCAGGACATGGAACACACCGGTGTCTGGTGGCATGACAGCAGATATTGCCACATACAGTGAGTGGTTAGCACAAGTCAAGAATCATTCCCAGTATCTACTTTGGGGGTAATCTCTTCCTTCTTGGGCAGGGTTGAGAATTTTATTTGTTTGAAGGTGAGCTGAGCCACACTATATCTCAGTGTTAGAACACTGACCTTAGTCTGTTTTGTTTACTGATAAAGAAACAGTAAGGTGTTCATTAGTGTTTGGGGAGAAGAAACTCCTGAAAGATTTGGGTAGGAAAATTGTCATCTGAGCATCTGTCGACTGGTAATGAAGTCAGATTAAGTATTTGTGTAATAGAGTCATAAAACATAACCGTGGGAGTGACATGGGTCCACTTCTTCATCAAAATCAAGTACAGTAAAAGTGTAGACAGATGTTTCCTTAGCTGTTTCCAGATGTTTTTAAATGTCTTCACTGATGAAGAAAGCACAGTCTTCCTGAGTAATCTCTTCTAGAGCTGAATTAACCTTTGAGATGGATATTATTTTCTTGTAATTAGCAGCTAATAATCTTTTTCATTCTTCATGTGAAGAAGAATGTTCTCGGAGTTAAAAAGGTCGGCAGTCCACTGCCAGTCATCTGAGCATCCAGGATCCCTTCATTGCTGTTCTTTCTTCCTTTGGTAAGATTTTAGAAGAATAAGGGAACTAGAAAGTGAACAATACTTACAATAAGGAACTGGAAGGATGGCAGCTTGTAATTTGTAGTAGGAACCATGTATTATATAAGATAAAAATAAAACTTGGACAAGGCAGTATTTGGGGTCCTAGTGGCATCATAAAATACTCTTGTTTTTTGCTTTTATGGCTTATTTTGATGTTAGCAGAGTCCTGGGGTATATATGTAGCCTTGAAATTCAAAACCATCTTCTCTTTAAAGCATTTGGTTTTAAAAGGGGCACATTTGTAAGTGGTAAAAAAAAAAATCTCTCCATTGTGAAATATCAATTATTTCTAAGTGCTTGGATTAATTTATTGGATTTTATGGGTAAAAGAAATGGAAAATGTTTCTTACATTAAAAATTAATATTTTACATCCAGCTGTGTCTGGCTGGGCAATAAATCAGCTCCTTACAATTACTTATTTGTCAGTCAGCATGTTAGTTCAAAAAGCAAGGAGCTTGCCTGTGGATCCTGCTCTACTTGAAAGCAGGGAGAGTTCAGGTCAAATCAATTTGAGCCACAGTAATTAAGAACAAGATTGAAGATCCTTCCCCACCTATGTAGCAAGCATCTGGAGTTACTTTTTAGAATGGATCCACTTCTTGGCAGCAGCAGAGGATATTGAAGGCAGACAACACTACTTAGGAAGAGCTTTTTTTTAAATGCTGAAGAGAGTTATATATGAACCAAATACTTTCCTCTGAATGAATCAGAGTATTTCATATTTGCTAAGCAGGGAAACATTTGTCTTTTCAGCATGTCTGTTTACAGCTGAGTATTACATAACCTTCAGAGGATATATTTACAGAGTCTCTCTACATAGAGGCAAATTAAACACAGCCAGGGTAAGGTAGTGTCCCATGATCATCAAGATCATGTCAATTGCTGATGGTATCTGTTGATTTTTTGGTCACTACTCTCCCTGACAACATCTGAACATATTTCAGGAGTTATACCGGGGACCATCCTCAGTACAGACTTCGTGGACACTTATTTTGGGAGGTAAAAAGTTCATCTATGTTAAAGGAACATTCTGCACTCTTTAAACCTAGGGTCAGAAAATGGACACAAACTCTTTTCACTAGTGTGGATGTAGCCAAAACATTTGAGTTGATGCCAGCAGAATGAAAACCTAATAGAAAACTAGTATCTTAAACAAAAGTGATGAATGAGGCACAAAATTACATTAAAATTAAAAAAAAAAAAAAGTATCATAGCTACTGATGTAAATAGAAAGTTTTGCTCAAATATTTCTTTAGAGTCTTTTGATTTGGCAAGGCAACGGAAAATCTTGTTTAATTTTGATAGAATGTAAGTTTTTAAAGTTTTCCTTGGCCATCAAGATGAAAAATTAACTGTAACCAGAGCTCTAGTTGTACTGTGCTCCTAGTGAAGAATTCTGTCATGACAGGGAAACTAAATTAAGTCAATCATATCCAAGAAAGATAATGAGTTGCACACTCCTCGCACATGCAATATCGTATTCAATTAGAAGTAAATTAAATAACTGTGGAAATAAGGTCACATGAACTCCTACTATAGAAAAGAATCTCAGACCTTCAGAAGTTGCAGAAAGTGAAGAGAAAGCTCAGACCTCAGCCTTCCCAGGCAGCCTCATGTATTAGCATAACTCCCTTTCTCCTGTCCTAGCATTCTGCTGAAGTGCACAGAGAGTGTGGGGCTGGGGACTGAGGGACACATAAAGGCCTGATGCTGAAATCAGGGGTGCATTAGAAAGCACATTTTTCACCAGCAGCACTACAGAAACTCCCATGTCAACTCACCCCACGTCCTATGTCCTGTGCCTGAACAACTTGTCTATTACGAGTGAAACTACTGTGTGTCTCTAGACTCACCTCTCTCATGCAGCCATTTGTCTCATGAAGTAGCATTCCTCTAACTAAAACTAGAAATAATATTTGGCACATAATGAAGTTTTACTGCTTCTATAAAACCTATGTATTTCTGAGTGTCAGTTACTGGCATCATTTGATCTCATATTTATGTGTACACAGGCAGTCATTTACTGAGCCTGGTGTAATGAGAAAAAAGCTGGCTGGTGAAACCACATCATCCCATCACCCACCTGTAAAATATATCTAACTTGAGTGCATTTGAATGATTATATATGAACTAATTAAGGACTGAGTGAATGATTTGTGACTTTGTGGATAAATAGTCCCAAACAAGGTGGTTACAATAAATTGGCAGTGGTTATCTCAAGGTCATGTCAAAGCCGTGCTGTCCAAATGATAGCATTAGCTAGCAATGATCTAATTAAAAACCGTATACCGAATTATAAGGAGAGAGTACAAGAGTAAACAAGTGGCAGAGTCTAGATTTATCTGCCGTGCAATGGAAGCAATCACAGCATGATGTTGAGGTGTCCAGCACAAGGAATTAGGATTCATAAATAAAAAACAACCTCCGCAAGCATGTGTATTTCAGTATAAACAACAAGGCAATAGCAAGACTGTTTCAGAACATCCAGCCACAGGCCTAAAGGCACGATGATGAAGATGATTAAGAGTCATAGTTCTTTGAGAGCTCCGTATCAATTTACAGAGTAACATTCTTCAATGGATTGGTTTGTGAGACCAAAGACAAATGACTGAATCAAAGTGAATTTCATCAGGGGCAGCGCGGTGGGATCACAGCCAGTGTAAGCAGCAGGAACAAAGGCAGCAAAAACCACTGTGTCACACATGCTGGGAGCAGGAAAAGCCTCCCTTGGCCATGTCTCAGGAGATTATAGCATGTGTAAGCAACCACAGTACAGAGAGAAGGGGAGACAGCTCTGCAGTGGAAGTGGTAAAAGGCATCATCCCATTGACTTCAGCAGAGATCAGATGATTTTCAACAATCTAGCTAACAAATCTCTGGTTCATTGCAAATGTATAGCCAATCAAACAGAATTATGAAGATATTAAATTAAAAAAAGTTTTTTTTTCTTTGGTTTTTAATTGTATCTGATTGAAAACTATGTTATTTAAACCCTAGAAGTTAATTCCTACTTTTGAATCTGTCTGAGAATAAAACCAGAGACAGAAAAGAAGAAAAGGGCTATTTTCTTTCTAATATAAATGTACAACTTTCATTGGCATTTTAGTGCTGCATTCTGTCCTGCATAGATACGATCACGTGTAATGTGACTTTCTGTAAGACGTCAGTCATTAAAATTTTCTGATCTTCCATGTTACCTCAAACTATGGTATTATTATCTTCCTCTTCAAAGGGCACCGAGTACAGTATTTCAGATTGGGGCTGACCAGCACCAACTTAATCAGAACTTTTATTTTTTTTCTGGATTCTTTTTTGTAATAAAACCAAATATTACATCTAACTTTTTTTTTCTTTGGCTGTGATTGTTTTTTGGCTGTGATTTTGGAGGTTTCCTTTTGTCCATTAGCCCTAAATAACACTTTTGTCATTGCACTGAACAATTGAGCTATTTCTCCCAAATACCGTATTTGTCATTGAACTGAACAATTGAGCCATTTCTTCCAATATCCTACAGACTTTTCTGTTCTCTCAAGAATAATTATTTCACAAAGTACCTGTGGGGTACTTTTGTTCCCCACAGGTCTAATCATTGAAACCATCTGAATCTAGCTGAATCTGAACACTTTTTCTTCATTATTTCTCTCTGCCTCCAAGGAAGTAAGTGTGGCTCTATGGCCTGGTATTTCTGTGCACTTTTTGCTGTATCACACATCATTGTTGCTGAGTTTTTTTAAGAGGTTCTTAATTTTTTTTTTTTGTATTTGCTCATAACTTTTCTGTTCTTTAATGATTTTGCCTGAATTAATCCACGTTTCATCTCTACATCAGGTTTCCTTCTTCAAGTTAGAGTGAAAATAGAGCAGTCAATTTGGAGAAATTAGTTCATATATACTTTATTAAGACTTTTTAAAGTTGTCGTTTCCGGGTTGAAGAAGGTATTTCCATTTAAACAAGGGCTAAACTGTGGGAAGATAGAGGTCTGATAGGATTTTTCCATGTATCTTTAGATTTGTCTGCCTTGGAAAATTATGGGAATATCAACACTGCAAAATAATATTTTTATAGAGGTTTCCTCATATTTTGAGTGTTCTTTGGGACTGAACACGTTTTCAGACTGCACAGTCGATCTGAACAAGAAAGATGCAAGACAAAACAGGTTGGTGCTTTCTGTGCCCTCTTTAAATCTCCTTTTGCCTAAGGCTGTGAGACAGGAAAAGTTTGAGCTTTTTTGACATGTATTAAGAGCCTGACTTCCAGTTCAACTAATTCTTCCCTCAATCCTCTCTCACAAGTGAGTGATAACATGGTCTAATACTTAAGCTTTTTTTAGTAAGGTGAGTGGGTTTAAAAGAAAGCTTAAAAATATGGTAAATTGAAATTCATGATTTTTGGAACCAGTAAAATTCCCCAAGAGGATACAAAAGTGTAAAGGAAAATAAAGTCGGAAGCTGGAGGCAAGAACAGTAGTTTTTGAGCATTTAGAGCATGAAAGAAGTTGGTTATATTTAAAGCCAGCTAGAGAAAGCCGTTTCTAAAGGGAAGTTAGCAGTGGGAACTAAAGGAGATAGTGGTGGTAGCCAGGAAAGATGCCTGAAGGCCATAGCAGGAGAGGGGCTGCTGTCTAGGTAATTATAGCTCATCTCAATAGAAGCCCTGCATTAAGTAGGAAAGAAAGAAAAGACACTGACAGTGGCAAGGGGACAGAAGGACCTGAAGGATGAAAGTGTCCTGTAATTCACTGACAAACACAACATCCTTTGCTTCAATATTCCTATCTTAGCGTAGGCAGGCTCAAAATCTTGTCTTAAGGTGGCAGAGTGGGGACCTGAGTGAACTGACCAGGCTGAGGTGCTCCCCAGCTGTGAGGCAAAGTGTGCCAAGTGTGAATATTCCTCATTTCTGTGTCCTCCTTTAAATATTAGGGGGTGGATGCTACCTGCATGTTTAGAATCATTTTTGTCTCTGGATACTACACAGGTATTTGAAAGTATTTTAAAGCAGTATATTTAATGATGGATGATACCACCCGGGAGCCTAAGTGGGGCTTCAAACTGGCTGAGCTAATTGGATTTCTATTATTTGAGATAATCTTGTTGGGATGCTTGGGAATGAGTTTTATTCTTCATTAAAAGACAAAGAGCTGCGTCTTTAAAGAGCAACACTAATGTATGCAGAGGGCAAAAAATAAGCTTTCTATGGGCTCCTGCCAGTTGTGACTAATGTTGGTGCAGGTATTAGGAAAACACAGGCCAATGTGATGATGAAGAGAGAAGACTGGAGATTAAAAGAAAAGTGGTTTGAAAGCTCTACTCATACTGCTGTATGAAGAATAATACATAATGTGGGTGTAATAAAAATGATAATGTGTTCTGTCATTTCAGATAATTAGACTGTGATCCTGGAAGATGCTTCTTGTGGCTGAAGCACTGCATCTGGTTAGAGTTCTGCTGCATTTATATTTTGTGTTTAGATTGGACGTTAGGAAAAATTTCCTCACTGAAAGTGCTGTCGAGTATTGGAACAGGCTCCCCAGGGCAGTGGTGGAGTCACCATCCTTGTAAGTACTTAAACGATGTCTAGATATGGTGTTTAGAGAAGAGCTTCAAACAGAAGAGAGTAGGTTTAAAATAGATATTAGGAAGAAATTCTTTACTGTGAGGATGGTGAGGTGACGGAGAAGTTTGCCCAGAGGAGCTGTGGATGCCATATACTAAGCATGGATGGAGCTTTGAGCAACCTTGTCCATGGCAGTGGGGTTGGAACTGGGTGATCTTTAAGGTCCCTTCCAACCCAAGTTGTTCTATGATTCTGTGTTTTAATGGTGACCTTAGCAGTGCTGGGTTAACAGTTGGACTCAACAATCTTAAAGGTCCTTTCCAACCTAAGTGATTCTATGATTTTATGACTTCCTGTGTTTTCAGAACTGAATCCTTTCCTGCTGCCTCGTTTGAGATGCAATAGGTCCAGGCCTGAGGAGACACTGATACTGTGAAGTTCTCATGGGACAAAGTCCAGGTAAGGTCCCCTGATGATTCCCAGATGTGTGGAGTGTTCATGCTCAGGCTGGGATCTGGAAGGAGCCCACTATCTTACCATGCAGGAACACTGAAGCACAGAGGAAGGGGGAAATGGGGCTGGGTCCACTTAGAAACCACCTCTAATGCCCAGCACAAAATTGCTGCTGGGACTCATGGCAGGTTCTGCTAGAAAATTGTAACACTGTTCTGCTGTCTTCCTTTTGCAAGGCTTTTGACATAAAAAGATCCACTTTGCATGGCTGTCTGCAGAAAAGAAAGTGAAGTAGACGCAGGAACCTACAGGACGTCTAACTTCTGTGCAAATATTTGTCAAAATAATTCTCTATAAGCAAAGAATCCTTTCAATGACTTTTTGGAGGCTATTTTTCTCCACAGTAAAATTGGCAAGTTTGCTCATTTGTATTTTAAGTGCTTTCTAAATATCTCCAGCAGAAGGAAACAGGATACCATGACCCTGAGTATCAAAAGATCAGTAACTTGATTCTCATCAAAGAAAAAAAAGTAGGGAGCATGTGATCTACCCTCACCATCTGAACAAAGCACTCAGCTCACAAATAACCCAGGGCTACTAGGTGCAGACAGAGAACTCCTTGGTGAATAACTGTGAATAGCAAATGCAGGAGATTTTGAGCCAGCCTGTGGGAAATGCCTGAAAAGACAAAGTGGGTACCTTTAGTAGCCAAGGTATTTGCTAACATGCCTTGCTTTGTTTCTCTTTCTGTCAGATGCCACATTCAGCTGTGCCTGAACTGCTGACACCAGCGAGACCTGTGCTTCTCTATCCCTCTACTGAGATCCGTGGGGTATAATTTGCCTATTTGGCTTGATATAGTGGTGTCTTAAACAATATATAGACAACTGGTTGTGGTAGGTGATGAATAAAGGTGAGTAGAATTTCGGTCTGCAGGTTCAATATAATTAATGAAGTGTTACTAAAGCATTTTAAGAGAAACTGGTTTCTGCATTTACAATGTGCTGTAATGATTTACTTAGAAGTCTCCCTTTAGACTCAGTATACAAGTTACAAATGATGCAAAATGTTGCTGATCAGAGATATTGACAATCGCTCATTGGTATTGACATATGCAAGATTCTCCACTGGTTGCCAGTGCAATTATGAACTGACTTTAAAGACTTGCTTTTGGTCAAAGGCTAAAAGAAGACTTTATTTCTCACCTCATTTCAAAGTTTCTCCTATCTTACTCTTCAGTTATTTTCTCCAACAGATAAAAGTAATAACAATAACAATTAAAAAAAAATATTGCCCCAGTAAATTTTCCTTCTTTTCAATGAGATATTTGGAAATAAGCTCAGATTTTACATTTTGAGTATGTTCTTCAAAAGAGCCTAAGTGATAGAAGAAAAAACCTCACCAGCTCTCCCACTGAACCCTCAGATTCTGACTGAGCCAGCTGGATTTCTACCTAAGTCCCTGTGTCCCATGTTTCTTTTCACTAGGAACATGTGAAAATAACATGAAGCCTTGAAAATAAATGTTAGAAAAACTCAGTATGTTGCAGAGGTTTCTGAAATAAATTAGTAGAAACCATCTCTCCACTTAACTAAGACAAAAAAAATTACTTCATGCACACAATGGGTCAGAGAATCACAGTGAAAGCATCTCTGAAATGTACTGAATTATAAAATCATTGAGGTTGGAAACGACCTCCAAGATCATTGAGTCCAACTATTAAGAAGGTAAATTAGGGAAAGCAGGACTGGTTAATAAAATTTAGTCAAAGTGCACCTTTCACCTGTACTCTTGCTTGAAAATCAGGGTGCAAGCTGACCAAATTTTGCTGCTTAGATCTATTCCTTTTTGTTTCGTAGGAGTATCAGGCAGGGACTCTATGAGCTGAGGTGCATTATTCTTGACACAGCCTGAAAGAAAGCATTTGCTCCTTGAGACTGTGTGACACACAGCATGCAGGCTTCTGCTTTAGAAACTCTGTTGCTCATTACAGAAATGTTAAGTTTACTCTGCACTCTGGCAGCTCTGCTTCGGCAGAAGAAAATAATACATCCAACAAGTTACCCTAACGCCTATGGACTAGCACCAATAAACAAATCTCCGTCTCCTTGTGCTTGAAACAGCTGCTGGTGATTACCCTCCTCCCGTGGAGACAGAAACACATCTGGTGTCTGCAGAACAGCAAAGAAGCAGAGAGGAGATGAGCCAAAGCAGCAGTCCCTGGTGTACACAGCTGCATCAGCTCAGCACTGCTGCTCCACCTGGGAGCCATGGCTCATGCAAGTCGTGGGTCAGGATGGGTATTAGGAAGAAGAGGAAAATATAAAGCGGACCTTTCCTCCTTCATGTTTCCCCACGGTGGCTGAATCAGCTGGCTCTGTCCTGGGATTTCTATGTGGTGTTCACTCTTCCCATTCTTCCATATTCCACATGATCATGTTAAAAAGATCACCAAGATGGCCTAAATTATCATGTTTGTAATCTTTGATGAAAGTTTACCTATGTGAAGAGGAAAAATACAACATCCTATGCTCATCAGTTTCTCTAATGGCTTATATTGTGACCTGCAGAAATAAAGCTGTGGAGAAATTTCCTTTCTGTCTGAGATATCATTGTTTCAATATTGTCCACCAGAAAAACCCACCAGACCAGAAACCCAGACTCTGTAGGTATGAGGTGGGTTTTAAAAAACTTTGAGATTAAAAAAAGAAGAAAATGTAAAATGTACGAAGCCCATATGTGCGTTGCTTCATTCATTTTTAGCTTTATGTGGCAGGATTGAGGCTTAAAACATTTGGCAGAAAATGAAAGGTGAAGTTCTCACATGTTGCCCCATATTGATGCTGAGTTTTATAAGAAAAGTAGAAAAATACTCAATATTGTGGAATAATTGGCAATGTTTGTCTACTGTAGTTTATGGAGTACATGTCCATATATTTGAATTGTTTTTTTCTCTTATGCTTACGAATTAAAAATAAGTTTTTAAATTGTGTGTTCTCCTTTATTACTCCCCAGCTCAAAAATAAGGGCAAATTAAAAAAAAAAATCCAAGTAAAAAGTCCAAGTTTTGTTGTTTTTTTTTCTTTTGACAATTGGGCCTTTGATATATAAAACATCTGCATGAAAAAGAACTTCAGTGTTTATTCAAAAATCTAATTTCTATTCCAATTGGTTTGCTGAGAAGCCATTTTCTGTCACATGAAGGGAAGATCTGACACAAGTTGTACCATATTAAAACACTTTCTAGCTGTAGCCAAATACATTGATGCAAAATCAATATAGGCTGGATGCTGGTAAAGCTGCTGTAAACTGGTATCAGCTATCATCAGAGTGAACTCACTTGGCTTGACATCTTCATACTTATCTGTTTTCTCCATTTCTTCCTTTCCACTTTTCCTCCCCTGTCAGCAAACCTTGCCTGGCAGTTGTGCAACCTTTATTATTGTAGCTCTCTCTTCTATGCCTCACTGCTATTCCCATTAGGAAAACCTCTTTCCTTTTTGTTTTTCTTTTTTTCCTTTTTTTTTCTTTTTTTCACTTGGGTGTGGACAGCCTCGATTTTATTAGATTAACGTTTGTTATCATGCCAAACAAAGTGAGCAAATCAGAAAGAAAGACTCTTCTGCAGTTAGTGCCAACTGTGAGAGTGATAAAGAGTATTGAATAACTTCAAATGCAGGAAAGGGAGGAATACTGCTCTATGTCTAAGACATTGTGACTACACACAGTGCTGAACACTACTAATTAAATTCCTGTATTTTCCTATACTCTTTGAAGCCCAAAGGGAGACTGGGTGACAACGCATATTGTTATGCCATATCCAGCAGAATAATGTTTTGTTTTCATCAAGATTTGCTTTGGTTCCAGTAGTTCTCATTTTAGTCTTTCTCTCTCTCTTTTTCTCTCTCTCTTTCTTTCTCTCGTTCTCTCTCTCTTTCTCTCTTTCTCTCTTTCTCTTTTTCTCTCTCTTTTTCTTTCTCTGTCTCTCTCTTCCTGCCTTCCTCCTTTTCCTTTTCTTTTCCTTTCTTTGTCATATTATTTCTCTATTAATGACGACATGAGGCACAAATATCTGGCAGCATGGGAGAGGAAGAGCTACCTCTCTCTCTGAGCATGGTGATTTGGTACAGACTTGTTTTACTTTATTTCTTTAAATGACTGTTTTCTCTCCAAGTGAATTGCCCAAACTCCCTCAGCTGAGAATGTATAACTGTTGAGGCTGAATGCTTGCAAAGGAGAGGAATACAGTAGGTTCATACATTTTCTGAAGAATTTTTATGAGAATCACTTTTTACAATATTTCCCAATTGATTTCCTGTGTTATTACTCCTCTAGCTCCCAATAATGTTATTCAGACAGAGAAATATTCTGACAGCATATCTTCCCATTCATACTTGGCTTACAGCAGTGGCCTATAAATAGGCCATTATAGCCTGGAAAAAAAATTACAAAGAGTAAAACTTTTCGTTCATGTTGCTTAAAAAATGCAGTATAACTAATAGTTGTCCAACATGCATTTGCTATTATAATTTAATTTTTTTTACCATACTAAGCATGCAGAGGTGGACTAATTTGTTTAATAAATAGGTAAGAATAATAAGCAGGTAATTTTATATCCACAGTGCAGTCCTGATTACCATGGAATATCTTTGTTTTCAAGGAAAGAGCTATGTGAAACAGCAGTAGGAGCAAGCCGAGCAGACCCATTACCATGGCATGAGTGAGTTTTAGGTCAATGAGGTTAAAAAAAATCTTGCTTCAGACCGACCCAAATCTAGCTAATTAGTTTAGACAAGGTAGCCAGTTGGTACTAATATGACCCCCAGTAGAACTAATGTGGTAGTTCTGGGCCAAGTTCTGCCTGTCATGTCTGTGGAAAGTAGTCCCATTAGCTTCAGTCATAATGCATATGCAGGAGGCAAATGCATTAGTAAATTAATCAGAAGAGTTCCTTGGAGGAGGCAGCAGGTGGCAGATGCCTTGAGGGGCTGCTCTGGTTAGCAGCTTGCCCCATTTCTTCTATTCAGAGCACTAGTCTCCTACTGCACCAGAAAATACTGGAGCCAGGGACGCCTGCTGATGTAAAAAAAACACAATGTTTAGACAACTGCAAGTATTCCATTGATGAAAAGGTCCCCTTCTTCTATTTGTGCATGTGGGGGAGTCCTGGGTGTTGCCATATTCTGGTTCTGAACGTGTAGTGCCTCAATGAAGTCTTTGGGCACATCAAATTTTAGTTCTGGGTTTATCATCAGTGTAGGGGAAAGCTTGTCTAGAATGTTACGATTATTTTTGTCATGAATCAGAGAAAATTATGATGGAAATCCTTGATTTTCTCTAACATTCAAAGACTTTTTTAGCTGTAGCTACATCACTTTTCAGCAACAGCAATGAAATTACGTAGGACTGCTGGCTTTTGGGAAATTAGCAGATTAACTTCAGTGTCAGAAAATCTCAGTATGTTCTGTGGTGATTGACTAAGAGACCTTTAAATGGAGCTCTGGATATTGTTATTCAACATGTTGCATTCACTGAATGAATGGTAAAATTTCACCAAGATATCACATTCTACAGAATTTTTTAATGTGATAGACTGACAAAAGGACTTGTCTTCTGTGTAGTCCTGCTAAATTAAACCAGTAAGGGCCTAGTCCTGCTCACTTACAAGTACCTTTTTCCCTGAGTTTATGCCCTATTTTATGACTTGGAGGAGAACAGTAAGGCAAGGTAGTCAACAGAAGGCAGTGACTCTTCTTTTGAGGGATGCAGGTACTGGATGGAAAAAGTACACTGAGAAAATGGAGAAGGGCTGTGTCAATGATCCAAGGAAATATCTCAAAGGCTTAGGCACAAGGAACTTTTGAAGGAGAGGAAAAATGACTAAGCAATGACTGAGCAACAGCAGTGAACTCTCTTTACTCTCAGGCTGTATGAGGCTCGGAAAAAAGGCATGTGTTCAGATGGAAAACAAAGATAGAGGCATTGATTGTTAAACACAGGGTTATGGTAGACATTAAGAGGTGAAATGTCTGTATAAACTGATATTGTCACAACAACAACATTGTATAAACTTGCCATGAGCAAATTAAGCTGCATATTAAAGTGTTCCCAACCACCAATGCGATGCCTGAGCAGCCATCTCATAAAAGTAGTTGAAGCGAGAAACCATTTTCAGAGGGAATTTGATAACAGGATTATGTGATGAGGTTACAAGATAAGACTGGCAAGATGCAATTATCTAGATCCCTTCCAGACATATTCCCCTGGGATAAAAGAGGAAATCAAAAGCAGTGGCTACACTGCACTGCAGGTGTATATGTGGTCCAGTTTATAACCTCAGTTTGCCAAGGCTGGATAGTAATCCAACTAGTCTGGAAGTGTTATAATGTTATATTCTCCCCAACAGCCCCTACATAAGTACACAGATGTTCAATAGACTGTCAAAATATATGGATTAATATCCAGCTCATGAAACTACTTGCCCTTCACTGTAGCAATGTTCCTGCCTCCAAAACAATCTTATGCTTTAAAGACATCAACAATTTATAGATACTAAAACTCTAGTAAGATGGCACTGATGCTGCTAGAGAGAAGACAGCATTCAGGAAATTTTTCAGCTCCTTGGCCTCTTCCAGATTTTTATTTGTGGATACTTATCATCAATTCATCAACTTGTCAATTTGCCCCATAATCTCTGAGTTCTCCGGCAAAGCTCTAACCTAACACAAGAAAACCTTCTCTCCAGTTGCTAGGTAACTCCCGTGTCTGTTCGTCTGTGGTACCTGTTATCGGCTGTTCACATCTCTATTTACTTTTCATCTTGACCATAATAATGTGATATAACTGGACACAGAGCCTCCAACATTTTAAAAGCTTCACACAGTTACCAGTGCTGCATGTTTGGCTGCCCTCACTCAGGTGCATGCAGTTCCACTCAGGTTAAAAGGGGGTTTAAGTTCTCAGCTTTGGTTCGTACTGTGTGTATTTTAAGACTACTTTGAAGTTGTGAATGGGAACCATTCTATAAGAGATACGATGCTCTAGTGCAATGGATCACCTTGTAAACTCTATATTCAGCCATATAATTCTGGGGAGGGAAATAAATAAGGAAGCACACAAATGGAAGTAAAAGCTTCTTTAGAAACTAGGGATCACAAACTCATCAGTACCTGCTAAAAGAAACAGCAAGGCAACATCAGTATTTTCAGAACTTTTAGACAACTCTTAGCAAAAACAACTACTTCTCACACCTCCTTTGACAGATAATGAAAAGACAGAAAAGAATACGCATATCCATATTGCTTACTGCATTAAGAATTCCAGTGAGAAAAGACACGTAAAATCATATGCAAACCAAAATAATAGAACAACTGACTTCATTTTGCTGAATTTCAGTAGATTCTAACAGTCTTCTGTTCTTCTAACAGAAGAAAGCACCTATCACACACAACAATGAAACACCTTACTTTTGAAATAATTGCTCTGACTACAAATCTAAGTATAATGTGAGGGTGTGCCAAATGGATGGAGTAGAAGTTCAAGGCAAGTTGTAGAAAACTGTGGGAGATGGACTAGGAAATGATCAGTCTCTCAGTTCCCTACCAAGACTCCAAGGTTTGGAGGAATAAGTTTTGACACATCTTTGCTCATATTACTGTCTTCCAGAGGAGAGTTCAGCTGGTAGTGTCTTTTACATAGAGGGATCCATATATGTCCAGCTGCCTATATCTCTGTCTCTCTATAGAGAGACGTTTATCAGCTAAATAGATACAGAATTTATTAAATTATTTATTAAGGAAGGAATAAGGAAGCAAGCTCAGAATGTCTCTGGCTGGAAAGAAAAACAATCCTGCGTCTCCCCAGTCACTAACTGATGATGCTTCTTTGCCTTACTTAGATAGCTAATGTACAGTATTTAACAGATTTCCTTCACAGAATTTCTTGGCAACCAGGAAAACATTATGTGCTTCAGAAGGGTTTATCAAAATACTTTTAAAATCAATGAATCCACTGATCTAAATATACAAATAATAGAGAAAATTTTTCGAGTGGTTTCTCACAATGTGCTCAGAGTGATAATAAGACACCACTCTTCAAGTGCTTCATCAATTACTTACTATAGGCAATTGGCTGAATTTCCATCATAAACAGACAGCCTTCTCTATGGAAAATGCACAAGTAAAAATCTCTAGATAGATAACACTTCAGGATGCTCTATATAGTCAAACCCTGTTGGCTGGTGCTGGAAATTCTCTATATCTTTTGATATTTAAATCTCTTCAACTTCCCATTTTCACACTGCATTGCCTGGAAAACTAGAATGTTCATAATTTTCTTGTTTAAGATGTTACACATTAGAATACCTGGAACTTTTATTTATGTGAAGGTCTCAAAGCTATGTTCAGAACTCACAACACATTCGAAAATTATTTTCACACAATATTCTTTCCTCCACTATGAGAAAAAAATCTGAACGTTTTACATTTAGACCATCCATCCACAAAATTCAAGTTTTCCCTCTGACAAGACAGTATATGTCATATGATCTATTTTTTTCTATGATATACCAAATATACATGGAACACTAGATGTGCAATAGAACTCAAGACATTTTATATTCTAGAGCCACGATTTTATTAAATGATTGAGGCCTCTCTGTCTGTGTCCACTAGGTCTACTGGAGCTGTTCAACCAGTAGTTTCTTTAATTATCCATTCTTTCATCCATTACCATCTACCTTATACACTGCATAAAACTGAAAAGAAGTCTATGACAAATAAATCAACATCACAGACACAAAAATCAGAATTAAGTTGTACAAGCAACCTTAAAAACACAGTTTCAGGTTGTTGGAGTATTTGGGTTTGAATCCTTGGCATACTATTAGTGCAGTGTTCTTTTACCCATGCACATGAACACACATGTACAGTGTATCAGAGAGCAAATAAGACACATCTTTGCTTAGAAACGGAGACAATTTAGGAGATTCTGGAGAAATATTTAGTTTCTTTGTGCTTTTAATGAATAACATATAACCTTTAAGCAGACAACGGGATTGATAAATCGTATTCAAACTATCTTCTGTAGTTGCCCAGTTTAAATGTTGCTGTACTAGAAATGATGTTTTATCTAAGCCCCCTGTGCACTGCCTTGTAGAATCATGATTCCCATTGCTGTTCTTCTTTCTTACCTTCATTTATTCCACATGACCCATTTTCAGCAAGAGGGCAAACCTGTGTTTGAGATTAAGTTATTCTTTTGGGAGATAGAGGACCCAGTGGATGAGAAAGGACAAGAGTTTAGTTCTTCCATATTGTTGAATGCTTTAATCACAAGAAAATTATATGGAAGAATCTTTGCTTGGCTGATTTTGAGTTGAACTCAGTGCTCTGTAGGAGTAATAAGGATAATTTGCGTAGGATTAGGTGATGCTTTTGAGTTGCATTACAATACAGGCACCAGTACAGCTCAAACTGGGGAAAGGGATTGAGGTTTAGATGTCTTGTGGAACTTATAATCTAATATAGGTGATAAGTACCTCTAGAGCCAGGTTGTCTTTGACAGCAAGTGAGCAGAACTGTTCTCTATAACTAATGTGTTAAAATCCATTTAAGACTATTTTGATAATGGAAGCTATGAAGAGAGACACAGGTGATTTGTAGGAAAAAAACCCAACAAACCATGAGAGAAGTAAGGTGCTCATTCAGAGACTGAGGCTTCCAGTCCAGAAGGATAAGAAAGAATATTCTAAGTGTGAAAAATGAGGTGAAGTGCAGTTCTTTCTTACCAGAAAAAAAAAAAAAATGCAAGAATAAATTGCTTACACCTCTACTTTTATATTATAGAATGACATACCTTTGGATCTGTGAAAAGTGGTGGGTTGCAGTCAGGCTAAACACAGGCTTCTAAGTATTTAGTATCACAGGAAGAAAAGACATAAATAAGAACAATCTGGTGGATATCTTTACTGGAAATACCTAGGAGGAAGTGGTGCTTTCCCTTGAGTGAACCCACAGCAGTGTTTGTCATACCCGGCTTCATGGAAAAGGGATATATTGTGAGAAATTAAATGCAAAAGTGCTGTCTCTGTCTCATGAATTCCCTGAGCTAGAAATCACTGGAGGCCAGGAAAATTTTGGGTAGGTGTTATTTCATGTGTTTTTTGACTTCTGCCGTCTGCTTGTGTGCTCAAGTTAATACGAACCATCTGAAATGGTGAAGTCTAAGCTACTGTCCTGGACTGTTTGCTTAAAAGGTGAAGACACGTTCTCCAGAAGGAGATTTATCTGACCTTAGCACTTTGTCAAGGATAAAAGAGAAACTGGTACTGCCTATCCTGTACTATTGACCTGGAAAAGAAGTAAATGGCTACTTTAGGTTGGTCATTCAACTTCCAGGTAGATAAATTCAGGCAAAGCAATTCCTGCTCTTAGTAACTGGAGAGTTTCATTCACTGATCTAGTTTTTATCTTGCCAGAAACAAAAGAAAAAGGTTAAGCAAGACTCTTTCTACTGCCTTTAACTAACAATGATCAAATTCTCACGATGATGCCCTGCTACAAATCACTTTGCTTTTCTCACCCATCTTTCACAGATAGACACTTATCTTCATCCAGTACACATTAGCTGCTTCTGTGGGTTTATCTGCTCAGTCTCCTGAGGACCAGCATTGCACCTGCTTTTCTTTTTCTTTTTTTCTCTTTTTTTTTTTTTTTCCACTGGCTACCTTCTCTTTAAGAGCCTTAATGGATGTTTTATTAAAAGTCACTCACTCTCCTTTGTTCTGGGGAGTGGGATTTTTTTTTTTTTTT